>PVIH01000124.1:0-184250 GCA_004025045.1 Sigmodon hispidus
AAAAAAACCTGGAGCCAGATATTGGGGAAAATCTGAAATATTAGAGAGATGGAACAAATCACAGCCAATTATCATCCAGCCAATTCCTCAGGCATGTCTCCAGGAATCCCCTGACACACTTCTCTGTCTTCGGATGGCAAAGGAAGTGGCAGGGGAAGCTGAACTCCAACACCACCAACCCCCCGCCCTGCTCAGCTATCTTCCTGATTCCACTTTCCTAGTACTAGGATTAAAGGTGGGTGCTATAAATGCCTTGCTCCATTAGGTCTTGAACTCATAGAGATCCAGACAGATTTCTGTCTCCAGTGCTGAGATTAAAGGCATGGGTCACCACTTCCTGACCTTCATGGCTTGGTTCTGTGGGTGGCTCTGTCCTTTAATACTTTTATTAAATATACACTGTATTACCACACTCCACACCTGTTCTCCCTGTGCTGGTCCACTGTGTGGGAACCCTTGCCTTTGGGCCAGGCCCTCCTCTATCCTTCCTGCTCATTTGCCAAGTGTGCCGGCCCCACCCTGGGGATCCGTCCTAGTTCTCACCCTTAACCCCTAGGATTGATTGGTGTTGTTTTTATTTGCTGTGTTTTTCAAAGAATGAATATTAGATTCTACCAGGGTTTCATACACTTTAACAAAGAGATCTAACAGCTGGGGGTGGGGTGACCCAAGCTTTTAATCCCAGCATTTAGAAGGCAGAGGTAGAAGAATCTCTGTGAGTTTGAGGCTAGCCTGACCTATAAAACAATTTCCAGGACAGCCAAAGCTACACACACAGAAACCCTGTCTGGAAACAACAACAAAAATCTGTTACTATTCTACGGTAAGGCCCTGCATTGACTTTTCCCTGCACTCTGAGCCTTGAGGCAAGGCCTGTGGATTGCTAGCTGTACATTCTGTGTTCCACACTCATGTCTAGTATGTTTCTGCCTTCCTGCCTGGTGTGTGTGTGTGTATGTGAGGGGGTCAAAAGAGGAAGTCTGAGCTGTTTACAAGTCAGTAATTTTCCAGCCACCTGGGGGATTTCCACTGTGCTCAGCCCCAGGTATGTATATATATATATATATATATATATATATATATATATATATATATATATATATATATATTCAGAGCTGCATCTCAATAAATGGCATTCTTATCACACAAATGACCCAAGCGTCTGTGTCTTTCAATCTCCAGGCTCAGGCCTGACTTGCTAATGATGCAGCTAGCGTGGGTGCTACATTATATCCTGAAACCCCAGGACATGTTAAATTATAAGAATAAAAATTTTAAATATTTTACTTTGTGAGTTTATGCTTATTCGGCAGTGTGTGTGTGTGTGTGTGTGTGTGTGTGTGTGTGTGTGTGTGTGTGTATGTGTAAGTCATAGGACAATTTATAGGAGCCAATTCTCCACCATTTGGGTTTCAGGGTTCAAACTTGGCTCAGGGTTAGTGGCAAGTGTCTCTCTCTTCATTAAGTCACCTTGAAGGACTTGCTTTTGTTGTTGTTTTAAATTTTCATTTATTTATTTTGTGTTTATCCTAGCCTTGCCTGTCCTGACTCACTCTGTAGACCAGGCTGGCCTCAAAGTCAGAGAGATCTGCCTGCTTCTGTCTCCCAAATTCTGGGATTAAATGTGTCTGCCCAACTTATTTTTTTTTTTTTGTAAGATAGGGTTTCACTGTGTCTCCCAGCCTGTCCACAAACTCTTCCTGCATTAATTTTTCTAGTGTTAGAGCTTATACTTAAGAGAAATGGCAGAGGCACCTATTTAACACATTGAAGTAGATTCTGGCCACCAGGTTCTTCCAGCATCTCTCAGTACCTGTTACAAAATCATCCTGGTTGGTAGTCCTCATCCTAAACTAACTCTCCAGTCCAGAGACTGGGCTGGACCCCTTGCTTCACCTCCTCTTCCCTGTATAATCTGGCCATTTTAACTACGCTGCTCTCTTGGTCTCCTGGACTCTTGGCTCCTGGTCCCTTCTCCTGCCCTCTGTGTTCTCTTTCACCCTCCCACCCCTGTTCATGGCCATATTCACTCTGGACTCTTCCAGATGCCTCTGGCTGGTCTTTCATTTATAGCTACAACAAACCCTTTCCCTCAACCTTACCCTACAGTAGTCATGGCATCAATGTTTCATTCATCTGGTGCCAAAACCATGAGAGTGCCATAAATAAGTTCCCTTCCCAGGGACTCAAAACCCAAGCTGTGGTATTGACGCTCCTAAAACACAGACCGATCATTTGTTTCTGTTGGCTTTTGCCATCCTCCAAATTTGACTCCAAATTCTAGAGTCTGACTCCTGAGTTTCTTCTCCTCTCTACCTGCTCTAACCATTCCTCACCTTGTGCCTTGTATGCCCTTCAGGGTACCTTCCTGGGTGCTCATCTCACATCTTTCCACTCTGGCCTGCTACACTCATCTGGGTGTCTCTCTATACTCACATGGGCACATCTTCCTACTAAAGACACTTTTTTCCCCAGAAGCCTCAGCTGCTCTCCTCTCTGTCTACTAGATAAGTGGCACCCCCAGGAGGCATGAGACACCATTAGCTGGTAATAAAATTATGGTCTTGACTTTCCCCAAGCTCCTCTAGGACCTGCCCTCTCTTCCCGACTCCCTGCATTGCTGTGTCGTCCTGCAGGTCCTCAAGACCCATCTGTTGTAATATGGTGGGAGAGTACCTGGAGGGTGGAAGCCAGGGAGCCCCAAGGCAGGTGATGGAGACTCGCCAGGCAGGCAGTCAGTGTGGGTGGGAGACTTGAAAAGAGACACATCTTACAGGCTGTGCCCTGCTCCTGTGAAAACCTTTATTAAAGGGAGGAAAGAAAAGAGAGGAAAAAAGGAAAGAGAGAGAGAAGAGAGATGGGTAGAAGGCGCTTGGTCTTCTGGCAGGAAGAGGGAGAGAACGAAGGGGGAGGAGTCTTTTCTTAAAGGGAACTTGAGGGCAGGACACTGGGCGGGCCAGGGTGTTGCTTATTGGCCAGGACTCCAGGAATGCTAACACCATCTGCATGTAAACTGATGATATGGCTGCCCCTATGGTACAGTTAAGGGAAGGTTCTTATTGTAGATCTGAGAGAAGAGCCAGAAGATCAGAGAGAGTCCAGAGCAGAGAGAGAAACTAGTGCATTGAACATGGCCAGGGCTGTCTTCGAGAAAGGGAACATAGCAGGACACAGAGAAGAGAATTGAGGAGAAAATATTGTGGAAGAAGGAGAGAGAGGGAGACAGAGAGGGAGAGGGAGAGAGAGAGAGAGAGCATAGACTAGCAGGCTTATAAGGAGAATGAGTAGCTGAGGAAGGAAGCCTGTGAGCTGGGATGTGATACTGACAACTGAGCAGAGTCTGGAGACCAGCTCCAGCTAGTGCTTTGAAATACTAATAGACACCATAGGTAGCCATATGTCTCTTCTGCCAGAGGTAAGAAAAATTACTCCTTTTGGTAGAAGGGAACCACCTTCCTAATTCCTGAGGAATCCTGGCTTTTATCCAAATGCCAGAAATCTCCCTATAGTCAGGCTGAGCCCATTTCTCTATATTTGGACTGACTGACTGTCTCTGGGGATTTAGGGAAATGGAGTTTCCTTGGATCTGACACATTGCAGACAGCATGCTCAGCATGTCCTTCCTCAGCAAGGCTAGGTGACCTGGGAGTCTGTTTCCATTCTGTTCTCCTCAGTCTTTTTTTTTTTTTTTGGAATGTCACCTCTGGGCTGTGAGGGGCAGGGATTGACCAACCATATGATGAAGTCATGTACCCGCCACAAACAGGACCACCTGAGGATTGTGAAATGCTCGCTATTCACTTCATAGCATCCTTGGCTCAGAGTAGGTCAAGGCTCTTGCTATTGGCTCTCCAGGGACCATGATGGCCACATTTTCTCTCTTCTCATTTGCCCAGCACTGACCCTGCTATATGGGGTGGTATGTCCTCTTTCCCCATGGTCCTGTGCTTCTGGTGGTGGCCTCTGTGGAATCCCTTTTCTGGTCATCAGTGTTTCAGATGAGCCACATAGCCTGTGCATCCACCAGGGAATGCAACACTTTCTTCAAGACCTTTGTTGTGGAATGCAGTGTGCTGTGTGTGTGTTTTCTTAGACACTGGCAGACAGATAAGAAAATAGCTAGGACAGGAGCCCTTTTAGGCAGGTAGTAAGGTTTGGCCTTTAAGGCCATTCAATCACCTGTTCCTGGGACCTGTCTCCCAGCACAGCTGAGTAGACCTGTCTGCTCTACCCACCTATGACTCATTCTCACCCACACTTCTCAGATTTACATTGCTGGAGAGCCCCTAATTCTTCCCATCCACTCCTCTGGGACAAGCTGGGACTGGGCAGCAACCTCCACCCAGTGCCACCCTTAAGAAACATTCTCCTAATGACCCTGAGAGAGTCCTTCTGATCCTGATGATAGTAGGCTCCTTGGTCCTCCTCTGCTCTGAGCTAGGCTCCTAGTCATTACATGAGAGGCTGAGCAAGACAGAGGCCTTTTTAGGGAAATAGTAAGTTCATGGTGCAGAGAGGATCTGGGTGTTTCCAGGAAATCAGGTTTGGGTAGGGCACCCACACAGGAGCTCTGAGGTTTCCCAGGGCAGAGCTTGGAGATGCTGTTGCCCTCAGACACACAGCTTTCCACAAGAAATCCCTGCTCCCCAGACTGACTCATCCTCCTGGGAACTGCTCTCTTTACAGGGTTTGGACTAGCCGGCTGGGATATTTTGTTTATTTCTTACCCCAAGGCTGTTAGACAGCAGCTTGTGTGGGGGTAGGGCTGTCTGTTGATGCTTTTCTGTCCTTCCTGCAATCTTGTGTCTGTATTCTTCTTCTTCCGTTCAGCCCTCTACTTCTTGTGTTCTTCATTCTCCACTTTGTAGCTTCCCCGTGTCCTGTATCCTGGTCTGTCTGCATCTTGCCTCGTGTATCCCGGTCCGTCTGCATCTTGCCTCGTGTATCCCGGTCCGTCTGCATCTTGCCTCCTGTATCCCGGTCCGTCTGCATCTTGCCTCCTGTATCCCGGTCCGTCTGCATCTTGCCTCCTGTATCCTGCATCCTCCTTTTTTTCATCCTGTGTCCTGAGGCCTGAATCCTCCATGATGGGTACTGCTTATCCTTCACCTTCCTCATTTTGTCCTCCACTTTCTATGCTATATCCTGAGGCCTCCATTTCCTGTGTCCTGTAGAAAGTGTCTGGGACAGTTGGAAGCTGGCACATCTTTTAGGTTGTCAGTGACCTGCTCACCAGATGCCCCAGTGTACACCCTTACCCAGCTGTCTCCAGACATGGCCAGGAGAATGGGTAGTGGGTTGATTGTAGTGCCCTAGGCAGGGAAAGACAGAACCAAAACCAAAACCAAAAAAAAAAAAAAAAAAACCCCTAGTGGTTGGAAAGATGGCTCAGCAGTTAAGAGCACTGGCTACTCTTCCAGAAGATCCAGGTTCAATTCCTACTAGCACCTACATGGCAGCTCACAACTGTCTGTAACTCCAGTTCCAGAGGACCAGACACCCATGGCAAAACACCAATGCACATAAAGTTAAAAAAAAAAAAAAAAAAGTCATCCTCTGGGTTAGGAGCTCTACCTCACAATGAAGGACCTTTGCTGCTTACAGCTCTTGGGTCCTCCCTGTATGAGAACATTCAGGGAGGGCTGTTCCATGCCATTTGGCGTGGGTGGGGCTGGCAGCTGAGTTAGCCCTGTGTGGTGCTGTGGAAGCAGTACCCATTGTTGGGTGCTTTGAATTCCTTGAAGGTAGGAGTAGCCTGGCCAGCTCCTGAGCTCTGCTCATCTGTCCACATGGAATTAAGTGGGTCCCTGCCTCATGGGGCGGGGCTCCCTGAGTCATTCCTGTTACACCCAGAGCTTGGCCTAGGATCTTCATGCCCTGGAATGTGTACCTCTTACCTCTTCCAGTCTGCACTGTAAATGCACACCTGATCCAAGAAGTTCTACCCCCCTCTCAGCCCTTCAAGGGTCCCAGGACTCCCTGAATAATTCTCAGAGGTCTTTGCAAGGCCACTGTGGCAGTGTAAATAAAGATAGGCCCCATTGGTCCATAGAGAGTGGCCTTGTTGGAGTAGATTTAGCTTTGCTAGATGAAGTGCATCACTAGGGGGTGGGCTTTGAGGTCTGAGAAGCCCAAGCAAGACCTAGTGGCAGTGCCAATTGCTGTCTGTGAATCTAGATACAGAACTCAGTTATCTCTCTAGTACTGTGTCGACCTGCATGCCAACAGGCTTCCAGCTATGATAATACTGGAGGAAACCTGCAAACTGCAAGCCAGTCCCAATTAAATGTTTTCTTTAAACCAGATGACTGTGGTGCATGCCTTTAAGGCAGGCATATCTTTGAGTCTAAGGCAGCCTGGTCTAAGAAGCTAGTTCCTGAACAGCAATGGCTATGCAAAAAAAAATCTGTCTTGAAAAAAAAAGTTTTCCTTTGTAAGAGTTACTGTGGTCATGATGTCTCTTCACAGCAATAAAAGCCACCTGCCCCTGTCCTTCCTCTTCGTTCCCGTGGCTAATCCTATGCTTGCCGATCTCCTCCGAGTGGCCACTAAGTCTTCTTCGCTGAGGTAGAGCTGCCCTTGGCTTCCCTGATGGAATCCTGAGCCTACAAAGAGCCTTAGAACATGGCCTCTTACAGGATTTAGGCTTAGTAAATATTTGCTGGATGATGCACAAATGTGGAAACAACATCATCAACTCAGCAGGCAGGTCAAGACTCATACACAGATGGCCAAAGTAAACAGTTGGTGTACAGCATATACCGAACTTAAGTTTATAGGTTCTGTGGGCATTGACCCTGTCAGGATCTGAAAGCCAATTAATAGCCCTTGGGTGTTTCGGGGTGACCTCTGTACCTGATGGGATTTGGGAGCTGATGAGAGGAAGCTTATTTTTTTTTTTTTTTAAACTTTATTTTATTTATTTATTTGCCTTGGTGTTTTGCCTGCAACTGGAACTACAGACAGTTGTTAGCTGCCATGTGGGTGCTGGGAATCGAACCCAGGTCCTCTGGAAGAGCAGATGGTGCTCTTAACCGCTGAGCCATCTCTCCAGCCCCGGAAGCTTATTCTTAAGGGTAAGCAGATAGCCTGGGAGGCTGACCAGTCACACCTTGAATTAAGGGATCAAGGGACATGTGGTCTGTTTTATACTCCCTGTCTGTCTGAAGTTACAGCCTGAACAGGAACCCAAATACCCATTGCTACCTGTGGTGGCCTCCAGGAACATGGGAGGTTGTGGTAGCAAGGTTAATTGTGATAATAAACTGTGAGGACCGTGGGCTGGGATTGTGGGATCTGCTCTTTCCTGTTTCTTCACCTCTAGCAGAGGACAGGTAAGGAGCCTCAGGAAGGAAGTGTGAGGTTTCCAATATGGAGACACAAGGGAGGCCAAAAATGCCAGCCACAAATTTTTTGAGGAGACTCCGTATGAAAAAACACAAAGCAAAACAAGATGAACAGGTCTGGAGTCAGGGACAGCTCAGCACTACTGAATGGCTTCCAAGCAACCTAATTCCTTTCCCCGGAATCCTGCTATGTGGCAGGGCCCTGGAGACCAAGACTACCAGGAACTCTGCCAGAAGCTCTGCCCAGACACAGCTTCCTTGTTCTCCTTGCCTGGAACCAGGTGAAGAAATGCGAGGTGGGGCTGCAGCTGGACTATGGACTTCCCTTTTCCTTCTGACCTCCATTTATTTCCTCTTACCTCTGGGGCAAGTATGGATAATTTTCCCTGTTCTCTTTTTGAGTCAGAGTCTCTCTCTCTCTCTCTCTCTCTCTTTATAAAATTTTTTATGTGAATTGATGTTTTCCTTGCATGTATAACTGTGTAAGGGTGTCAGATCTCGGGATTCCAGACAGTTGTTAGCTGCCAATGTGGATGTGGGGAATCGAACTCAGGTCCTCCGGAAGAACAGTCAGTGCTCTTAACCTCTGAGCCATCTCTGCAGCCCCCAGAGTCTCTCTATGTAGCCTCAGCTAGCCCCTAACTCAGGTGAGATCTCCTTGCCTCTGCCTCAGAAACACTGGAATTTAAGGTGTGCACCATCATGCCTGTTTTACCTCTAATTCTTTTTTTTTTTTTTTTTTTTTTTTTTTTTGGTTTGTTGGGTTGTTTTTTATTTTTTTTGAGACAGAGTTTTTCTGTGTAGTCTTGGCTGTCCTGTGACCCACTCTGTAGACCAGGATGGCTTGGAATGCACAGAGATCCACCTGCCTCAGCCTTCTAGGATCTAGCATTCTTGGGCTTTCTCTCTGGTTTTCTGTGTTAGTTGTTTCTTGACCTTTGCTTCACTGAGCTGAGATGCTCTAACCACTCACCTTGGCCCACAGCCTCAATCCTGAGTCAGCCATCACCACCCACTTACTTTCATCTTTCAAATTTCAGTTGTCTAGCTAGGTGGTGGAGGCACACATCTCTAACCTCAGGACTCAGAAAGTAGAAGCTGGCAGATCTCTATGAGTTCAAGGCTAATCTGGTATACAGAGTTAGTTCCAGGCCAGACTTCAAAGAAACTTTGTGTCAAAATCCCCACCCCACGCCCAAAAAAATCAGCTTTTCTTAAATTTATGAAGAGTATTGTGGGCAGACAAGGTGACTCAGGGAGAAAAAGACACTCACTGGCTATCAAGACTGATAGATAGCCTGATGTCTGGAACCTGTACAAACTGATAACATGATATGGTTAAAGGAAAGTTTTTTTTTTTTTTTTTTTGAGTGTGTGTGTAACTTGTGTATGTGTGACTTATATATGTGTGTGTGACTTGTGTATGTGTGTGTATGACGTGTGTGTATGACTTGTGTATGTGTATGACTTGTGAATGTGTGTGTGACTTGTGTATGTGTGTGTATGACTAGTGAATGTGTATGTGTGTGACTTGTGTATATGTGTGTGACTTGTGTATGTGTGTGTGTATGACTTGTATGTGTGTGTATGACTTGTGTATGTGTGTATGACTTGTGTGTGTGGCTTGTGTATGTGTGCGTGACTTGTTTTTTTTTTTTAAAAAAAACTTTTATTTATTTATTTGCCTGGAACTGGAACTACAGACAGTTGTTAGCTGCCATGTGGGTGCTGGGTCCTCTGGAAGAGCAGATGGTGCTCTTAACCGCTGAGCCATCTCTCCAGCCCCGTGTGCGTGACTTGTATGTGTGTGTGTGTGCTACATGTGCATGAAAAGGCCGGTGAAGGTCAGAAGAGGGCATTCTACACCTGGGACTGTAAGGGGCACTACATGGGTACTGGGAAATGAACCTAGTCCTCTGCAAGATCAGCCAGTGCTTTCAACAGCTGAGCCATTATCTCCAGCCTGAGAGAAAAGGGCTTTATTGGAGATGTGAGAAAAAGAGCAGCCAGAGGCATCTAGAAGAGTCCAGAGCAGAGAAAGAAGTGGATTGAACATGACCAGCAGACTGGACCTTGCCAGGGTCTGTGAGAGGGGAGAATAGCAAAGAATAGAGAAACCAGAGAAGCAGGAGCAGAATGAAAACATGGTCAGAACAGCAGGGCTATTAGGAGAATGAGTAGCTGGGCGAGGGAAGCCTGTGGAGATGGAGGTAAGTAAGGCAGGAGATGAGTCTTCATGGACTTTGAAAGGTGTAACAGGCACTTGTAATACTAGAATAAGCTGATAGGTGCCATGGGTAGCTAGCTAGACGGCTCTTCTCTTCAGCCAAAGGTAAGAGAAATGACTCCTTTTGGCAGAGAGGAAACCAGTTTTCCAACTTCCTAAATGCTGGCTTTTACTTAACCACCAGAAATTCTCCCATACTCCAGATTGAGCTCATATCTGGATATTTAAACTGCCCTTTGGGAACTCCCTCTGTAAATCAGGCTGGCTTCAAATTCAGAGATCTTCCTTCCTCTGTCCTGCTAAATGCTGGGATTAAAGACATGAGCCACTCCTGCTCCACCACTGCCCTCTTCTGGCTTCCATGGGGCACTGCATGCATGTTTTCACTCCTTCCCCTCCCTCCCTTTCTCTCTCTGTGTCTCTCTATCACACACACACAAATTAGGACTGGAGAGATGACTTAGTGGTTAAGAGCACTTGTTGCTCTTGCAAAGGACCTGGGTTTTATTCCCAGTGCCCACATAATTGCTCACAACCATAGCAACCTCAGTTCCAAGGAATCTAATTGGCATACATGGTCTACTTGATATTCTTCTAAAGGATCTGAATTTGGTACCCAGCACCCACATGGCAGCTAACAACCATCTGTAACTCTAATTCCAGAGGATCCAATGTCTCCTGGCACCCATGGGCATTGCATACATATCCTGAACGCACAGACACTACTCATACACATACAAAGTAAAAATAAATAAATCTTTAAAAATATTAGGGCTGATTAAATGGATCTTGCCACCCAAACTGACAGCCTGAGTTCAATCTCTGGGACCCACAAGATGGGAGGAGAGAACCAACTTCTGAAAGTCGTTCCTTGACCTACACTAGTATGTGTACACACACACTAAACACAGGAATAAATATAAGACTTTTTTTTGAGACAGAGTTTCTTTGTAGCCCTGGCTAACCTGGAACCAGCTCTGTAGATAAGGCTGGCCTTGAACTCACAAAGATCCTCCTGCCTCTGCCTCCCAAGTGCTGGGATTAAAGGAATGAACCACCACTGTCCTGAGAATTAAAAAAAAAAATTTAGGGGCTGGAGAGATGGCTCAGAGGTTGGGAGCACTGACTGTTCTTCCAGAGGTCCTGAGTTCGATTCC
Organism: Sigmodon hispidus; assembly: GCA_004025045.1. NCBI lineage: Eukaryota > Metazoa > Chordata > Mammalia > Rodentia > Cricetidae > Sigmodon > Sigmodon hispidus. The sequence continues at coordinate 10,731 of PVIH01000124.1, forward strand.
CACCAACCATATGATGGCTCACAATCATCTATATGATGACATCTGGCGCCCTCTTCTGTATACTGTATACATAATAAATGAATTAAAATTTTTTTTTTAAATGACTGCCAGGTATGGTGGCACATGCCTTTAATCTCAGCACTTGGGAAGCAGAGGCAGTTATATCTCTGTGAGGTCAAGGTCAGCCTGGTCTAACAGTGAGTTCCGGGATAGCTGGGGCTACACAATGAGATCTTATCTTTAAAGACTTATCTATTCATATATTTTATGTACTTTGTTTTCATGTACATCTGTCCACCAGAAGATGGCATCAGACAGTTGTGAGCTGCCATGTGGGTGCCAGGAACTGAACTTGGGACCCTTAGAAAAGCCATGAGTGCTCTTAACCACTGAGCCATCTCTCCAGTCCTAAGATCCTGTCCTAAAAATAAACCAAATTGAAAGAGCTGGTCAGACTGCTAAAGGTGCTGGCCACAAAGACTGACAGCTCTAGTTAGATCCCGGGAGCCCACAAGGTGGAAGGGGAGGGTGTCATAAATTATCCTCCCACCCCCCATAAATCAATACAGATAAATTAAAAAGTAAGTTTTTTGTGTGTTTGGTATGCTTGTAAGTTTCTACAAACAGCATTACTACCCAGTTCCAGAACTTTCTCTCATATTGTCATTCCTTGTCACTCTCCCCCGGCCCTGAAATCACCTACCTTCGTTATCTCCATGTGTTTGCCAGCCTGCACATCTCACTGAAGGGAATCAGCTTGGATGTGTTGGTTGGCTTTCTACTCAGTGCTGTCCTCCTGGCTCACCTGGGTGCAACACTTGGCTAATGTGAATAATGCTAAGGACATCTTGCCTGAAGAGCTGCTCTGGTGGTACTTTTTTTTTTTTAAGTTTATTTATTTATTTATTTGCCTTGGTGTTTTGCCTGGAACTAGAACTACAGACAGTTGTGAGCTGCCATGTGGGTGCTGGGAATCGAACCCGGGTCCTCTGGAAGAGCAGACGGTGCTCTTAACCGCTGAGCCATCTCTCCAGCCCCTCTGGTGGTACTTTAGGCACCAGGAAAGGAGGGCTTGCATTTCTACTATCTGGTGGTCACCATGTGATGAAAGGACACTGGAAGGACAAGCCTACTCAGCCTGTCAATAGATTAAAATGCCATGGCTCGTCAGTTGCTGCCAGCAGTAGTTGAGTAGGGGGCTGCAGGGGGCCTTTTTGTTTTATGACACAGCATTTCTCTGTGTAACAGTCCTGGAACTCGATTTGCAGACCAGACTGGCCGCAAACTCATAGAGATCAATTTGTCTCCCAAGTGCTGGGATTAAAGGCATGTTCCACCACAGCAGGGACCTTTTTGGAGAATGGGCATTATTAGCTTTTCAGACTGCAGACTCTCATTAACCACTAGGTGGCGCACGCTCCTTGTGGAGGCTGAGCCTGACTGATCATGGCCACTAGGTGGCACAGTCTTCCAGTTCAGACAGTGCTTTCAAGTGGCAGGTGGTTTAGGAAGAATCCTCGTGGTAGGCACCCACTCTGCATTCATTAGTGCAGGCCAGTACCTGAGGCACACTCTTGGGGCTGGGTGGAAAACAGTACCATCAGTGAGGATAAGAATGCATGTAGTTGGGGCTGGAGAGATGGCTCAGTGGTTAAGAGCACCGTCTGCTCTTCCAGAAGACTCGGGTTCGATTCCCAGCACCCACATGGCAGCTCACAACTGTCTGTAGTTCCAGTTCCAGGCAAACACCAAGGCAAATAAATAAATAAAGGTTTTAAAAAAAAAAAAAAAAAAAAAAAAAGAATGCATGTAGTTCTTAACTTGAAACAAAAGATAGAGGTCAGCTTGGTCTACACAATAACCAAGACTGTTGTTACACAGAAAAATCCTGTCTCAAACAAAACAGAACAAGTATAAACACAGGCAAGATTATTGAGTGGGTGAAGGCACTTGCTCCCACGCCTGACAACCTGAATTCAATCTGTAGGCCTCCACATTAGAAGGAAAGAGCCGACTCCTGCGAGCTATCCTCTGCTCTTCCTCTCCACACAGGACTGTGACACATGTGCTCACACACTTACACAGAAAATGAGTAAATGAACAGAATGACAAAAACACTCAGGCATGGGAGTTACACCTGTAAATGCAGCACTTGAGATGCTAAGGCAGGAGGATTGTGAGTCTGGGGTCATCCTGGGCTACACAATGAAATCGCTTCAAATTAGAAAGGGCCAGGGGTGTAGATAGCTCAATGGTAGAGTAATTTTCCAGCATAACAAAGGTTCTGAGTTCTAATTCTAGCATTGCAAGAAAAAAAAAAACAAAACTAAAACAGCTGGTCAGATGGTTTAGCAGGAAGTGCTTGTCACGAGGCCTAATAAACTGGGTTTGATTCCTGGACCCACACAAAGAGGGAAGAATTGATTCCAATCTGTCTTCTGACACCCTCCCCCCAAATGACATGTACATGCTCCCCCAATACATCCCACACATACTTATAAAAATATTGCCCTCCTGCTCCCAGCTTTCTAAAAACCTCTATTTTATGCACATATGCGTTTTGCCTGCATGTAGGTATATGCAACATGTGAGTGGTGCCTTTGGAGGTAAGAGGGAGTTACAGAGAGTTATGAGCTATCATGTGAATTCTGGGACTCAAACCTGGGTCTCTGCAAAAACAACAAGTGCTCTCAACTGCTGAGCCATCTCCAGCACCTCTCGTTTGTTCTTCAAAAACCTGTATTTACTTTGCTTAATTAAAGAAAAAAAGGCAAGTGTGGATATATATTACACATTTAATAAACCCTGAATATTGGGGAGAGAGCACCCAGTCAAAGCCTAGGCAGACAGCTCAGGAAATTCTTAAACCTTGAATACAAAGATAAACAGCTGAGTCAGTCACACACACCTTTAATCCCAGCACAAGGAAAGCCAGGATCTGAGTTCAATTCCTGACAACCACATGGCAGCTCACAACTGTCTGTAGTTCCAGTTCCAGGCAAACACCAAGGTAAATGAATAAATAAGTTTAAAAAAAAAATATTAACCTCCTCCAAAACCACTGCAGTTCCTAGGAGTCTACAGCACAGTTGTGCCCTTGACACAGGTGCAGAGGCCAAGCAGAACAAAGTCAAGTCTCAGAGAAGTAGCTGGCCTTACTATCTCTGTAGTGAGGTGGAAAATATCAGTAACGTGAGTCATAGGAATGCTTTGCTTTCCCAGTGCATATAAAGGCACATTTCTCACTGCATAAATGTGGTGCACAGACTTACATGCAGGCAAAACTCCCATACACAAAGTAAAATAAAATAAAAATTAAGAACAGCCTCCCTCCCTACACCCAACAAAATCATCCAAACTTTACGACTAAAAAAATGTCAAGAACCATCTGGGTCTCTACTGACTTGTATCGGCTTCTGGTGATCATACCTTGAAGCTGGTGCCCCTTGATGACTGTTTAATCTTCAGAGGAAGGTGAACTTTGACCTTAATAAGAAGTGGAGTGAGTCACATCTGTCCACTCCTCCTTCCGTGGGCATTCCTTGACATGTGAGCTGTTTGAGAACATTTCTCTCAAAACTGGCATAATCTTCCCCACTCTGCAGCTGCTTCTCAACTAAGTCCATGTGATACCATGATTCCTTTATTGTCACTATGTTATAGAGGTGGATCCTGTCTCAAGAAACCCTCTTTGGTTGTCTATAAGGCACAGCTCATCTAGTTAGTTCTGACACAGTGGCAACTCAGCACATCAAGGCCCAAGTCAACTGAGCTTACCTGCCTCCATACAGCGGCTGCCTCCTCCCAAGAACTGCAATCAGTTCCCACACTCTGCTAAGGTTGAACAGTGGTATTTTGACCGCTTCCTGTGAATTAAAAATGTTCTTCAGGGCATCTAGAATGGCAAATCATTTCCTCCTCTTCTTCCAACTCTCTCTATAGTCCATCCAGACTAGCCTCACTGTTCCTACGAACTCCAGAGTATTGGGATTAAAAGTGTGCCACCATTACTGCTCAGCAAGCAAATCCTTTCTAAAATTTTACTTTTAATTTCTAAAATTGTTTTTATTATGTGTGTTTTGCCTGCATACGTGTCTTTGCACCTGGTACCAGCAGAGGTCTGCATTAGAAGACGGCATTGGAGCATCTGGGACTGGAGTTAGTCTCTGCCTCCTGGTGCAGGAATTAAGGGTGTGCGCTAGCACCACCCAGCTGCATTTCAGTAAGACTAAAATGTCTAAATTTCTCTTTGCTCAATGGGCTGCAGAAAAATATAGCCATTGGAATTTCGACTTCATCTCGATTCTTTTTCTTTTCCTTCAGACAGGGTATCATGTTACCTAGGCTAGTCTTGAAATCCTGTGTAGCTCAAGGATAACCTGGAACTTCTGGTTTCCTGCTTCTGCCTCAGATTCGAAGACTTTCAACAGGTGACAAACTTTCTCGAATACCTACCCCCCTACACAAAACAAACAAAAACTATGAAAACCAGTAGTAGGTTCTCACCTTTACACACACACCCCAAGCCCCTCCCCCCCACCTTAAAAACAAGTTAGGTATGACTGGCAACACCTAGTATCTTAGCATTTTGGAGACAGGGGAATTGTGTTCAAAGATAGTCTAAGGTACACCTGTGAATGTCTCTAAACAAATCAAACTTTTAAAATGTTGAAAAATGGGGCAGACAACATGAGAAGGAAGACATACCAGGAGTACTAGGGAACCATCGGCAATCACCAAAAGTGGTCTGTAGATTCAATGTAGTCTCTTATTAAATTTCCAGTGACATTTTTCACAGAAATAGGGAGAAATTCCTAAAATGTACTTGGGAGCACAAAGGACTAAAGACCTTGTCAAAGCAACCTTCACCACCTCCAATGCTAACAGGTAACATACCCATCACAGGCTATATTGAAAAACCACAGTAATCAAACAGCATCTTCTTGGTACAAACACACACAGGGTGCTTGAGTGATGCCTCAATTGTTAAGAGCACCTGTTGCTAATGCAGAGGACCCAGATTTAATTCCTAGAATTCACATGGTGGCTAACAGCTGTTTGTAATTCCAGTTTCCAGGGCTCCAACACCCTCTTCTGGCCTCCAAGGGCACTGGAATGCAGAGTATAGACACACACACAGACAAAAGGTCCATTATCAAATAACAACAAAAATCTAAACAATAGTCTCCAACAAAAATGTTGACCAATGGAACAGAACAAAGGACCTAGGTACAAATCCACACAACTATAACCACCTAATTTCTGACAAAGGTATCAAAAGCATACAATGAGAAAAAAAAAAAAAAGAGAGCATCTTCATCAGATGGTGGTAGTGCATGCATGCCTTTAATCCCAGCGCTTGGGAGGCAGGTGGGTCTCTGTGAGTTTAGTTTCAGACCAGCCTTGTCTACAGAGCAAGTTCCAGTACAAAGCTACACAGAGAAACCTTGTCTCAAAAAAAAAAAAAAAAAAAAAAAAAAAATCTTCAACAAATGGTGCTGGGAAACTGGATGTCCACATGTAGAACAGAGCTGTATTTGTGGTTTTCACTCTGGATCAGTCTGAACCTAAGACCTACAACTCTGAAACTGTTAGTGGAAAGCCTTTTCAAGATAATATGCAAAGGCAAACCAGAAATGATGTTGCATGGCTTTCATTTAATAACTTGGAGGTCAGCCAGGGAGACAGAGAAACCCTGTTCTAAAAAAAAAAAAAAAAAAGGATTTTTTTGAAGGGAGATAAATAAAATTCTGCACAGCAGAGGAAACAATTAGCAGAGTGAAAAGACACTATACAGAATGTGACAAAATCTTTGTCACTTAGACATCTGACAAGAGATTAATATCTAGAACCTATAAACACCAAACTAAACCACAGCTCCCATCATGCAATGAACAACAGAATAAATGAACAGCTCTCAAAAGAAACACAAGTATGCAATAAATCAAAGACTTCAAATTTATATCAATAGGGAAATGCAAACAAAAGCTCACTAATATTCTATCGTAGCCAAATTAGAATGGCTACTGTGTTAGCTTGAATGTAATTGGCCCCCATAAGATCATAGGGCGTGGCACTAGTGAGAAGTGTGGCTTTGTTAAAAGTGTGTCACAGTAAGGGCAGGGTTTGAGGTCTCATATACACAAGCCACTCTTTTTTTTTTTTTTAAAGCTTTTATTTATTTATTTAATTATTTGCCTTAGTGTTTGCCTGGAACTGGAACTACAGACAGTTGTGAGCTGCCATGTGGGTGCTGGGAATCGAACCCAGGTACTCTGGAAGAGCAGATGGTGCTCTTAACCGCTGAGCCATCTCTCCAGCCCCCACAAGCCACTCTTAATGTGACATTCTCTTTCTGCTGCCTGAGGATCCAAATGTCCATCTGCAGCACCAAGTCTGCCTGCATGTCACCATGCTTCCCACCATGCCAATAATGGACTAAACTTCTGTAACTGTAAAACATCCCAATAATGTTTTCCTTTGTAAGAATTGCCAAGCTGGGTGATGGTGGTGCACGCCTTTAAGCTTAGCGCTCAGGAAACAGGCAGGCAGATCTTTTTGAGTTTGAGGACAGCTTAGTCTACAGAGTTAGTTCTAGAATAGCTAGGACTGTTATATAAAGAAACCTTGTCAAAAAAAAAAAAAAGTTAGCGGGGGCTGGAGAGATGGCTCAGCGGTTAAGAGCACCGTCTGCTCTTCCAGAGGACCCGGGTTCGATTCCCAGCACCCACATGGCAGCTAACAACTGTCTGTAGTTCCAGTTCCAGGCAAACACCAAGGCAAATAAGTAAATAAATAATAAAGCTTTAATTAAAAAAAAAAAAGTTAGCATGGTCATGGTGCCTCTTTACAGCAATAGGAACTCTAACTAAGAGAGCTACCATCAAGAAAACACATGGTGAATATGTAGGATTTCTGGTAGGAGATCAGTATGGAAGATCCTGAAAAGACCAGTAATAGAACAATACGATCCAGCTATACCATCCTAGGCTCATCTCTGAAGAAACCACATCAGCACACAATAGAGGTGCCTGCACACCCAGGCAGCATTGGTAACAGTGAGTTACCAGCCAAGGATTATACCAACAACAGTGGGGTATTACTCTGCCATGAAGAGTAAACTTAGAACATGTACACAAGAATGAGTGCAATTCAAGGTTGCCTTAAGCAAAATAAGCATGCATGTTTCCTCTCATGCATGAGTGTAAGGGTAGTATTTGAGAAAACGGACAAGTCAGAGGGATAAAGAAAGCAGGCAGTGTGCGTGAGAGAATATACTCAAAGGATATGATACATATGAAAAACAAAAACCCTGCAGCTGAGTATAGCCACTGCCATTGGTGATCATGGCCGCAACTTCTAGGACGATGTTTCATCTTTAGTCCCAGTTCTCTAGAGGCAGAGGCAGGTGGATCTCTGTGAGTTCCAGCTTGGTCTACACAGGAAGTTCAAGGCCAGCATGGGCTATGTCATGAGATTTGGTCTCAAAAAACAAAACCAGGGCTGGAGAGGTGGCTCAGCAGTTAAGGTGGCTGCTGCTCTTCCAGAGGTTATGAGTTCAGTTCCCAGCAACCACATGCTGGCTCACAGCCATCTGTAATGACATCTGGTGCCCCCTTTCTGGCATGCAGGTATACATGCAAACAACACTATACATAAAAAATAAATCTTAAAAAAACAAAAAGACAAAAAACCAACTAACAGGAGACAGTTCTTTCCTCTAGTCTGACTAACCACTAGTCATTGGCTTCATGTTTCTGCAGCTCTTCTACCTTACCCAGCCTTCAGTGAAGTACTGTGTGGACTGGAATGGTGCAGGTCCAGAGGCTAATTAATTACCTTATCTTGGGCTAGTTCTAACCCTCCAGGACAGCCAGCCATTCCTTGCCCATCTCTGTCTAAACTAACATCTTGTGACTAATAAGATAAAAATTCCTGCAATCTATTAAAGTTAAGAATGTCATCATACAGCACCTTGAGCTTATAAAAAGGCTTTCCCCACCTTGCCTTTCTGATGTATCCGGTAATGTATTTTAAACTTGACTTTAGTTTCACATAACTAAAAACTAGCTGGATGGTGGCACAGGCAAAGGTTGAGGCCAGACAGGGACATACAGAGAGACTGTCTCGAAAAGGAATTCATAGAATTTGGGGCAACTTAAATCTGTATTTCCGGGCTATGGTCACTCAAAATGTCTCCAGAATAAAGTATCTCCTTACGTCCTTTAAGATACTCTGTTGTTTTGTTTTTGCACCAATTTCCTTCTTAGTCATTGCTCTGGCCTGGATGTGGCTGGTGTCATCTATCCAGCTCAGTTAGACTTTTTCCTCAGGAAGGCCCTGCTGCCTTCTCATAACTTACACACACCAGAACAGCCACAGTGGCACTTCAGTTCCTTCAGGAGCCTTCCTCTACAGTTACAGCTCAGTCAAGGCACAGGGGGGAGGCCTTGCTTTCTTCCTTTGAGACATGTCTGGGGATGCAGCTCCAGCTGGTCTGATCCTCCCAGGACTGAGATGGCAAGTGTGGAGCACAGTCAGCCCTCACTGAACTTTTCCATCGTCTTCACTAAACCTATTCATTTCTAGGTTCCGCTGTTTTTGTTTTTTAAATAATTATTTTTATTTTATGTGAATTGGTGTTTTGCCTGCATGTATAACTGTGTGAGGGTGACAGATCTTGGAATTGCAGACAGTTGTGAGCTGCCATGTGGTTGCTGGGAATCAAACTCAGGTCCCCTGGAAGCACAGTCAGTGCTCCTAACCGCTGAGCCATCTCTCCAGCCCTGGCTTTGCTGTTTTTAAGTTGCCAAGGTACAAATACAGGTTCTCACTCGGGGGAGACAAGTACTCTTGTCTCACTGTGGCATACCTCTGCCTCCTGGCTGAAAAGAGAAGACACTGTAGACTTATTAGCTGGACTGACATTGATGTTATACTTGTGGGAACAGAGACACTTAATGAGAGGGACATGGAGACCATTGTTAGTCAGAATACGATATTTATGAAGTTTACTATCATATCTAGGCTCAGCTTGTAATGTCGACCATCCCCCTCCCCCAACAAAGGGTTTCTCTTGTGGTGTTGACTATCCTGGAACTAACTCTGTAGTAGACCTGGCTGGTGCAGAATGCACAGAGATCCACCTACTTCTGCTTCCTGAATGCACACCACCACTGCCTGATTCTTTTTTTTTTTTGTTGAGGAAGGGTTTCTCTGTGAAGCCCTTGCTCTACAGGGGACTGCAGACAAGGTTGCCCTCAAACTCAAGAGATCCATCTGTCTCTGCCTCCTGAATTTTGGGATTAAAATTGTGTATTACCACCTGCTCAACATAAAACAATTTCTTACAAGAGTAACAAAGACTGTCAATCACAGACAACCATTACAGACTAACCATGTTACATTAAGTTTGAAATGTTACAACTGCTAGACCTCCAACAAAGACATCAAAAGCCCACATTCATGGACTTGCTATGTACAGCTTGTAGAAAGTGTGGCCTCCAGTCTGCTTAGGACACTAACACCAGGTCCTGTAGCCCTTGGGGTGGTGAGTGGGAGATAAGTTTGCCCTGGAGGCATTGGCTAGCGTATGTACAATAGTTTTTTTCCTGTAATCCATATGGGTGGATGTGAACGAAGGCGCAGCAAGCTCTCTCTCTCTTTTTTGAGACAGGGTTTCTGTGCAACGGCTCTGGTTGTTCTAGAACTGTGCTTATTGTAGACTAGGCTGGCCTTTAACTAATACAGATCTGCCTGTCTCTGCCTCCCAGAGTGTTGGGCTTAAAGGTATGCGCCACCACCACCCAGTTTTTTTTTTTTAATTATGAATAAAGTCACATTTTCTATCCGTGTATATCCTTATTCAAGGTCCCTTCCCCATCCCAACTACCCAGATTCTTAATCTCCATTTGAGTAATTATGAAATTTTAAGCTCGTGGGGTGTTTTTAGGGAACTCTTGCAAGGGCTAACTTCACAGCAAACATTTTCAAGCAGGTACACAAACACCAGCATGTCAGTGCACTATAGTTCTTGCTGGGAGAGTCCACATACCTGTGCCCACTCAGTGACAGCATACACCTGGTACTCATGATTTGGTGGGAGAACACTTATGTGGTGAGCCCACAGACACCAAAGCAAAGTTCTCTGAGCATGTAACAGCCCGAGAAACACCTATAATAACCAACCACCAGCCCAATGTTTCCAATGTTTAAGTCTCAGAAAAAGTCACCAAATAGGACCAAACACAAAGGCTTCTAGAACAATGAAGACATAAGAATCTTCCTTGAGGAACATCCCCCCCCATCCCCCCAATTTAATACAAAACCCATTGAGAGTTGGTATCTAACTAAACTCCTCACTCTTAGTGAGTATTCCAGGGCTGATGTTAGCCCCCACAGGCTGTGTGGCCTTCTATACCTGCACACATACATATATGACCTGTTGACTATAGCAGAACACAGCTGACCAGTGTCCTGGGCAGCAATCCAACACAATCTTGGGGAAAAAGATTTAATGTAAATATTCATCCATTAGGACGTACAAATAAATAAGTAAGCTCAGAAGCGCCGACAGTAAAAAAAACACAAATATGTAAACTGTCGATTTATCTCCAGTCTCAGATACTTAACTTCTAAAATACTAATACACAAATTAACTAATAAAAAAAGATATAGGACATTCAACATAAACATCCCCAAACAAAAAATAAAATCAAAGATAAATGCTATTTCTTCCTATGTATCAAGACTACAAATAGCATTTAAACACTTTATTATTCAAATTAAGAAATTATACATTTTGTCTGATAATGGTCATTGTCTTAAAAGTGTCATTCAGTTTCCCCACATTTAAAAGTATATTGCTAATTCTGGTCACCTAACCCAACAGCACAAAGAGCCTCCAGGCACAAAGATGCTGGACTTGGCAGAGTCGGTGTCTGCAGTCCTCACCAGCTCCATGTTGGTCCTTGCACGCTGGCCTCCTAGACGCTTCCCTGCTTCCTGTTTGCAGAGGCTGTGGTCACCTGGCAACAAGTCAGACCCTGATAAAGTGCCTAAGTGAGAATCACCTGGCCTGATACTCTTCCCTGACAGACTCCAGGATCGCTGCCTTCTTATCAAAACAGCCGGAGGAAGCACAGGTGCTAAAGTCTGGCAAGTCCCCCCAAAGATGCTCAAGATAATGGGCAGTGCTGCCGGGCCAGGAGGGCGCGTGGATCATGGAGAGACGCAGCCCACCACTTTGGTTCAAATGATTTTAATAAAAGCTGCAGTGCTCATATCCCCCAGTTGCCAACTCAGTGACACAGTACCTCAGGAAGTGCAGGGATCCTCCTCCTCCGCCTCCCCGGAAAACTCTCCAGGTACAGAGCAGAGACAAGAAAAGAGCAATGAGGGCAGCAGCCACCTTACATCCACACAGCCATGTCCAAACCTCATGATGCAGGTCAGGAGGAGTCTGAAGATAAGCATGCGAGTCCCACCTGGGGGACATGGCTTGAAAAGCACAAATAAAATAATACTAGCGTTATCCATTTTCCAAACCTAATCACTTTGGGAAAAGGCAGCAGGAAAAATGCCTTCAGTTTTTACAATTAGGCTTGTAAACAATCAACCTCACGAGAAGCAGTGGCTCAGGGCTCTGAGTATCAGCCCCAGATTCCGTCTGTCTGCAGATTCGGTGCCCACCCAGAAAGATATGAACTGGGTCAGCAAGGCCAAAGCTTCATCTTTGGTTAATTTCACTGAGTTGCCACTAGTCTAAAACCTGTGCTCTTTCTTGGCAAAATAACTAAACCAGCCACATGGCACATAACAATGGTTAGGTTATGTGAGAAGCAATGTCCACCTATGTAAGTGACTGTGTCACAATAAAATTATTAAAAAAAAAAAAATCAGAAAGGGAGGAATGCCAGAAAGAAGGCCTGAGGAGAGCCGCGGGTCCCGCCTGAGTGCTCTCGGTGGGGGGGTCTAGCAGGTGCTGGCTGCCTTTGGGTCAGATCAAGTTCCCTGGGCTCCACTCAGCTCAGCTCAAAGCCAGCAGCACACTCGATGGCATAAAGCAGCTTGCTTCGCAGCAGGGCTTCATCATAAAATTCTGGGAGCTTCAGCAGGTTCATGCAGGTGCTTGCTGTAGGTAGCCGCTCAAGGTCTGAGCCTCCATTGTGAATGCAAAACGCAGGGTACAGCTCCTGGAAGACAGGGCACAGGACATGGTTAGAAGGCTCTGGCATAGCCTAGTCCCCACCAGAGCATGCTCTGAGAGGTACTGTTGCTCTGGCAGCTGCTTTTCTCAGAAGCATTTCTTCTTTTAACAAAAGTTTTATTTTAAATTACTATGTACATGTATGTGTGTCTGTGCATGTAAGTTCAGGCACCCAGAACCCAGATGTACTGGGATACTCTTGAATCTCAGGTTACAGACAGTTGTAAGCTGCTCAACATGGGTGCTGGGAACTTACTTAACTTGGGTCCTCTAAGAGAACAGCATGGGCTCTTAACCACCAAGCTACCCTTCTAAGCCTTTGCTCTTCTTTATGTTATCTATATATTTATCTTACAAGGTGTAACATCCCTTGCTGTTCTGGAACTTGCTCTGTACAACAGCTGGCCTCAAACTCAGAGACCTGTTTGCTCCTGCCTCTTAAGTGCCAAGTGCTGGGGTTAAAGGTGAAAGCCACCATGGCTGGCTACCTACCCATCATAAAAAAAGAAGATTCATTTTTGTCTTATACACACACACACACACACACACACACACACACACACACACACACACATCTTAAAAGAGACGAAGGGAAAGAGCAAGAGGGGCAGAGAAAATGCACACTAGAGGGAGAGAACTTACAAGAGGAAGGCAGGCAGAGGTCAGTTGGATGCTTCAAATGAGCTGCACTTATGCATACTGAATTTAGAAGCCATGCAGATGTGCCAACAACACGCATACACAGGACAGAAATGGGAGTAAAGCACAATCTCTATACAGAAAGCAAGTAACTAGAGGAATCTATTCACTGGAGGCTCAGTCACATAGCCAGCATGATTTCAAGTTATTTAAAAAAATTGAAAGTTGAACTGGGCAGTGGTAGTAAATGCCTTTAATCCCAGCACTTGGGAGGCAGAGGCAGGAGGATCTCTGTGAGTTCAGGATTAGCAAGGTCTACAGAGTCAGTTCCAGGACAGTCAAGGCTACACAGAGAAACCCTGGCTCAAAAAACCAAGCAAACAAAACAAACAAACAAACAAACAAAAAACCAAATACTGAATTTAGTATGTGTGATGTTCACACACCATGACACACATATGGAGTTCAGAAGACAACTTGCAGAAATTAGTTCCTGCTTTCAAATAGGTGGGACCCAGGAATAAAATTCAGGTCATCAAGCTTTATGGCAGGTACTCAGGAGGCAGAGGCAGGCAGATCTTTGGACAGCAGGGCTACACACAGAAACCCTGTCTCAAAAACCCCCCAAAATCCAAACCTACCACAAATGAGACACAAAGATGTGGGGGCAGGGTGAGCAGTGAAGAGCACTTCACCGTAAACACCATTCCCATACTCCTCCATCCCTCCGCATCCCCTCTCTTCTTTTGACAGGGTTTTGGGTGTAGCCCTGGCTGTCCTCAAACTCAGAGATCTGCCTGCTTCTGCCTGTCAAGTGCTGTGATTAAAGGTATACACCACCACTGCCAAGCAAATGCCATATTTTATTATTTCTTTCATGAAGCTAATTGAGTTTCCTATTTGAAGTCTTAAAAGTGAAAAGATGAAGTTCTTTATTGAAATCTGAGTTAAGGGCAACATTTTGTACATAATTAAATACAATACAATGGAAATTTACATTAATTCAGGGAAAAAAATCAATTTATTGTGTGGCCTATAGTAGCTTAACAATTTTTCTATAGCATTTAATAATTATTTTTCTCTTTTTGGTCTACAACAATCCCATTTATTAAACATACCAAGTTCCAATTAGCTTTAGCAGATACTATTCTTCTTCAATAACTAGGCACAAAAGTGTTCTATGAGTTTCTTGCCATCTGCAGCATATTAATGTATGCCCTCCCTCCCTCCCTGTGTCTGTCTGCTCTGGAGCACTCAAAGGCACCTCTGAGAAGCCACAAAGTCAACATGTTTTTTTTTTTTGTTTTTTTTTTTAAATCTTTATTTATTTATTAAGTACATTGTTCTGCCTGCATGTGTCCCTGCATGCCAGAAGAGGTCACCAGATCTCATTACAGGTAGTTGTGAGCCACCATGTGGTTGTTGGGAATTGAACTCAGGACCTCTGGAAGAGCAGCCAGTGCTCTTAACCTCTGAGCCATCTTTCCAGCCTCTCAAAGTGCTTTTTTAATTCTAATGTTTTGACATGACAAAACTGTAAAACTAATACAGAACTCTTTCTTTTTTTGGAAGACAGGGTCTTGCTATGTATTATGGGATGGCTTGAACCACTAGTCTTCCTGCCTCAGCTCCACAAAATCCTGGATTACAGGCATGCATCATCATATAGCTTTTCCTTTCATAGGTGAGTTCAGCCTTGGTATATTCTGTATTGAACAGTTCATGTTTCTCTTGTTTGTATATTTTCTATTTCATGATTCTTAACAACTTTTTTGTAGTTGTTGTTTTTTGACACAGGATTTCTCTGAGTAACCCTGGTTGTCCTAGAACTCATCTGTACACCATGCTAGCCTCCAATCTGGACATTTAAAAAAATGTCTTGCATTACATTGTCTGGTACCTGAAGAGGCTAGAAGAACCACTTTGGAACTAGAGTTACAGAGACAGCTGTGAGCTGTCATATTGCTGGGAATGGAACCAGAATCTCAAGAGTAGCCAATGCTCTTAACTGCTGAGCTATATCTATTCCTGGAATATAAAGGGTTGTTTGTTTACCCTGCTCCAGCAACTTGAAACATTCATGATACATGAAACATTCATGTTTCAGGAACAGACCTTTCTTTCCTTTTTTTTTGTTTGGAGACAGGTTTCTCCATGTAGACCAGGCTGGGCTCAAACTCAGAGATTCGCCTACCTCTTCCTTTTGAGTGCTGGGTTTAAAGGCATTTGCTACCACTGCCCAGCTGAACAGATCTTTATTACTCACTCTCCCCAAACCCAGCAGTGGACAGTTGCTTCCTGTAAATAATGAGCTCCTGGTGGTTGTGCAGATCCTCCCCAGTCTTCTGAGCACTAACTGAGATGCTTTATTAACCTACCACTGTCCATTAAAAAAAAAAAAAAAAAAAAGCAACAGCTTAAGTAAACTGTAACTGGCCTACTTTAGGATTCAGCCATTACATTTATTTATTTATTTTTTTAAACTTTATTTATTTATTTGCCTTGAACTGGAACTACAGACAGTTGTTAGCTGCCATGTGGGTGCTGGGAATCGAACCCAGGTCCTCTGGAAGAGCAGATGGTGCTCTTAACCACTGAGCCATCTCTCCAGCCCCGCCATTACATTTATGATTTAGTAATCTAGAAAATTGCTAGATTTGTGCCACTATCCCCAATACCCAGGTTTGGAACATTTCCATACTCTCAATGAGTTCTTCTGTCTTCAGTTCTACATCTACCTTTACAGCTCTTCCTTTAAGGTCTTTTCATGTAACAGAAGTCACAGCAAGATGTCAATGCTTACATTTTCTGATTCATACCACAGTAATTTAAATTTTTGATATAGTTCATGGCATACATCACCAGATCACTCTTGGCCTTCTTCTAGGTTCTGAGCATACTTCTTGAGATGACATCCAAAGCACTCTCAAAAGAATGTGCTTGTACCTGCCCAAACTGTCCAGGACATATAGACTGGAGGAAACTAAAAACATACCTAATCTGGTAAGATAACACAGGTCCCCAATCCCAGCACTCAGGAGACCAAAGCAGCAGGACTAAAGAATCTGAAGCCAACCAAGGACTAAATAGCGAGTTGAGCTGGCAGTGGTGGTGCACAGCTTTATCCCAGCACTAGGGAGGCAGAGGCAGGTGGACCGCCGAGTTAGAGGACAGGCTCCAGAATTACAAAGAGAAACCCTGTCTCTAGAAACAAAAAAGAACGGGCTGGAGAGATGGCTCAGCGGTTAAGAGCGCCGTCTGCTCTTCCAGAGGACCCGGGTTCGATTCCCAGCACCCACATGGCAGCTAACAACTGTATGTAGTTCCAGTTCCAGGCAAACACCAAGGCAAATAAATAAATAAATAAATAAAGTTAAAAAAAAAAAAAAAAAAAAAAAAAAAAAAAAAAAAAAAAAAAAAAAAAAAAAAGAAAGTGAGTTCAAGGGTAGCCCGAACTACAGAGCCACAGAGCAATATTATCTCAAAACAAAGCAAAAAACAAAAATTAGTGTGCCCATGGAGCATTCTGGATCCTTACCTAGAAGATAAATTCTACAGGGGATATTTTAGGACAAGTGGTATCATTCCACCAAGCTTCAGACACTAGAAACAGGTTTAAAACATAGCTTCGTAGCTCCACACAGCAGTATGAGGCAGCTGGCCCAAAGGGCCTACAAATGTCTGTCTCTAATAATCTCTGCAATTCTGCTAGAGTTGAGACTCTAAACCATGATGTTAGTACACCAAAGGCAAATTCTTCCATTGTTGATCACTGAATTGTGGTGACTTACAGAAATATATATTTTAGGGAAATATGAACTAATATATCCAACAAGAGGGAAAAAGAAATGACCCTTACCTGCTTTGAAATGACTCAGAATTGTAGAGCAAACACGGTCAGGTCAGTGGTTAAAGTGGACAAAAAAAAAAAAAGTCTTTTCCAGTTTGGCACAGCACATGTATGGGGGCAGAGGGCAGCCTTAGTTCTTGCCTTCTACCTTGCTGAAATCTCTTTTGTTTATCAAGCATGCTGTTTTTGAAAATTACATCCACTCACTGACTCAATGTGCATGCATGTATGCATGTGGAAGTCTGAGGACCATTTGTGGGAGCTGTTCTTTCCTTCCTCCATGTGAGTCCTAAAGACTGAACCCAATCTTCCAGGCTTAGAAGTCGCTTAACCACCAAGTAATTCTGGTTCCACATGTCTATGTGTACACATACATATACACACAATGGAACCATCTTTGTTTCTGAGATAGGATCTCACCATATAACACTGACTGGCCTGAAAGTCATAAATGTCTACCTGCCTCTGCCTCACAAGCACAGTGATCAAAGGTGTACATCATGATGTCCCCTAGGTGTGGCTATGTAGATCTGAGCCCACCCCTTCTCTAAAATAAAAAGCAGCCAATTCCCTCCCTCCCTCCCTTCCTCCTTCCTCACCCCCATCTCTCTCTCCCCACTTCCCCTCTCTTTCTCCTCTTGTCTGGACACCCCAACTCTCCAAAATAAACTCTCATGTGGAACCTGGCAGTGAGTGTGTGCACAATCCAGGCTAGTTACCTGGGAGCTTCTACTCTCCAATTCTTAACATCCTGTGAGAGTGCTGGGATTACTAATGCATAGTACCAAACCAGGATTAGACTCAAGTAGTCAGACTGGCAAAATAAAACAAAACAAAACAACAAAACAAAACAAAAACAAAACAAAAAATAAAGTGACTTTACCTGTTAAGTCATCTCACATTTTGAGGCCCGTCTCCCACTGAACTTCTAGCTTGTTAATTCCGCCTGACTGGTTGGCCAGCAGGCTCCCAGAAGTCTCTCACCTCTACTTTTCTAGTGCTGGGATTACACACCCAGTATTTTCCAACTGAGTACTGGGTATCTGTTAGTTTATTTTGTTTTGGAGACAGCAGGGTCTTATTGGCTCTGACTGGCTTTGAACTCACAATGTAGACCAGGCTGGCCTCCAACTCACATATATCAGAATTTTCGCAACCTGAGTGCTGGGATTAAAGGTACCTTGCCTCACAGGTGCTAAGTAATGAATTTAGCTCTTCCTGCTTGGATGGCAAGTATTTACTAATTAACTGAGCTATTTCCTCAAACCCCCAATAATTTTATCACAATATTAAAATAATATTTTAATAGCTAGCCAAGTTATATGAGATTAATACTAGTTTTCAGAAGTAATCAAACAAGGCTAAGATAATGTAAAGCAAGTGGTAATAACAACCATTAACCAAAAATCTACTTCTGCTCATCTCCTCTACACCAACATCTTCAGGTTGTATAACTTCAATTTACAGTGGAAAAGGATCACCATGGACTGAGGCTGATGATTTCAACTCCAGGCAGCCTATCTGAACACAGGCTCTCTAGATACCACAAGCCTAAGTACAATTATCATAGCACTTAGTACTTAGAATGGGACAAAAAACAAAAACAAAAATAAAAAAAGCCCAATAAACATATAGAGGCCAGACTAGGCTTTTCACGTATGACAGGAAAGATGCATACCTTGAACCCCAGGAGAGGGGGGCGAGAGCAGCTTGTTACAAACTTGAGTAACTTGCGCTTTTCTTCATCAGTGAAACCTTCTACAACTCTCCAAAAAATTTTAATGACAGGATGATCAGCAGAATAGCCCCCTATGACAAAATGAACACATTATGCATTAAAAATAAAACCAATGTAGAAGCAGGAACAACTTGGGAGTATGACATCCATGTTTTGAAGGGCCTGTCAGAGAGGGAGTGAATTTTCTAAGAGCCAAACTAGAAATACTTGCTGTGGTAGTCTGAATGTAATTGGCCCCCATAATTTCATAGGGAGTGGCATTAGTAAGAGGTATGGCTTTGTTGGAGTGGGTATGGCCTTGATGGAGAAGTATGTCACTGTGGGGGCAGACTTTGGAACTTCTGAAACTGTAAGCTAGCCACCCCAATTAAATGTTTTCCTTATACAAGTTGCCATGGTTATGGGTTCTCTTCACAGCAACAGAAACTCAAACTAAGACACTTGCCTCTGGTCCTTGGTGGAGGGCAAATGTGACCATCCAAGACTAGTAACTCTAAACCAGAATAGGCATGATGAAGGTACAAAATGATGGCTAGCAAATGCTAGAAACCAACAATAGATGGAGTAAACTTTCTTGACACTTGGCTACACACTCACATCTTATTTTTCAGAGAGCTAGCTAGGCATTTGGCTAATGTGATTTCTATGTCTTGATAATTTGACTGCCTCTTTCTGATAACAAGGTTCAGACTACGGCTGACAACCAGCCCTGTCTGTGATTAGACACAATTCTAAAATGTACTATCTGCTACTTATAGCTTTTAATCTCATTAAGTGCTTCCTAAAACTAAAATAATTACTATATATTGTTCCTTTATTGTTAATCTACTACAGAAATAACATCAATAAGATATCTTAAGTGCATTAATTGGCACCAAAATGACTATGGTAATATTTTAAATCTATTTACTGGAATAGCTGGGATCCTTAAAGGTATAAGCTATCAGTGCAAACCAGGGAAGGCCAAATAACCCAGGGCAAGTTCTTGGCAAAGAAAGGTCAGAAAAATGGCATTTTCTTAAACATATGACTTGAGAGTGCAGACACTATGACTTTTGGCATTATTTGCTTTTATGTAAGATTAGAGTTCATGCTTAAAGCAACAGCAACTACAGAAGAAAAAAATGCACATACATAAATAAACATATATACAAATTTAAGTGACTTAGTAACTTTAGAATAACCAATACATATAGATATAGAACACTCTTATTTTTTAACAAAGATCCAACAGCTATCTCTGACCTCTGTCTCTAACTCCACAGATGATGTATACAGAATGCCATTTAACAGAACACAGGAACGAACACAGATGATGTATACAGAATGCCATTTAACAGAACACAGGAACTCCACAGATGATGTATACAGAATGCCATTTAACAGAACACAGGAACGAACACAGATGATGTATACAGAATGCCATTTAACAGAACACAGGAACTCCACAGATGATGTATACAGAATGCCATTTAACAGAACACAGGAACGAACACAGATGATGTATACAGAATGCCATTTAACAGAACACAGGAACGAACACAGATGATGGATACAGAATGCCATTTAACAGAACACAGGAACGAACACAGATGATGGATACAGAATGCCATTTAACAGAACACAGGAACGAACACAGATGATGGATACAGAATGCCATTTAACAGAACACAGGAACGAACACAGTTGGGTTTTTCCTTTTTCTTCTTTTTTATTTCTACCTGCCAATTTCTGTTTTAGAGACAGAGACTCATTTTGTAGCCCAGATTTGTCTTGACCACAGAAACCATCTTACCTCAGTTTCCTGAGGATTACATCTAGCTTGGATTTCTTAGTTTTTAAAAGATTTATTTATAGATGACTATGAACCATCATGTGGTTGCTAGGAATTGAACACAGGACCTCTTAAGAACAGTCAGTGCTCTTATCCTCTGAGCCATCTCTCTAGTCTCTTTGTATATTTATTAATATATTGTCTGTGGTTCTCTATTTCGACCATGTGGGTCCCTGGGACCAAAATTAGGTTCTCAGGTTTGACAGTAAGAAAATTTTACCCATGGAATCATCTTTACAGCCCCAGGTCCATCTATCTATCTATCTATCTATCTATCTATCTATCTATCTATCTATCTATCTATTTTTGTGGTAAAACATACAACATAAAATTCACCTCTTAAACCACTTCTATGTGAAAATTCAAGAGCATTGATCACATTCACTCACTCACTTTTCCAAGCCTCTTGTCTCTAAGAGGACCTCTAGCCTGCCTCCTTAGAGCAATCTCAAGTTCAGTCTCCTTTATGAGTCTGTGAACCTTTTTCAGGGACTTTATAAAGTAGAATCATCTAGTGTCTGTCCTTTTGGTCTGATCTCTTTCACTTAGCACTATGAGCTCAAGATTTATCCATTTTGGGGCATATATATTAGTCTAGGCACTTGCTACCATACCTGATGATCTGAGTCTTGATTCCTGGTACCCACAAGAATAGAATTGACTTCCACAGTTATTCTCTGAGCACTAAAAAAAATGCTGTTGCACTTCTGTGTATGCATATGTGAAGGAGAGTGCACATACTCAACCCCAACCTCATAAAAAAAATTTTTTTTAAAGGGGGCTGGAGAGATGGTGCAGCAATTAAAAGCACTAGTTATTCCTCCAGAGAACCCCAGGTGGATTCTTCATGGCTGTTTACAACTGCCTATAACTTCTGTGTGCTAAGTGATACACATAAAACTTTTTTTTTTTTTAACTTTATTTATTTTATTTATTTATTTGTCTTGGTGTTTGCCTGGAACTGAAACTACAGACAGTTGTTAGCTGCCATGTGGGTGCTGGGAATCAAACCCGGGTCCTCTGGAAGAGCAGACGGCGCTCTTAACCGCTGAGCCATCTCTCCAGCCCCCACATAAAACTTTTTGAGATAGGGTTTCTGTGTAGCTGTGGCTGACCTCAAACTCACAAAGATCCACCAGTCTCTGGCTTCCAAGTGCTGGGATTAAAGGCATTCACCACCACTGCCTGAACTTCATTTTCTTAATATCTTTTGTAACACCAAAGGTTGCAACTTTGAGTTAGTCTAATCTGCCCAGTTTCTTTTGTGTCCTAACTGAAATTTTAACTAGTCCAAAGATACAAAGACTTTGTCTTTCTTGCTCATTTTAAGTTGATTTAAATTCACAGATTTTACTCATGTCAATATGGAATTCCATTCTGTGTTACTACAACAAACGGTGTAAAGTCAGCTCATTCAATCATGACAAGATGGCCCCCATGCAATCTGAATTGTCTTGGTACTTGTTGGAAAAGTAGTCAATTGTGAACACCAAGATGTGTTGTGAACTCTGGTTGGTGAGTATGCCTGTCTCCAATGCCACTGCCTCACTATCACTGTGGCATTTCCTAATTTTTAAATCAGACAAACTCTATTTTCTTTTTTAAAACTGTTTTGGAGGCTGAAGAGATAACTGAACAGTCAGAGCACTGGTTGCTGTTGCAGAGGACCCAGATTTGGTTCCCAGCATCCACACGGTGGTTCACAACATGCTATCTCTATTTTATGTATATGAATGCTTTGCTTATATGTATGTCAATACAACATGTGTATACAGTGCCATGGATACCAGAAGGGGCCATCCTGGAACTGAAGTTATAGTTGTGAACTGCCATGTATGTGCTGGGAAATGAACCCATGTCCTCTGGAAGAACATTAAACCATCTCTCTAGACCAACAGCTTATAACTGTGACTTCTGTGGGCACCAGGCACACATGTGATGCACAGACATACATTGGAAGCAAAACAGACATGCAAAATCACACAATTCGACTGAATTTATAAGTCAATTTGGAGATAATTACCATTTTAATAATAGAAGTTTTCCAGTCAAAGAAAATAGTTTCTCCATTTAGTTAAATCGCCTTTAATTTCCTTTTCCCTTCTTTCTCTTTTGTTTCAGAGTTTCTCTGTGTAGCCTGGCTATCCTAGAACTCAGTAGACTTGCTAGATCTCCTTTAATTTCTCACAGTTCATTTTGCAGTTTTCATTATATATGTCTCGTGTTTACATTACAGGGCTTGCAGTTTATCTTTTTGATGCTGTCAGTGGAATGATCAATCCCTCACCCCCTCCAGATAAGGTTTCTTGTTTAACAGCTTGACCTTGAAATCACAGAGATCCACCTGTCTCTCCCTCTGCAGTGTTGGGGTCAACCACGCCTGGTAGAAGGATTAATTCTTGGGTTGTGTACAGAAGTCCCCCGTTTTGTTGTTGTTTTCAGGAATCCATCTGCTTTATTAACCCAGATTATAATTCTGCCTATCCTCTTCTCCTCCCCACTCTTCAATATGGAGGTTGAACCTAGAGTCCCAGGCAAGCTGCAAACAAGCACCCCACTACTGAGGTTCTGCTATTTTCTTTATACTGAGACAGGGTCTTGCTAAGTTGCCCAGATTGGCTTTGAATTCTCCATCTTCTGGCATTCCTGACCATCTGTGTAAGATCAACTTCCTTTTTTGAGAGGGGGACCTAGTGTGTAGCTCTAGTTGGCCTATGTACTCTAGACTGGCCTCAAACAGTGAGATCCATCCTGCCTCTGCCTCTTTAGTTCTGGGATTAAAGGTAAGTACCACCACATCCAACATAAACCTAAAAACTACACCCCCCCCAAACCCCCCAACCCGGAGAATACATATATGGTACATGTGTACAGGCATATATACTTGTGTGCATGCACATCTAGAAGAGGATGCTGGGTGTCCTACTCTAAACCTTATTTATTTATTTTATTTATTTGCCTTGGTGTTTGCCTGGAACTGGAACTACAGACAGTTGTTAGCTGCCATGTGGGTGCTGGGAATCGAACCCCGGTCCTCTGGAAGAGCAGACGGCGCTCTTAACTGCTGAGCCATCTCTCCAGCCCCCAAGGGTGTCCTACTCTATAATTCTTTGCCTTATTCAGGTCTTGGACTAAACCTAGGCTGGCAGCCGCTAGTCCAATCAATCTTCTCTCCTCTTGATCCCTCTAGGACTGGGTTGTGGGATCCATGAAAATTTATCGTTCATTATTTTAAGTCACCTTTGTGAAGGTAATACACATACTTAAAACATCCTCAAACCAATTTTTTTTTTTTTTTTAAGTTCCATTGATGAACCGGTCGGTGGCAGCAGTTTCCCTTCTCTGTGAAGCCTATGAGTGTCAGTGGCACCTCCAATAAACGTTCCATTGACAAATATTCTAGGAATAGTTCTTTCTCCAGTCATCTAATGGGGAGCATCTTGAAACTGGCTACCATATTCCAGCATATCCAATTCCAAAACTTTATAGTTGGCATTCATGTCCTGGAAAATCTTTTTGGCCAGTGAACAGTAAGAACAGGATGTTTTTGAGAAAATCACCACACAATTGTTAGAAACTGTTTCTTGGATCTGGTTCACAGGAGTAGTTGCTGACTTCCCCATCCCTGAGCCTGCAGCTTCAGCCGTGCTGCGCTGCCAAACCAAACTGACCCTGCTCCCTACCAGCAGCCTCCCCGCTGAAACCTTGCTGCACCCAGAGTCCAGGCAGCCGCAGGGAAGGAGCCACATTTGACTTTTTTTTTTTTTTTCACATTTGACTTTTTATTCAAGTACATGGAATCTGCACTCAGATTCTCATGCCTCTTTCCACTGAGTCATCTTGCCAAGCTTGAGTCTAATTTTCCAGTCTTTTACTAGTGTTTCTCTTTGGGTTAACAGAATGGCTAGGATTATTTTATTTACTTATTCAATTAATTATTTTTGTACTGGAGCTTTAAGCCAGAGGCTCACACATGTTAAGCACAATTAACTTCAGAGTGCTATACTAGCTCATCACCCCTTTTATTGTTGTTATTTTTGAGACGGGGTCTCTTTACATAGCCCTGGCTGTCTGTGAACTCACTATATAGATGAGGTTGGCCTAGACCTCACAGAAATCCACCTGCTTATGCCTCCTCAATGCAGAGATTAAAGGCATGCATCACCATGTCATGCCCAGCAAATCACCCCCTTTAAAAGCAAGACTGGAAACAACCAAACTGTTTATCAGTAGAAATAAAAGGTAGGTAGGTTATGAGAAAAATACACAATAAAGGCTCTCACTTGTACTTGCTGTAGTTGTGCAAATGACTGAGGTGTTAACAGTAGGGTGGACAGATAGGAATGGGGCAGTGTCCTGCATCTCACAGCATACCATCCATATCAGAGGTTACAGTGACAGCTGACCTATGGGGAAGTTATACCCAAATGTGGAACCACATACCTGAATAGTTTGTAAAGGATTTTAGGTCCTCCAGACTTACAGGAACTTGTGCACCAGAAATTAATACCTGGGGGAGAAAAGGTTTAATTGTAAACGCGAAGGGAGATTTTTCAGAAGTGTTTTATTTCCTGAGACAATAGTCTTTGAAAGTAATAGCCATGGCACCTGAATTTCCTGCTGGTCAAACATTCGGAGCCACTCGAGGCTCACAACGTTGGCCAGGCCCTGGCGGAAAGCTAGGCAGTGCGGCCGGATCTGCTTGTTTAGCCGATAGTCAGCCACCAGATGGATGTAGGCAATTCGGTTGGCCCCAGTGACTGGGATATCTTTCCCACCAAACTTTAGTTCAACCACCTGTGAACATAAAGCACAGGGTTTAAGAGGTGTGACAATGGGGCAACAAGTTCCAGAAAACAGGAATTCAGCACACAACAGCACAGGCTCAGAAGATAGCCATGGCAAGAGGCAGCACTCCTGTCTTCTTTCCCCTCATTAAGCATGTGGTCCTCTCCCAGCATTAAGGAATCAAGCAGTAATGGAATTAGGAGACAACTTCATTTAAAGTAAGTAGAGTCATTAAGGACAAGCTTATAAATTAATTAGTCCCATAAAAAACAAGGTACTCATTCTGGAGAATAAACACTCATCATACTTCCCTTTACATTTGTAGACTGTTGTCTCTACTGTACATGTTTGATTAAAGGGCAGTGGCAAATGATTTTTGAGGGGGAAGGGAGTAAGATATATTGACATGTCTGAGGTAGGAAGATTTTATGTCTATCTTGAGTTGCACAGTGAAAACTCTGTTAATAACAAAATTCAAAACCCAGAAGACAAATAAAAAGACAAAATAAAATGCACCCCTCTCCCTAATACAGCTACACTGTATTTCTAAGTTTAGAATGAATCTGAGGAATAGCTCTGTAACTGTCACAGGTAGTACAGTGAAAATGCAGCTCTCACCTTGAACTGAGCCCTCGCCTCAGCAGTGTGAACAAAAGACCATCACAGGTCATCAGAGATGCAGTACCATCAGCTACAAGAGCATGCTCTGAAATGCCTTGTTTATATATAACAATGTAAAAGAGATGCATTTCTGGGGTTAGTGGAGGTTATCTACTCTGTGGATAAAGAACGTACAATAATCAAGTGTAGGGTTTATAATCCCAGCACTTGGAAAGCAAAGGTAGACAGCTAATTCAAGACCATTCTGGGCCACAGACTGGTCAATGCAGGAGTGTGGACACATAATCAAACGGTAATAACTTTTTGGTTTTTTTGAAATAGGGTTTCTCTGTGTAGCTTTGAAACCTGCCCTGAAACTCGCTCTGTAAACCACACTAGCCTTGAACTCACAGAGATCTATCTGCCTGCCTCCACCTCCCAAGTGCTGTGATTAAACGTGTGTGAGCAATAATGTTTCTGTGTATCCACATTAACATAGGCACTACTACTAGTGAACTCAGAGCCATGATCTGAAACGGGCTCAGTGTCTGGGGAAGAAGTAAGCTTTGACTATGGGGTGCTTGTCATGGAGATCACCACCACCCCAACTCTTTTTTTCATGGCTCCTCTAAATCTCTAGCATAACAGGCTGAGTAGTGGCTTTTATACTCCTCAAGTTTACCACTTTACATAAAGGGTATTTCAATGTGAGGTGAAGAACTGGTATCTGGTACTGGAGGGCAGGGTAGTCTGCTAATTCCCATAAAAGTTATGGAGCTTTAAACTTGAGTGCTAAACTTGGCTGATTCCTTCCTGCAATATTTCACATTTTAGACATTCAATTTTTCTTACTAATTTGCTTTCTCAGTTTGAAACCCATCAAATCTCACAAAGGCCTTTCAAGCCATTGTCTCTGGGCTGAGTGAGGACTGTTCATTACCTTAATTCCTCTGCTTGTATTCAGCTGACAGTTCATCTGTTAACCAGGTCTCCTGAGGCTGGCTATTATATTTCCATATATAAAAACCACTGCTTCCTTTAAATGGATTAAGGGAGGTAATAGATGATGATGTGATTGTATGATGTGAAGACAAAGAAACAATCAAGTTTTCAGTTAAAGGGACTTCCAAGACCACCAATTATCTTGCCTAATAAGGCAATAGTGGAATTTCTAGTCATTTAATAAAATGGTGATATTATCTTTAATTTAAAATCCTCTCTTTGACTAAATCTAAACATTTATGCTATTAAAAAGTCAACCAAATATGTCACTACTTTAGGTTTGTAGGCACATCAAGACTTCCTTTGAAGACTGACTGGAAGGCTGTGGGCATAGCTCAGTGGTAGAGGAAATGACCTGCACCATGAGACCCTGTACTCCATGTCCAGCAGTGCAATGAAGAGATAGACAGCACTAGGAAGACATTCCTGAGGGTCAACTGTGACAACACCACAGCTGCTCCTATGACAGGGAAAGCCCTGTGACTTCTCTAAGTCCACATAGCCAAGAAGAAAATCAAGGACTCCCCCATCAAAGTCTTATGACTCCAGCCAAACTTCATGATCACTTAAGATCTGGTTACACCCTTGGAGCTGGAGAGATGGCTCAGTGGTTAAGAGCATGGTCTGCTCTTCCAGAGGACCCGGGTTCGATTCCCAGCACCCATATGGCAGTTTCGTTTCAGGCAAAACACCAAGGCAAATAAATAAAAATAAAAGTGTTTTTTTTTTTTTTTTTTTTTAAAAAAAAAACAAAACCCAAACAAACAAAAAAACTGGTTACACCCTTGGCTTTTTCCTCCAGTAAACATATGCATAAATTAGCATCTAAAACTTTTATTATTGAACTAACAAGCAGGCATTCTGCTCACACTAAAAGAAATACCCTGGGAACAGAACTGCTATTTTACAGAGAAAGAGCAGTGGCTGCCTCCTTTTATTTACTTCTGCAGAAGTCCCTTAAATGGGAACTTCCATATTCTAATTAGATCTTTGGTGCAGCAATTCCTATATTACCATTTGTCACTTCTTAAGTTAGTGGAAAACTCTACGCCACCAGCAGCTGCCTCAGGGAGCACTTCACAGCACTAATCAAATGTGCCAACTAGTTTTTATATTAGCTTGACATAGTTTCATCTGGATGACTGAGCAGCAAACATTTTATGAACTGAAATTTCTTCCCAACTCCCTAAATTAATTTTTCATCTGATATATAAAACTAAAAACTGTATGCATTTATGGGTTCCTATGTAATGTGATGTTATAATGTATGCTCAATTATATTTAAATCAGATTAAACACATATCCACACTAACATTTATCATTTTCATAATGTACATTTATTATATATTATATAATATTAAATGTATTATAAATACATTTATTCTTTATAGTTACCTTACTGTGTGAATACACAGCAAAATTCTACTTGTATTTTATGCATTAATGACTTCTGAAAAGTCTACATTAGAAACAAGCAACAATATAAATCTAAAAAAAAAAAAAATTACTGGATATAATGGTGAATGCCACTTAGGAGGCAAAGGCGGTGGATCTCTGGGAGACGGAGGCCAACCTGGTCTACAGAGTGAGTTCTATGACAGCAAAAGCTACACAGTGAGACCCTGTCTCGAAGAAACAAACAAACAAACAAACAAACAAACAAAACAAACAAAAAAAAGAAAGGAAAACAAAATTTAAAGTAGTTACTAATCCAATTGCTGAATTCAGAAAAAGATTACTGCTGTACACCAAAGACTTAACAATGTTGTCTGGAGGCACAGTGTCTGTCTGTCTAGCACATGTTTAGGTTCTAGCTTTAACTTTTCCACCTACAACTTTTAAGTCATGTTTGTAAATACTTCACATCTTATAATCTGGGCTTCCTTAGCTCACACTTGGTTTTGGAGCTAGGAATGAACCACTCAAGAGGATGATGTATGTTTTCTGCTTTTTGAGACAAATTCTGAATATAGCTCAGCCTGGCCTAGAACTTGTTACTTTGCTGCCTCAGTCTCTCAGTTGCTGGGATTACTGCACTCATCATTATGTGCAGCTTTGTAAGCATTTTAAGGAGTTTTTTAAGTTTTTTTTTTGAAAACACTTAACACATACCACAAAAGACAGGATAGTATGCTGTCCTGCTAAGGTCGGGCAGAAAACATCTTTTTTTTTCCTAGGTCAAACATAACATTCTGCAATTGGCTATAGTGATGACCACCAACTCTGAATCTACTTACTCTAAGAGGGTAAATTTTATGAAATGTGACTTCTATAATGATAAAGCTGGTAACAAGAAAACTAGTTTGGATACAGGTATATCTGAGTTTAAGGATAACATGGTCTACATAATGATTTCCAAGACAGCCAGGGCTAGGGCTACACAGATAAACCCTGTCTTGAAAAACCACAACACAAAACAAAAAAATGGAGCTAGGTGTGGTGCTTCAATACTAGAGAGACAGAAGCAGATAGATCTGAGTTAGAGGTCACTCTAGTTTACATAACGATTTCCAGGATACCCAGAGCTACATAGTGAGACCCTGTCTCACCAATACCCTTCCAAAGAAAGAAAAGAAAAAGTGAGTTTGGTCTAGGCCAGAGGTGGCATGTGTCTTTAATCCCAGCACTTAGGAGATATAGGAGTAGGCAGACCAGTGTGTCTGAGATCAGCCAGCTCTATCTACATAGTGAAACCCTGTCTCACAAAAAAACACACATGCATACAAAAGTACACACATACCCTCAAACAACAAAAGCCCCAGCAAACCAAAAACATTAGATCTGAGTCTACCCTAATTTAGCTTCCCCCTCCACCCTTTTTTGCAAACAGGATGAAAGCAGCAGGAGCAAGCAGGTAGATGTGAGGGAAGAAAGGATTGGCAGTCACTCTCCAGCATGGAAATGAGAGAAGCCCTGGGGGCAGGTATACTGTCCTGCAAAGATGATGACAACAGGAGTGAGCTGGAAGGCTTGAGCTGCTGCAGTAGACAAAATATCCAAAAGTCCTTTTCTAATTGAGGACACTGTCACAGTGACAGCAGCAGGAGAAACACCTTCCCACGGAGAGGATGAAATGAGCCCCAGCTCACCTGTGCTTCCCCAAGGTCATTGTTCACAACAGTAAAGTTCAGTCCCAGCTCCTCCACATCCTCCTCATAGCTCTTGAGGAAAAGCAGGTTCTTGTAGACTTCGGGGTCCAATGAGGCCAGATGGTGGATGTCCACATCTGCACTAGTTCCCAGTAGCTTAGACAGGAAAAAGCCAGCAAAGGGTAGCTCCACCAGCATGTTTTCATACAGAGCCTTGAGACAGACCAGAGGGAATTAACATTCACTATTATCCTCATGCTTCTTATAACCAGAACACAGGCGATTCAACAGTGACAGAGTCCTGAGAAGTAGACTCTGTCTCCATAACAATGAAACAATCATAAGTGAAGCCAATGCATTTTCCATGTGGCAGGCCGGGGCTAAAACCAGAGTGCTAATACCAAATGGGACTTCTAAGAGTCAAGTCCTTTGTGCCACAATAGGTCAGCAAATGTTTTCCAAAAGATTCAGACAAGAGTACTTTAGGGTTTGTATTATGCTAGGCATCAAATGACCACAAACAAACTCAAACACAGAATACTGTCTGACAACTCTACAAATGGATCCTTCAAGCTCCTGGCAGCTCTGGACACTCTTACCATCATCCACCGCTTCAGCTGCACCCCTCTACTTCCTGTCTCTGCACCCGCTGTCTTCACTGTGTGTCTTCTTTATGCTGTATCTTTCCTTTATCTTTGAAAGACACTGCACTGAATTTTTGAGCCTCTTCTACTTCATCATGACTTCAAATTTTACCTTGACTACATTATTTCCAAATGAAGGCACATTCACAGACAAGGTACACTAAAGCTTTAACACAACTCTCTGGAGGTTACAGACCAGGTCACGTCAGCCATAGCTGCTCATTCTATTTCTGTATGTCAGAAGACTGCTGTTCTTTCAGAGGACCTGAGGTTCAATTTCCAGCACCCACAACAGATGGCTCACAACTACCTGTAACTCTGGCTCCAGAAGATCTAATGTACTCTTCTGGTCTCTGTGAACTCTTGAATACATATGGAATGTGCTCACACAGATACACATATATACATACATAGCCCTAAAAAAGAAAAAAGAGAAATAATATGTGTTTATTGCAGGTCATTCCTACCTTTATCTCTAACTTTTTTTTTCACCTTTTTTTTTTTTTTTTTTAAGCTTTTATTTATTTAATTATTTGCCTTAGTGTTTGCCTGGAACTGGAACTACAGACAGTTGTTAGCTGCCATGTGGGTGCTGGGAATCAAACCCGGGTCCTCTGGAAGAGCAGATGGTGCTCTTAACCGCTGAGCCATCTCTCCAGCCCCTTTTTTTCAACTATCTGCACTGCAGTAGAATTGATAGACAAACCTTGCGTGACTATTTGATAACTTTCTTCCTTGGTTATACCTGAGAAACTTTAGGAAATCCCTTCTACAGATCTACTCTTAGCCTACGCTCTCCAACACTAAGTTTCACCACTCCTACGACTTCTTTCATTCATTCATTTATTTATTATGTATACAGTGTACAGAAGAGGGCACCAGATGTCATCACAGGTGGTTGTGAGCCACCATGTGGGTGCTGGGAATTGAACTCAGGACCTCGGGAAGAACAGTCAGTGCTCTTAACCTCTGAGCCACCTCTCCAGCCCCCTCCTACGACTTCTTATATGACAGCATATATCATGTTTTGGAGATTCTTTCATTTACTGAGGCATGATTCACCTATTTATTTGGTGGATGGATATGTGTGGTGTTTTCACTTCTGAACTTTCATGAACACATACTTAGGAGCAGGAAACAGCATAGAGGTGCTAGTACAAGGAAGACCTTGCCTACAAAGCTAAAATGCTAGCATTTTTCCTCTATCGGTGATGTGTGAGGACTCCTGCTGACCCTCATGCTCCCCATCTGTCAGCACTGCCAGCTTTTTCATCTTGGCCCTGGTGGTTGAGGCAATGAAGCATCTCACTGTGGCTGGAAGCTGACACCTATTGGCTTAATTAGTGTTAGAGAGTTACTATGTAGATCTCTAGAGATTCCCTAGCAGAAATGGAAAGTAAAATTATGTAAAGGTTTCCAACATCAGGTCAGAGATTCATGCCACATAGTAAATATTCCATTGCCCCACAGCTGTAAAATGCAATAAAGACTCAGAAATGTGTGGTGAGATTTTACAATATATATTTTATAATATATTGTAATAAATATATATTTATTTAGTCACTGGCACAGGAGCTCAGAGGGTAAAAGCTCTTGCTGCCAAGCCTGATCTTTGGGAGAACGAGAGAACTTTACCTTTACCTCCACATGTACACCATGGCAGATAAGCAAGCACACACAAAAGAACAGAAATAAAATTAAAACAAAAAAACCACTCAAACAAAACAAACAAACCAACAACATCCCCCCGAAACTTATAGTGTCTTATTCTGACAGTCAAAAGTTTTCTAGTAAACAGCTCGGTGACTGCTCCTGAACACTCTTGTAAACACAAGCATCACACTGAGCAGGCCATGGCCGAGTAATTTCCCCAAGAATTAACAGGCTAAGAAACTGACTCCTATAGAGCCACAGAAGTTCCTTCACAAGTGTTTTTTCTATTGAGATTGGTCTAATCCAGAGATTAGTGTTGATGGTGAGTCTGTGTTTCTTCTCCACCTCCCAGGGTGGCTGCATGTCCAGGCAATGTTCAAATAAAAAACATTTCCTCCATGAGCAATTTGTGCTCTCCAGCAGTCCCTCAGCTCTTCTAGCCAAGGGGCCATCGCCAGCCACATCATACACTTCATATGAGACCTAACAGTAAGGGGTAAATCATTCTACACCCACTCAGTTTCCCATATAGTCACACCCCTCATTCATCTGTTTCATAGTGTACTCTATGATGTTATTAGATCCCAAACACTTTGCAAAGCCTAGATACAAGGTGCTCAGACATTGGGGAAGGATCACAAAATTTACCTGGCTCAGAGGACTGAAGGACACTAGAAAATGTTTGGGGACATCTCTCAAAGTAAATAGTTTGTATGTCACAAAGTGTTTTGCTTCAGAAGGCCAGACACTCTAAAACTAACCTCTCCAGAGGTTCCCCTCTAGAAAGACCTTGTCAATTCTAGCTAGGGAAAACAAGGTGCATGTCTCCTTGTGATTTATAATCAATCTGAAAGTGAATCATTTTCCAAATTTTTGAAAAGTTGACAACACAGAACATAATGAGAGAATAAATGATAAAATTGCAACTACTCACATAGTATCTACTGATAATGTAAGTTGTTTCAAAAAGTCACAGTTCACTCAAACTAAGAATGGTTCATACACAGACACACTTCTTTGACTCAACGCCACGGGTCCAGCCCTACAGACACACTTCTTTAATCCAAGCACTTTGGAGGCAGAGGCAGCTAGATCTTGAGTTTGAGAACAGCTTGGTCTGCAGAGCAAGTTCCAGGACAGCCAGGGCTACAAAGAGAAATCCTCAGAAAAGAAAAAAGGAAAAAACAAACAGAAAAACCCAACAAAATCTTTGTGAGTTCTAGGGCAATCTGGCCTACAGAGTGAGTTCCAGGAAAGCCAGAGCTACACAGTGACACCCTGTCTCAAACAAACAAACAAACAAACAAACATACCCTAGCAATGAAAACCACACAAAGAAAAAACCCAACCAACAAACAAACAACAAACAGTTAATACTATTAACCTATAGTACTTATAAATACCATTACTTCTAAATGAAAGATGAGTTCAAAGCCAAGGAGACCATTCTGCATAAAGCTGCATGATTGATCCTAGGTGCTGAGAAAAAGCTCTCATTTACACAGTGGACTTTGAAAGTAAGCTGGAGTGTAAATCATTGGATGTTCAATATGGAAGGTCATTGTTTGCCATTTCTGCATTAGTAACAATAAACCAGAAAAATTCGTTAAATATATCAGGGCTACCTGAATTTTAAGCAGAAATCCCACTGTGACTCATAAAATGTAAATGCATAGGTATAATTTTTTACATGAGGCAGGTTTAAACCTTTAGAGCATTCAATATACAAGGACTAATAAATGATAGCACTGAAAACTATGACTGCATCAGCTAAATGGATTATAAATTAAATTTCCATAATGTATGCAACTGAGATACAAATGTAAGCATAAATCAAGGTATTTTCTAAATACAGGTTAGTGATACAGCTCTAAAACTGTCTATTTTTTATGCAAAATAATCCACTTAGCATTTTTCAGCCCATTGCACCACACTTGTTCCTAGAAGGGTATCAATAACTACCTGTCACAGGGGAAAAAAAGATAGGTATACAGAAAACCTTGTGCCGTGTTTTCCAGCTATCTGTCCTTTATGAGTGTTTATAGCCAGAAATTGTGCCAAAATGGTTTGAAATGAAAAGGATTAATTATAGCAGAAGCCTTTTAATATAAGTGAGTGCAGTCTCAATGTAATTAATGCAAATTGTGGCTCTATCAGGAGAAAAAATGTGAGCTACAGCACAGGCCACTTCTGTTTGCTGCCAAATAACTTTGGTAATTTACTACATTAAGAATCAATAAAAAAAAATAATGCTTTTCAAATGCATCTCTATCAATCTTCAGGTAGTTCTAAAGTGAACATTTATAACTTAATCTAAAAACTATAGGAGATGATGTCTTGCTTTAAAGCCATCCTAAATGAGCAAGCAGATAATAATTTTAATTATTTCCAATCATGCTAACCACATAGCATGAAAAATAAAACAGAGCTTTAAGATAAGCATGTTTACTCAAGAGTAACACACTCTAGAACTAAACTTTGGAAGTAGGAACTAGACTGGCTGACTCATGAAGTTCTGGAGCTGTAAGCTCCTACTCTGCAGGATACTCACCCTGTCTTTGACACAGGGGCCCAAATAAAATCAACAGTACCATCCATTTAAAACACTTATTAGTTGCCAACTTTGCCAGGCATTTTACAGCCAGAGCTACTTCTATGAGTTTGATTGTAAAACCAATTGTCCTTTCTTGACCCTTTCAGGTTCCCTACAATTGTGCATGACATCAGGACTCATTTAAACTGGCAGCGGAGGCGTATGCCTTTGATTCCAACACCTGGGAGGCAGAGGCAGACACACTTCTGTTGAGTCTGAGGCGAACATGGTCTGTAGAGAGTTCCAGGACAGCCAATGTTAGAACAACAGCCAACAAAGAAACTTTATCTCATAAAACAAAACAACAATAAAGACTCCTTTAAAATCTTTGGTTTTCAGTCACAGTCAACTCCTGTAGCATTCAGGCCCACAGTTACCTGACACTAAATCAGAGCTGAGGTTGGACCTCCAACCATGCCTAATCCAACGGAGTCTTGCTTTGTTACCTGTATATATTTTAGCTTCAATGAGAGCAATTGCTCACTAGTGATCCAGTGGATGTGTGACTAGAGAAGCAACTGAACACAGCTTGGCTGTTCCATTACCTGAACAGAACAGTTTAAGAGCATTACTAGCATTCTTAGAGGTACAACTAGTTTAAGTTTTGATTTTCTTTAAAAATAAAAAATTTAATCTATTCAGTTCTATGAGTACATATGTAGCTGTATGGTCTATGAATGTGGGTTTGTACATGAGTTCAATGCCCTTGAAGGCCAAAAGAGGGCACAAACTCTCCACCTCAATGTAGTTACAGGTATTTGTGAGCTACCTGTTATGGGTGCTGGTAACTGCAAGAACCAGTTAACTGTAAGCACTCTAAACCACTGCATTGTCTTTCCAGGCTAGATATTTTGCTTTTGTGGACTGTCTTGGTTTCACAACTAAGATTCAGAGATCACTAGGGGACTCTGATGAACACCCAATATTGGTCTTCTTAGCAGTGGACAATTTGGGCTGCACTACTTTATGCCTGCCAAAAAGGCTCCATGCTGGATGTCTTTTGAATTCAGATGCCTGGGGTCAGATCTGAGGTGGTTCCCTTGGCACTGCTGCTTGCAGAGCACACATTCTCCTGGTGATGTCTTCATTGGGCCAGGCCCATGAAACCATGCCCCAGCACTGTCAGGCCTCTTTAATTAAAAAACGTCACTTCCAGGCTCAGCAAGCAAAAGTGAATGCCATGTAAGCCTGCGAACCTAAGACCCATCTCTAAAACCAAAAGTGGAAAGAACTGACTTTCACAGCTGGTCTCTGATCTACTAAAGTGCACTGTATACCTAATCACAATAATATTTGACAACAGTTTTATGACAACCTCTGGTGACTTCAGTGACCCAGATGGCCATTGCCTAACACTCTAGCTCCTCAGTTCTTGCCACCTGCACTAGTTCACCACGATCACCTGGTCTTTATGTCTATTCCACTGTGTACTGACCCTCACTCACACAGAACCCCTTCACCCTCTGGGTTTGACAGCTCATACTAATCCCAGTCCAACTCCCTATCTTACCCTAACTCTGTCCTGTTTTCTCCTTTCACCCATCTTTCCCTTCTGGCCTTCACTCACAGACTGATTTCCTTCATTCCTTCCTGTTTTACCCCTAGAACTACTGCAGTTACAGGCAGTTGTGAGCCTCCATGTGGGTGCTGGGAACCAAATCCAGGTCCTTTGCAAGGGCAGCACATGCTTTAAACTGCTGAGCCATCACCTCTCCATCTGATTTCTTTTCTAAACAGCAGACTTTAAGATGGATTCTTGTGCTTGTGTTGTAGGCGATGCCACATCTGGCACAGCTCACCTTTTATTGCCTCCTTCTAGTTAGCATCTACTTTGGCTCACTCTAACTCAGACCTCAGTCAATTGACAACCCATGTCTCCTGAGGAGTTACTCTCATGGTCGGCCCAGCAAATGATTTAAAGACTGGGCAGGCTAGCTAGCCCAAAGGACACATAGATCTCTATCAAGTCCCAGGTAAAACTGCCTTTCTTAGGTCATCCTTGGACAACATCAGCCTCTTTACCACACAGGCTCTATTCACTCATCTTAGTACCCTTTGAAGCATACCTCTCATGACTTCACTGAGGTCTTTCTGCTTGTACATATGAACACACACTGGGAAAAGCATTGGCTGCCCTTCTGTCTTCTTCCAGCCAGAGACCTCCAGTCACTTAGCTTAACCTGAACTAAACATACCCCAATGTGATCCTGCAGAGATCACTCTTTCCTCAAAGCATCATATCTATGCTTCAGGCAGAGGATGAGAACAGCAGTTTGCTTGCCTACCACTCATGAAAACATCCTTCACTTTATTGCCTGTTAGTCTGACTTGCCATAGCATTTCCCAGATGACAGTCACAGATACAGAGCACAGAATGTGCCTTGGTTGTAGTGATGCTACTGTCCTTGACCATCAGTTGAGGCTTTGCATGTACTCCAAAGTGATGTCCACAATGATAAATGACAAGACCACCTTTCTGGTTCTAATGTTATTTGGTCTATCAGTAATATTACATAGTAATTCTTCTCCCTTGAGACAGTCATTATCAGGCTTCTGAGATACTGCACTCTTTTTGTATTTTCTTTCCTTTGTGGAATTCTATTGCTCCATGGAACTTGGCCCCCAAGCTCCACTCTGTGTGTGCACCTCCTCTAGCCTGCAGCTCAATCCAGACCTTGTTCTTGAATAGTGTTTACCGAAGGCACCTAGGCTTGTCTCAGGTCATCTGCCCTAGCTTAGTCAATACCACTTCCACCCTTCCTATCCTCTTCTTTTGAGCCCTGACTCATCAACAATGCTCTTGCACATAACTCAATTACAGCTCTGCACTACCAGGACTCAGATTCCACTGTTCCCCAATCTCTATCAAGCATTCCTATTTGACTGCTTGCTCTCCTACTTATAACAAAGCTAAAGACATTTCAGGTCATGCAATCGAGATCAGGAATACCTTACCTGGTCTAATCCATCCCAGAAATTGGGCTTATCTACTTATCATTGTCCTTCTAAGCTGATCTTGTTTAAGAACAAAACATATGTGTATCTGACATATGATTACTAAATTGTTGTTTTTCAGACAGGGTCTCACTATTTGGTCCTGGATGTTTTGGAACTTGCTTATGTAGACCAGGTTAGCCTTAAACTCACAGAGATCCTCCTGCCTCTGCCTCCTCAGTTCTAAGGTTAAAGGCATGCACAACCATGTCTGGTACAGTCACTACATTAAATGAATAGCTGTGAAAAGGCTCTCTCTGTCCCAGTGTTACTACTGTCAAGACAACAACTCTAAGGAAGACAAAAGCCTTGGTCTAATGGCAATGGCTGGATGGGGGACACCACGTACTAAGCTTAGGGCTCAGTGATGACTGCAGAGGATTAGCTGTGTCATGTGAAGGATGAAGCAAGCAAGGGTCCTAATGTTTATCTCAAGCTTTATAGATTTATACCTTGGAACCCAGAGAGTATTTTCTAAAGGGACACTAATGACATATAAGAATAAATTCTTTGAGCTTCCAGAAAGGTCAAGATCAACCGCTAACTGTCAACATCACACTTTACGATACATTAACTGCATACTTACTTTACTGAAATACACAATTATGAAGCATGCTGAAGTTATACAATCTGCTAATTAAAATTTTCAAATATATGACCATGGTATTACCAAATAATCTGATTTATAGGCATTTTGTTCCAATTAAATCAATATTCTGAATCAAGGGGAAAATTTTCAAGTAGAATTCAAATATGATAAAGGATTTGTTCCAATAAATATTCTGAACTTAATTGGCTTAAATGGACTAAGGTGCTTCTGTCTGTAAAAAAGTCCAACATGACATGACCACATCCCAGGCTGTTTACTTATCCCTGTCTAGAGCCTGATTTACAGGCAACAAAGTGCAGCCATGACCCACAGCCCAGGCAGGAACCATCTGCTAATGGAACTTTTAACTGAGAAGTGACCAGTGACGGGAGGTAATTCTTCCTGTGCAAAGCTGCTCTGAAGACCTTCGTGCACTTTATCACAGTAAACAATCACTAACATATGCATTAAGAAAATTTAAATATATTATGACCCAATAAATACCACAATCAATCAATAGATAGTTTTCTTCTCTTGCAGATTTAATGTTCAGGTGCACACTATTAGTGCTGTATGGGTTCAGTCATTTGGATGCAGACATGCTGATGAAAAGTTAACCACTTACAATCAGATAGTAAGCAAATATTTCAGAAACCCCTTAGGAATTCCCATGCAGAAAACTGTGGAACTAAATCAATCACTATTCTCAAGGAGCTAATTAATTAAAAATTATTTAATTAATTCACTTCTATTTTTATTCTGCAGTCTTGAGGGTTAAACAATGTGTACAAGCACTAAATCATTGAGTTATGTGCCCAGTCCTTGCTTTTTGAGACAAGGTCTTGTTAAGGTTGGCCTTGAACTCACAATCTTCTTGCCTTAGGCTCCTAGGTGCTGAAATTAAAACATGTGCCACCACATTCTATGAATAGGATTCAGAGTGTAAACATTTCTACAAATGCTCACAGTGCTTGCTCACAGATCAAATCCAGCCTCCCTTACCCATTCTCTTGTCTTCTGAACCTCTATTTATCATTATTCTACATTCAGGACAACCTGATTTCAGCTTTCATATACCAGAGCCCACATGTGGTACTTGTCTTTCTGTGTCTGAACTACTTCAATTAATACAATGTAGTTAAGCCTCATTCCCCATCTCAACCCCCAAAACAGGGTTTCTTTGTGTAGCCCTGACTGTCCTAGAACTAGCCAGGCTGGCCTTGAACTCACAGGGATCCACTACCGTCCACCTCCGTAATACTTGAGATTAAAGGAGTTCCATTTATTTTGCTGAAAATAGCAAGACTCTATTCTTCTTCTTCTTCTTTTTTTTTTTTTAAAAAACTTTATTTACTTATTTATTTGCATTGGTGTTTGCCTGGAACTGGAACTACAGACAGTTGTTAGCTGCCATGTGGGTGCTGGGAATCGAACCCGGGTCCTCTGGAAGAGCAGACGGTGCTCTTAACCGCTGAGCCATCTCTCCAGCCCCCTCTTTTTTTTTTTTTTTTAAAGAAATTTATTTATTATGTATAAAGTATACAGAAGAGGGCACGAGATGTCATCATAGATGGTTATGAGCCACGATGTGGTTGCTGGGAATTGAACTCAGGTCCTCTGGAAGAACAGTCAGTGCTCTTAACCTCTGAGCCACCTCTCCAGCTCAAGACTTCATTCTTTACAGCTGAATATTCCATCATGTACTTATACTACAATTTCTTTATCTGTTCTGCTGCTGAGCTCCTAGGCAAATTACACATCTTAGCTATTAAGATTAGTATAGCAATGACTATGGGCAATAAGGACTTCACATGCTGAGTTTCTTTTTTTCTGGAAATATATTAGGCCTTATATGACTGAGCGTCCAGATCTGAGGAGGGCTCTGTTTGTTCCTTGAGAAACTATGCTGGGGTCCATATACACATCCTCACTAACTGTGCATCAAGATTCTTTTTCTTCTTTTCTCATAAGCTTCTCACTCACTGTTACTCCAGGCTAGTATAGAACTTACAATAATCATCCTGCATTCCAAATACTGGGAGTATATAGGCATGAGCTACCATGCCTGCCTATATCATTTAGTAGTAGTTATTCTAACTGGGAAGGATGGTATCTTGATTAAAAATAAATCTGCATTTGTCTGAAGCTAAAGATTCTCGAGTTTTACACATACACACCCTTTATTACATTTATTAATTTAGGGAGAAGGCATATACCATGGCACGCATATGGAAGATGGAGACAATTTGTGGGAATTGGTTTCATTATTTTACCATGTTGAAAACAGAGATCAAACTCAGGTCATCAGGCTTGGTGATAAGTGTCCTTACTGGGTATGCTGTGAGGACACGACAATGTTATTTGTATTACCAAATATTCTACATATTTTAAAACCATTTAACTCAGGCTGGATGTGGTGGCTCTTGCCTTTAATCTCAGCATTCAGGAGGTAAAGTTGGCAGATCTCTGAGTTTGAGGCCTAGCCCAGTCTACATAGTGAGCTCTAGGACACCAGGGATATGTAGCAAGACCCTATCTCAAAAAAAAAAAAAGGAAACGCCTGGGAGGGCAGATGAAACACCTCCTCCCTCAGCCTCTATATAGAGGGAGGGAGCTAACTCCCTCAGCTAACTGCCCTTCTACAGCTGGCTGGGTACTCTGTACACATCTTTGTTCCTTAAAGTACAAGACTCAAAATGGGTTTCTGAATCAGAGAATGATGTAAAATCTTTTCTATATCATACTACTAAAAACTGGGTAGTTAAGAGGCTAAAGGCAGGGCTGGAGCGATGGCTCAGTAATAAAGAACAGCTTGCTGTTTTTCAAAGGACCTGAGTTCAGTTCACAGTCCCCATCAGCCAGCTCACAATCACCTGTAACTCCAGCTTCAGAGGGATTCAATCTGAGGCACCAAGGGCATTTGCATACTCACATACACATAGCCACAGACAAATACATAATTAAAAATAAAAATCCAGTACCAGAGATCCACTGGATGTGCCTCAGATGTGCCATGCCTTCTACTAAAAAACTGCATATGTCCCTTGGGATCAAATTAAAGCTCAAATACACACTCATTTAGGACACAATAGGCATGAATTTCAACTACTGATTTTACTGGAACAGCCTGCTCAACACATTCTTCCATAACTAGCAGTAACCAATATTTTTACTCAAAATATAAGTAAGCAAACACAATAAACATAATAGAGATATACATGCATGTATGTAAAAGCTCTATATTTAAAAACATTAGTAACCAGTAAATTAACAACTCCATTTTATTGGTTACCTCCAGGGCCAAGTGCACCCTTGTCCTGTTTCTGAGTTAGATTAGAGGGAATAGTGCACATTTCACCATTAAACCCTAAGCTCGCATTCAGTTCCATATTCTCCTTTCATGTAACATGTCTACACCACACTGAACAAATTTAAAATAGTTACTTTTGGGGCTGAGTGATGGCTAGGTAGGTAAAATGTGTACCATGCAAACAGGAGATGTTCTATTCCTAGCACACACCTCAACAACAACAACAACGGTCACAGACAGCCAGGAATGGCAGCATGCATCTGTTTCCAGTGCTGGGGAAGCAGAGAAAGCTGAGGCTTGGTGGCCAGATGACCAAGTCAACCAGCTCTAGGAATAAGGGAGACAGGGGACAACTGAGGAAGATATTCAGTGTACACTGTGGCCATTCACACACACAGAAAACAAAAATATACACTTACTATAAAGCCTCTATCCACAGAGTTTTATAGTACACTTTGGTTTTTGTACATACCAATTATTTTTTTAGTCTAACTAATGCCCATACAATGTATGATGATGAACTGTAGCTGCTATATAAATAAGTACTAGCTAGGGATCACCAAAATGATTTTCAACAATTTTGAATAATAGTCAATGAAATTTAGAGCAGAACTCTATAAAATAAACAGTGAAATAACATCTTTTGTTTTGAGGCTTATTTTTATATAAAGATTACCTTTCCAAGCATTCTGCCAAGAAAGTAGTAATGCCTTGCAAAAGAATCTCCCACAAGCATCTGAGCAGCTGGATTGGGGTATAGAAGCCCTTCATTAGTAGTTTTAAAGAACCCCTGGTTGGGGTTAAATCCGGATTTCAGTAGTTCATTTAGAAACTCTCTGAAAATAC
Source organism: Sigmodon hispidus (assembly GCA_004025045.1). Classification (NCBI taxonomy): domain Eukaryota; kingdom Metazoa; phylum Chordata; class Mammalia; order Rodentia; family Cricetidae; genus Sigmodon; species Sigmodon hispidus. Next base: position 53,108 of record PVIH01000124.1, read on the forward strand.
CACCACCATCGATGCCAGCTTCATCCAGGCCATGGGCATTGAGCAAGTGCACTCGAATTCGTTTTTTCAAATCAGGTTCTGTAAAAAAAAAAAAAAGAGCAATAAAATAAACAGTATTACAGGAAGCATTATGTAAAGGGATAGAGACTATTAATCAGAGACATTTAACATTTATGGTTCAACAAAGCAGCAATACTAAAGAGACAATGACATCAAAGTTACATAAAATGCAAATAAACAAAATAAACATAATAGCAACTAATAAAACTGATGGGAATTTCCCTAGAGCTTACATGGAAAGCCTTTTCCCATGGATAGATCACACAGGAGATGGCTGGTTACTGGGCCAATGGGAGAAAGATTAAGTAAGAACAGCCCACCATCTCCGAAGAGGAGAGTCAGGCAACTAAACTTAGGTGCTCATGGTAGGCAAGGGGAAAAAGACATTTTCTAAAGAGATATAGGTTTGGGGACGACAAGAGCAGTAGGTAATAGTGAAAAGTCCTAATAATCTTGTGATAGAGCTCATTACTGAAATTATTCACAAGGCAGTTCCAATCAATACAAGCTGAAGATTGTCTTCTTCTTTTTGGGGGTGGTGGTGATGTTCTTTCTTTGTGTGGCTCTGGAGCCTGTCCTGGCACTCAGGCTGTACTGTACATCAGCCTGCCTTTGTTTTCTACCACTGTCCCGACGAAACCAGTTTTCTAGAGTTAAAATTTTATTATGTATGAAGACTTACAACAAGCTAGAAAAACATCAGAAGGAAGCAAACTACTGATATCTTTTGTATAACCTGTTTCATTGTCTGTGGTCAAAATACACACACAGCTTTTTTTTCCTCCCTAAACCAATATCCTGACTTCTAGAGATGATAGTGAAAAATGAAACTTTTACGTCCAGGCTTTCAATCTGAGAATGAGTTGAGCCTTTCCTTATCCACTTTTGCTGGGACTTAGTCACAATAACATAGTGCACACCAAGCAGCTGTGTGAAACCCAGGTATGTTTATGACTCTGACAGACAGCTCAAACATGCACTTTGGGAAGTTTGCAGGCAACAGTGGCCTGAGAGACTGTGATACAGGAAATTCTAAGTTTTGTTAAGAATGTTTCTATCTGGGGGCTGGAGAGATGGCTCGGCGGTTAAGAGCACCGTCTGCTCTTCTAGAGGACCCGGGTTCGATTCCCAGCACCCACATGGCAGCTAACAACTGTCTGTAGTTCCAGTTCCAGGCAAACACCAAGGCAAATAAATAAATAAATAAAGAAAGAAAGAAAGTTAAAAAAAAAAAAAAAAAAGAATGTTTCTGTCATACAAGAGGATCATACTCTAAGTTGACAAGTATCTCCTTCCTTTTCTGAAGAACTAAATTTCATGTCAATGCTGTGGTGTCTTTTTTTTTTGATTAAAAAAAATGTTGTTGGGTGTGGTAGGATGATTTCAATGAGTTCAAGGCCAGCCTGTTCTACACAGGGTCCCAAGACTGCCAAGGCCACATAAAGAAATCCTGCCTTAAAAAACAGAAAACAAACAAAAAATTATTTGTTGAGTTTCAGGAAACCTCATTTCCCCAGATCAAAATGTCTTAAAAAAACAAAACAAAACAAAAAAAATAAAACAAAACAAAACAACAAGCTGGGCATGGTGAAACTGATTTTGAGGCAGTCTGCTCTTCATAGTGAATTCCAGGATAGCTAGGGGTATTATGTATTGATCCTGTCTTAATTTGGAGGGGACGACGACAAACTAATATGTCATTTTAAAGATCTTTCAAAATGCCATGTATTAACTCTAAATCAAACTTGAAAAAAACTACTTTGATAATTCTTTTATATTTTGAATAGAGTCTGAAAAATTAAATGGGGGTAGGGAAGAGAAACAACCTTTATCCCCCACAAAAGAACTGAGCTTAGATAAAGAAGAGTGTTTAGCAAAGAGTTAAACATTTTCCACAAAGGGGCATGAGAGACTAACATGTCTGAAAACCAGGAAAGGAATCAGTGATACTATGTGTTATGTAACCAATCATTAGGGCAGGCCACTTCTGCCACCCACTGAGCAGGCAAGAAAAAAAAGAGAGTACTGCCTGGACCAACAGCAGGGACAAACCCATATATTTCCCCAGACATATCTGGCAAACAAAACCACCTCACTAGGACCACAGCTTGCTGTTCATCTTGTCTAGGAATAACAGTAGCTATTACTAGCCATTTACCAAGCAGAAGTTTGCATAACTTCTTAGGTTAAGAATGGTGCTAGCCAAGCTGGAGAGATGGCTCAGTGGTTAGGAATACTGGGCTGCTCGTTCAGAGGACCTGAGTTCAATTCCCAGTACTTACATGGCAGCTCACAACTATCTGTTAACAGTTTCATAAGAACATAAAATAAATAATAAAAAAGAAGAGTAGTAGTTGTAGTCATAAAGCCAGAGATGACTTATTCTAACCCACATGGTTAGTACTATAATGGATCCTACACCATTTAAAATACCATGCATGTCTGCTTCTACAGCCTTGTCTTTTGTCCACTCAAGCAGGCTCCCCTGCAGTCTTCACTACACTCATGCAAAGAACAAGCTTTTCACTTACAATCCACAAACATGGTGCTTGTATCTATGTTGCTGTCAGTGCTCTTACCCTCTGAGCCATCTCTCTAGCCCTCTATGTTGGTCAATTTGATTATGAAATAAGTTAAACCACAGTTTTGGGTAAGGTGCAGGAGAGGTGGCTCAGTGGTTAAGAGCACATATTGCTCTCACAAATGACCTGAGTTTGATTACCAACAACTATGTCAAGTGGCTTACAACCAAATAAGCCTACCTTAAAGGTGAACTGACACCTCTGGCCTCACTTTATGAACATGCACTCATGTGTTCATAAAGCCTGCCTTCACAAATCAAACAATAACAAAAAGTAATCAAAGTTTCGGACAAAATACCATCCGAATAATAGAAGGTATTTTAAAACCTGCCAAGGTTGAGCTAGTGAGGTGGCTCAGGTAGGTAAAGGTGCTTGTGGCCATGCCTGAGCACCTAAGTTTGATCCCTAGGATCCCTATGATGAAAGGAGTTCACATGTACACTGTGACATATGCACCATTCCCTCGGGGGTGGTGGGAAATAAAATGTAATAGTAATAATAAAAAAATTGTTGAAGCTTGAAATAAACCTCTAGGGGAAAAAAAATCTCAGCGATGCCATGCAAAACTGTCCAAGCTCATTACTGTGAACACCTAAATCTCAAGAAGGAAAGAGAACTTTTTTAAAAAGATTTGTTTATTTATTATATATACAACACTCTCTAGCCATGTACACCTGTACACCAGAAGGGGGCACCAGATGTCACTATAGATGCTTGTGAGCACCACGTGGGTGCTGGAAATTGAACTCAGACCCTCTGGAAAAGCAGTCAGTGTTCTAAACCCCTGAGCCATCTCTCCAGCCCCCAGAAAGAGAACATTTATTTGCTATTATATATAAGACCCTGCACTCAATGCCAAGGGCTAGAATTGAAGATTTTACGAAAGTTTAAAGTGTGAAAATATTGTGAATGAGAAACTGTTGCTCTTTAGTCATCCTCAGGACCCAGGAAGGAGGACTGTGACACTAAGGGTTTCTGTGCCATCCTCAGATTTTAGCTTGTCAAGGATTCTAGACCTTCTGGAAGTTGTTTACCTATAAGAATCACAATATATAATTGAATGAAAATATTTTCAAAGACCCTAGCCTGTTAGAAATCTTGAAACTATGTTTCTAAGAGGAAATTAGAAATATCTGATTTCCTTTTAAGGTTTTAATGGAAAAAAAAAAAAACAAACTAAGAAAAATATCAATTTGATTTTATCCCTAATTGCCATTAAGTAAAATTAACCAACTTCCTAAAGAAGGATAGTATCCAAAAATGACATCAAGGCTACTGGCAGCCCATCCCTCACAGCTACAGGCTGCTGGGAACAACAGTGGAGCACATTCAAGGTATGTCAAGACAACTGCACAGCTCTCAAAGCACTTCTGGGTGAAGACTACTTCCACACTCTTCATGCTAGAGTCCTGGAACACTGCAACACAAAACTATAAAGAGCACAGGGTTCCCCAGGTCAGGACAAGTCTGCAAATACCTGTTACCAGGTTCTGCAAGCTCCACTTGATTGACTTTGTGAAGGACTAACTCAAATTGTTCAGAAAGCCTCAGAGGAAATTGTTCAGAAAACCAGTAAAGAACTGACTTTAATGACTAGATAATAAATGAAACAATTACAATCACATTAATTAATTATATGTAAATGAACAGTTAACATAGCAGTTCAGGCATTTTCTTGCAAGCAAATTAAATGTTCTGAGATATTATGGCTAGCAAAATATCAAAAACTTTTATCCATGGTTTAAAAATCCTATTCCTGGGCTAGAGAGAAAGCTCAGAGGTTAAGAGCACTGTCTGCTCTTCCAGAGGCCCTGAGTTCAATTCCTAGCAACCACATGGTGGTTCACAAACATGGGTAATGAGATCTGGTGCCCTCTTCTGGTAAGTAGGCATATAGTCAGAACACTGTATACATAATAAATAAATCTGAAAAAAAAAAAAAAATTTCCATTCCTAAGAACTAAACTCTATCTGAAAAAAAAAAAAAATTTTTTTTTTTTAAATTTATTTATTTATTTGCCTTGGTGTTTGCCTGGAACTAGAAACTGGATCTACAGACAGTTGTTAGCTGCCATGTGGGTGCTGGGAATCGAACCCCAGTCCTCTGGAAGAGCAGTCAGTTCTCTTAAACGCTAAGCCATCTCTCCAGCCCCTCTATCTGAAAATTTTTAAGTTCAATTAAAATAGTTTACAAGCACATAGTCTCTTTGGCTGAAAAGTTCACATGTACTCCAACATTAGAGGCCTCAGAAAGGCGTATGCAGTTCCAAACAGGCCCCATACCCTATGTATCTATCAACCCTTCCCAAACATCTTGGTTTCAGTTCCACTTCTTCAGAAAGTCCTCTAGCCTTCCTGCGGAGATAGTCATTCACACTTTTTATGTTGTCCTATCTAAATATACTTTTTCCAGGGTTCAACGACAATTTAAACAGGCACTGTCTGAACATCTGCTGAGTTCATTTAGCAAAGAATATCCATTTAAATAAAGTAAATGAGAGACACAAGCATGGAATTGGATAATAAAGTAAGAATGAAGGCTGACTTAAAAGCTACTATAGGATTCCAAAGAAAAGACGCCAAGGCTTTGAAGACCACGCTTTCCTAGATCCCAGGTAACCGTGTTCACCTTCCTAATCTACAATATGTGGAAACAAATCCTGAGGCAAGAAAACCTATCTTGGTGGGGATTTCACAGTCTGACCTCAGACCTGAACTAAAATAGTTTACCATCCGGGGCTTGAGAAAGCACTGCACTGCTCAGATGACAAATACAAGTTATGGAAAACTACATTTCCCGGAGAACAGCAGAGAACTGCTGGCACCAATTTTCTCCTACTATCACCATATTGACAACACTTGCTCTTTAACTGGACAGTGGAAATTATTAAAAGCTGAAGGCTTAGTTTTCCTTAGAAAAATTAAATGGCTCCCTCAAAGAGAAGCAAGTATGATCTCCTATCTAATTCTCTGTCATGAACTGAAGGTGATTGCTTTTATTCTGAGGACATTGTACTGATTCAACAGTGATTGCATTCAGGAACACAGGTATGATATAATGGAATTTAAACTGTTCCTATTACAGCACTTAACACTGACTACCAAGTGTAATAAGATAAAGCATGTACCACTGGCCTTCAGGCTGTTGAAGTGTGATTTCACTTCACACAGCACTGTTACTAAAGCATTATTTTTTTTATAAATAAATGCAGATTGCAACAGCATTTATTTAATGTAAATATTTAATATTTACTTATCTATTCATTCAGACATTTATTTACTTGAGAAAAGGTCTCACTATACACTCCAGGCTGTCCTGGAATTCAATATGTAGACCAGAGTGACCTCAAACTCGCAGAGATCCACCTGCCTCTGCCTTTTAAGAACTAGTGCTAGAATTAAGAGTGTGCACCAATATGCCCAGCAACAATGACCATTTCCTACAGTAATTCCCCACTTCCCCCTAATATATGCTGGCACAGAAAGTACTATACATATATATACCATTTTCTGGAGAAAGTTTGTCATAAGCATCTTCATAAATATAGTTTCTTCTTATCGTGACATTGATCCCATCCAGAAATGGACCATCTCCTTGAACTTCTTGTTTATCTGCATAAATCAATCTTTGAAAGATCTAACAAAAAGGTAAAGTTGTTAAGGTTATTAGAAACAACAGACTTGCTCTTATAAGCACATACAATCTAAAAACTTTTAAGTGTTTTAATTTTTGTATCTCTATAAATTCTAGCATTGGTTTTTATATACAAGGCAGCAAATAATAACTTTTTCAAGAAATGTGTATTTAAGTATTTCTAAAGCTGTTTCCCCTGCATTTACAGAGTTTTGAAAGACCCATGCCACAGTATGTGTTCATTTATTAAGTACTTCTTAAAAAATTTAGACAGGTAGGGAGTACTGAGATAACTCGCTGGATAGGAGATAATAGACCCCTAAAAGTTGTTTCTCAGCCTTCACATGGACTCTGTAGAATGAAAACCCCACCCTCCATTAAAATATTATTTAGGAGGGAAGTGAAGCTCTTAAAGCAGTATGCTAACCTTAGAATATTTTCCCCAAGAGTAAAATTCAAATGTCTATGGTGCTGAAATACCAGTAGAGGGAGCTCAGGAGTTGGACATTAGGGCAATGTTGGCACTTTTATGAATATCTAGAGCAGCAGTGCTCAACCTGTGGAGTCATGACCCTTTTGGCAAACTTCTATCTCCAAAAATATTTACATTACAATTCATAACAGTAGCAAAATTATATTATGAAGTAGCAACAAAAATAATGTTATAGTTGGAGGTCAACACACAACGAGAGAAACTGTATTAAAGGGTCACAGCATTAGGAAAGTTGAGAACCATTGACCTAGAGCTTCTCGGTTGGTTGAGTCCATTTCTTGTTTGCCCTGGACTAAGAATGTAGGCCTGAAAAATATCGAGGCCAGAATCTACGAGAAGAACCTAGCAACTTCTAGAGAATTTCCAATATAAAAAATGTCCAAATTAAATTAGAAACATATATGCAATCTTTTAAGCATTTGTCAAAATCACCTGGCAAGGAGCTAAGATATCTGTCCATTTTTCAAAGCAATGATGGACATAGTAACTTTTTAATGAAGGTACACAAAGTGCTTTTACAAAAAAATTGGTGTTTTTAGTAACAATGCAAATGCAAACTTAACAGCTTAAACAACCTTCCATAGGCCCACGATCAGAAATCTCTAGCCCATTAGACGCTCAGCTAGAGAAAGCATGGCTTCAGATTGTACACAGAAATATCTGGCTAGATATTAACTATGAAACTGGAGACTTTTTATTGAGATGTTAACTTTGGGAATGGCATACCTTCACTCGCTCCTCAAATGGAACCACAAAAGGCAGCTCTGTCAGAATGGCAAGCTGTCGTTCCTCAGACACAGAGAGGGGTGGGGACTCCAAACCCACTGCAACACATGTTCAAACTCATTAGTTCCTTTCTACTCACTACCAGTCACTAAAATCAGGATTTATAAAATAACTTAAGACTGTAAATTCACCTACTGATTCCATTTGTTTCTAGCCCATGAACACACACACCCTCCAGGCTCAATCTGAAATATCTGTGGTCATTCCAGTCAGGTGTGTGATACAGGCACAGAGTGAGACAGAGCAACCACCTGAGGTTGCCTGCTCATCCTCCAAATACAGCCAACACTCACAGGGTGAGGCTTTCCCTCTGGGATGGATACTCAATGCATGCCAAGAGTTGTCTAGGAGAAGGCTGTGGGCTAGGCCCTGATCTTTCCCGAAAGTGAGAAAACAGCCTGGCACAAAAAACTCTTTCAAACTTGTTTGAATAAAAAGAAAAAAATCTGAATAACTTTTAACAGCTTAAGATTCCATTTTAGCTGGGCTGTAGAGGATATTGTCCAGCACTGGGAGGCAGATGCAGGCATCTCTATGAGTTGTAGACCAGTCTGGTCTACATTGTGAGTTCCACAACAGAAAGAAAGAGGAGAGGAAAAGGGAGGGGAGAGAAGAGGAAGAGGAGGGGAGGGAAGAGAGAGGAGGAGAAAAGAGGAAAGAAAGAAAAGATAAGCAGAAAAAAAACTAAACCTATAAATTTTAAATCGTGTAGGTGTAATAATTAAAAAACAAGCTGGTAAAAATACACTCAATACCATTAGTCAGTAGTTAGAAAATGCAGATTAAAATCACAAGAAGATATCTCTGTATTTTTCACTCTTTGGTAGAGCTAGGGATGAAGTTCAGGGTTTGGTCTATGTTAAGCAAATGTTCTACCCAGTATATTACATCTTTAGTGTACCATTCACTTTTAAATGGCTAATTTTTAGTTAAAAACTTTCTGACTATCTCACACATGTACACAATATACAGTGCTCACGTTCATAGCCCACTGTCCTCTTAACCTCCCCTGCTCTTGCTGACCACCTTCCTAACAACTAGTCTCCCAATTCTCATCTCTTCTGTGACCTCCTAAGTTTAACTAGAGCTGCTTATAAGAACACTGGAAGGGAGTTACTCCTGAAGCATGGGCAACCTATCAGGGGCTATGTTAGTAAAAAAGACTCCATTTCCTTACCAAACATTAAGTGCTAAATAGTTTCTCAGGGAGTTGTGAAGTCCCATGAGTTCCTCCCTCATCAATGCCAGTATGTTGAAGGGCCAGGCAACCATAGCTACTATTCATTACTGAAATGGCCATGTCATATCCATAAGATAAAATATCTTTTAAAAATGATAATCCCAGGAGGACATAGTAGAGCACACCTTTAACCCCAGTATTTAGGAGATCTCTAGACCAGCTAAGTCTCACTATGTATAGTGAGACTCTGTCTATGTTAAAGAAGCAAAAACCAACCAACCAAAATAAAACATCAAAATCCCAAGTACTGGCTGGGGTGCAAAGTATTAGTGCAGAAATTATACATCTTTGGTCTGAAAGCTAGGCTGTACAGCTACTTCAGAAAGCAGTTCTGCAGTTTATAAAGTTAAGCACATGCTTGCAGTGACTTAGGATTCACCCAGTATTTATGTACAAAATACCTGGACACTGATAATAACAGCAGCTACATTCATAGCCACCAAAGACTGACAAAATAACCAAACCTATTTTTTATGGCATAACTACTCAGTAAAATGCTGTGTTGTGATAGGAAAGAAATGACACTGATCCACAGAACCCTACTGCCTCATGCTGCTTGCTCTGCAGTTCCATCTTTCAGAAAAAGTGAGATAGAAATAAATTCTCTACCTGTTTACCAGGTTACACAAGCTGGTTTTTACTTGGACGATGAAAATACTGTGTGGTGTTCAGCAAAAATCACAGAGCTAACAGTAAAAGGAATGAATGTTGCAGAGTATTGACCCTTGTAAAATAAATAAATAAAAAAATAAAAGTTCCAGCTGAGGAGAACTTACCCTCCAGGGTGGACTGCAGTGGGCCAATCCTGCCCATCCTCCGGAACCTCCAAACATGTCTAGATGCAGGTACATAGAGCTGGGTGACCTGTGGGGACCAGTGCTGTCAGCGTTTCCTTCTGCCCCAGTACTGCCTGGTTGGTATCTGAACAGATGCATGGCCTACGATTCCTTAAGGAGCTGGTTGTTTATCCCTATCCAGTGCAGGATCCTTCTCATGGCCTCATATTCTAGTCTTGATACTTTAAAGTGAATTGAGGACTGACTGGGCAGAGTAAATTAATACAAGGATATAAAAAAAAGTATATCACATTAAAAAAATAACTACTAAATTTTACCTACTTCCTCTAAAGTTTTTCTTTTCCAGTTAATTTGGTTAAATTAGTATTCAAGTAAGATAAGCAGAGGGTAGTTTCTCTTAAGTTCTGCTTTTATCTGAAAGTTTTTCTCATCCCTTAGTTTTGACCTTTGTAATTTTTTTTTGTTTTTTAAATGAAGGTGCAAGTTTCTGCTTATAGTCTGGATCACACTCACTTGGTAAGATCTGTCCATCTGTAGACTCTGCCCAGGCCCCAGCCATACTTCACTGCCTTGCCCCTCTCCTGTGCTGGTTTCTTGCTGCACCTGTATTTGTTTCCCCTGTACCTCTCCACTCTCACAGATTCTAAAATATATCAGTGGTACTTTACTCTGGAAGAACGTGATAGCCTCTGCTATATACTCTCTTCCTGATGGTCTGCTTTAGGTTCAAATATTACCAATACTCTATTGTCTCTGTCCCCTCAGATAACCTAGGATAAAGCCCATCTCTTTTAACCAATAAAAATACTTTTATTGGTAGTATTACTAAAAGTGAACTTGTTTTCAACTTTAATAGACAAGTGCTGGGTTTCAATCCAAGGAGGGGACCAATCAGATAATCAGAATGCTGTCTAAGTCAATGCTGTTGCTATATATCTTGCCCTGAGACCAAGAGTTAGCATTGCAGACAACACTGATACCTACTCAAAAGTTAAGTGAAGAGTTGACAATTTTAAAAGACTCCCCCCGGAAATACGAAAGCTGAGAAACCATCTTTAATAAAAACTATTAGGGAGATTTTTCTACTAACTTTATCTGCTTTGATATCCTCTTGCTCTGACAGCCAGTGATTTGGAGGACAGAAATTTCTCCTCGTGTCTCTAGACTTCAGCATTTTTACTAGGTTGGTGATCACCTGAAGAAGAAGAGGACAGTGTCATACAAACAACTACTACCTCACCAAACAGGCACCATCACCAACCAGATGCCAGAAGACACTGGTAAAATGGATGTGGCTTTCCCTGTTTACAATAGGCCTCCTTCGGGGACAAGATGATGCTAGAGGAGTAAACCAATTGTCTGCCAATAGGAACAGAAGAGCAACACAAGTGCACACACAGTGGTCTTTAAAAGGACGTCAGGAAACTGAAGAGATCACTCACTGATTAAGAATGACTTCCTTGTCAGTTCACAGCACTCCTATCAAGTGGCCCACAAACACCTGTAAGTCTAGCTCTGGAGTCCAGACCCTCTTTTGGTCTAGAGGCACCTACACACATGTGCACACACACATTTTAACACCCCCTCCCCCACCATGAACTGGGTAAATTTGCCATTTTTCCTTTTTAGGGGAAAAAAAAAAGTCTCATACAGCTCAGTCTACATTCCCTTGAATTTCAAATCCTCCTGCTTCCAATCCCCAAATGCCAGTGATGAGAGGCATGTATCATTATACTTTGCTTTAGATATATTTTGTGTATGTGCGTGTTTTGCCTGTGTGTATGTATGTGCACCATGTGTACATAGGTAGTGCCTTTGGAGGTCAGAAGAGAGCAGTGCATCTCTTGGAACTAGAGTTCTAGGTGGCTGTGAGTCACCATGTGGGTCCTAGCAACTGAGCCTGTATCCTCTGCAAGAGGAACAAGCGCTCATAACTACTGAGCCACCTCTCCATCCCCATGGCTAGAATTTTTCTTTCTTTCCTTTTTTTTTTTTTTTGGAGACAAGAGTATCCAGGGTATCTCTGCGTAGCCCTGGCGGTCCTTGAACTCCACAGGGCTTCACCTGTTTCTGCCTCCTGAGTGCTGGGATTAAAGGCATTTACTACCCTTGGCTAGAACTTTTTAACACACAATTCTGGTAATACAATAGCTTACCTGGCTGTAATGAAGCTTGTTTCCACTATTCAGAATTTTTTTCCCCTAGTTTTTCTGAGAAATACTACATAAGGGATGTGAGTAAAATAACACCCTAAATCTCTATTTTCTCCACACACCTCGCCTGTGCCAGACAAAATGCCACTCTAAACTGTTACAAAGCTGAGTCTGAAGAATTGAGAACCAACGTAGTTCATAAGAAGCAAACTTTAGAATGACAGCTCCATCTACAATACAGTATTAGCAGCCTTTATAAATACAGTGCTATACTTGCTTGATGTGTAATTGCTATCCCTTATCCTAGATCAGTGACTTATATTAAATGTTCAGTTATTATAATGCTCCATTATATTCACATGCAACATAGATAATAACTTGCAAACTTATTTCCAACCTCAATAGTAATAAAGTAAGTCACTTAAAAACATACGGATTTCTTATGAATATCCCAGCTAACAACTGCCCAGTTACAGAGTACATATTAACATACACTATTTTCATAAGATCCTTATGTTTGTAGTGTTTTGATTTTGATGATGGCAGGGAATCTTGCTGGTTGACTGGCCAAGGTGAGGGAGTACCCTCCTATGTTATTACTTAGCTATTGCACCATAACAAAATATAGCACTATCATGTAATCAATATATATCTGTAAACTAGATGTTAACACTTGGATGGAAATAACTGGCATTTATAATTACAAACAATACATACACACACACATATATATATACATACATATATATGCAGCAAGGTGGTGGTGGCATATGACTTTATTTTTTTTAAAATTTATTTAGCTTTATTTATGTGCATTAGTATGAAGGTGTCAGATCTCTGGAACAGGAGTTACAGACAGTTGTGAGCTGCCATGTGGCTGCTGGGAACTGAACCTGGGTCCTCTGGGAGAGCAGCCAGTGCTCCTAACCCCTGAACCATCTCTCCAGCCCTCGTATATGACTTTAATTCCAGCACTGGGGGAGGCAGAGGCAAGCAGATTTCTGTGAGTTCAAGGACAGCCTGGTCTAAAAGCGAGTTCCAGGATAGCCGGGACTGTTACACAGAAAACCCTGTCTCGAAAAACCAAAAGTATACAAACAAGTAAATAAGTAAATGAGAGGGCTGGAGAGATGGCTCAGCGGTTAAGGGCACTGACTGTTCTTCTGGAGGACCTGAGTTTGATTCCCAGCACCACATAGCAGCTAACAACTGTGTGTAATTCCAAGATCTGATACCCTTACACAGTTATACATGCAGGCAAAACACCAATTCATATAAAATAAAAATTTAAAAATAAATAAATACATGAGAATGTGTATAGCCTATTTTGAAAAGCAACTGCAAGATAGAACTATAATTATTTATTATTAAACCAAGCAGCACAGCTAGTTCATCTTTTGGTGATAGAATTTAATCTAGAGCATCATGCTTTCTAGATCAGGGATACACCACTGAACTACATTACCAGTTCTCTTTGTTCTTTATGAGATAGGGTCTCAGTAAGTTGCCTAGGAGGACCTTAACTCTCTTGGTAGTCTAGGCGGCCACAAACTTGCAGTCTTGCCTGGTGCCAAAAATTCACAGGTATGTGCTACCTGGCCTGGGTATGGCTGATTCTTTAAGCAGTTCCACACAAAAAACATTCAGCAGGACAAAACTTTAGGTATTAAAGGGGGCAAATGTGTAATGTGATAAATACATAAAATCTTTTTAAAGATTTTATTTCAAATGAAGAACATATTAAAATAAATTCAAGAGAACCAGTGGCAGGAAACTATAGGAGTATCATCTGACAGAAGAGGTTCTCCTACAGGGAATGAAAAGAACACAATGAGTCTACTACAAGTCCTCAATACACAATGATACTGCCAGGGCCCAGCCTAAGTTCATCTTCCGCTCCCCAGCACAGGGCAGTCAGTATGGGGCTGCTTAAGGAATCAATAGTGAAGGCAAGATAGTGTATTTTCAGAAATATGACTTTGTTACATGTCTGAAACACTACAGAACTGTGTCTTTAAGAATTCATTTCAATTAGCCACCTAGAAGTAAAGAAATAGGCTGGTCCCATGCTCTGCCTCAGCAACTTGAGATCTGGGATTATTAGTATGCATCACTGCACTCAGCACCACAAAATTTTTATTTAATGTTTAAGCAAAACAAATAGGGTTAGAGTGAAAAAATATCTCATGGAGCATTATTAAATTTAGATGTTCCTAAGCCCCAAAGATAAGACTGTTATATGAAATTAAACACCTAGTAGGTACTACAAAACAGTGAAGTTATCCTCCAGTGTTCACAAAACCCAGTGTCTCACAGAAGGGTGTGTTACTAGCAAAGATCCTAAAGCTTAATTACATATAGACTAGAAAACATACATGCTACCATATGGCCCAAATTCACAAACGCTCACACAAGCATTCCAAGTCTGAAGTAGGTGAGATAGCTTATTTTTAACCTAAAAAAAAAAAAAAAATACAAAATAGCCCATCTTCAAGAAAGAGCTCAGCAGGCAACTTCTAAATTTACTTAAAAATGCAGAGAGGTGATTAAAATGAATAGTGCAAACATGTATTACATCAATCTGCACATATTATGAATTCAATGATGCATCAGCCCTGTATTCACACAATCAAAACATTATCAGTTACTTCCACTGCTGCTAATGCTTATGCTTCTAAGTGAAATGTGTTGTAAAATCAGGCAGAATGGGCTACAGAGAGACTCTCATGGACTTGTAGGATGAATAAGCAGTCCTTAATTAGCCCATCAGGTTAAGTGCAAGCATTAATGGGTCTTTCCTAAAGTCTAGCTTGACATCTTTCTCCAAACATGGCCAAGAAGAAAGTTCCATTAGCAATATTAATACAAGCTTAGTTGATCATTTTCATTCAATTAACTTCTTTCAATTAAATAGATAGCTTGACAGAAGCAGTGATAAAAGACCTGAAGGGACAGCTGATGACTCTCAGGGAACATTAGTGTGCGAGAGGTCACTGGTACTAAAGGGCCTGTAAATCTAGCATTCAATTTGGAAGATGCATTTCTTCTGCTCTCCTTTAACGAGTAATTGTAGCTGACTAGATGTGTTTGCAGCAGAAATTGCATGAGGGTCAGAGGCAAGCACCCTTTTTCTGCTCTGTCCCCACCCCAACCCCAAGTCAGTAGTGGTCTCCAGCTAGCACACCAGCCCTGGTACCCCATAATTTGTTTTTCTTTGTAGTTAGAAATGAACACATTCTAGAGTAATTTATTATATAGCATGCATCAAAAACTAAGACTAAATCTACCTTTATAATTGATTCCATTTTACAAAAGATTCAAAATAATTTTTTTACCACCAAAAAAGATTTTAGTGAAAAATAAAAGTGGAAACATTTAAAAATTTTTATTACTACTTCAGCCTGTCAAAGTCTTAAGACATTTTACTGATGTATTAACTGTGAAAATAAGGTTTTTACTTTTCACCTCTTTGATTCTTTTAAAAATTATTTAAATAACATCCTTTTTCATTTATTTTACATACCAACCTCAGTTTCCCCTCCTCCTCATCCCCCCTTTACTGTTATCTTGTGCTGGAGCACTCATGTGAAGGCAGAAAACAGTGCTTGGAAGTCAGCTCTCTTCTTACTGTGTGACTCAGAACTTGGCAGAAAAAGCCTTCATCTACTGAGCCACTTCACCGGCCCAAAAGCAAAGTCTTAAAGATGAAGCAGATGGAAAATAAAAACATGGCTTTTCTTTACAAGTTTTGTAAATTTAAACTATATGCCCGAAAGCAACCTCCACACTTCTGTTCTTCCCACTCTCTCACATGCCACATACCTTGAACAACTGAACCCACCGCTTCTGCTCCATCTGTATGCACTGTTGCATCTCAGAATTAGTAGTGACCCCAATACTCTGAAATGCAGTGACATATTCTCCCCGAACTTCTGGCTTTGTTTCCGGATATGCTAGCTTGATGATTCCCAAGCAGGCATCTCGAAGGCAGCGAGACAGCAGGATTAACTCCTCCAGAGTGAAAGGCATCATGGATGATTGTCTCTGACCTACAACTGAAACAACCCAATTTTCTGTCAGTTTTTTTTTTTTTTTTAATCCAATACATACAACTAGGAGGAAAAAAAGAGCCTCTTTCAAACTGACAAGCCCTGACACCAGCAGCAAACCCACTTTCCAAAATTCCTACCTTCTATAGGATCACCAAAAAATTCATTGTCATGTATGGAAATCAGTGAATGACTGAACAAGGAGCTGAAGAGATAAAAGAGTGGGATGATCCGACTAGAATCTTCAAAAGACATGGGTGAACCCCTTGATATCACCTGAAGCAATGGCACCATAGACCTAAAGGAGGGAAAAGCAAAAACAAAACCGCTATTTTAAGGTGAATTTTAGCTTAGGAATTAAGATATCAGATAAATATATTCAGAAAAAAAAATTTCATCAACAATGAAACTACTTAGGAAAGGTCCCTCCCTGAGACAACACAAGTCAGTCCCTCTTCCTGCCGCCCACAGGACTAGGCAGCTACTGAGAGCGGACATGGTCTCAAGCCAAAGTCCTGGAGAGTTTGTGATGAAGATTTGGTTCCTGGACAGAAAAATATTCCCTCTCCCCAGGCTTCCATTTAACAAAGGCCAATGCTTGTGGCCGCACTATAATGGTTTCTTCCCTGCTCGGTCCCAAGAGAATAGGACCTAGCCTCCACTTCCTGAGAAGAGTCCTTATTGTGTCACAAGGCCACCCACAAAAATTACAAAGAAAAGTAATTAATTCACTGCCATATATTTTGATGATACTGTAAAGATAATCATCAGTATCCTTTAGCTCACTAGCCCATCAATGCAGAGCCACAAAAATCACATAAAGTAAGGGAGCAGAATATTTAAGAGAACAAGGCCCAGCAAGTGTTAAACAGTTGCTGAGTGACCGATGTTTCCTACATTTAAGCAGTGCTGAGCCAGCACTGAAGAATCATTCCTGTTGGGAATCCTGGTCCTTATATTACCATAAGCCACTGCAAGATCACTCAGGCAGACCATTAAGGCTGTTAACCAACATTAATTTATTTGTTCTCTCCTGCATTCCATAAGGTGAGTAAAAGAAGTTAATCACTCTCACTTGAATGATAGAAAATGGAACTTGGAAGAACAGACACCAGTGCACCAATGGACTTAGACCAGGGACAAATGAAACACAGGCCATTCTTACGATTATAAACAGACTCAAATATTCTTCTGAAATTAGGTCAATCTCAAGAGACATGGAAGCAAATGCAAAGTCTATATTAATGTGACAGGTTGGAAAGGGTGGTTGGATTATAGACTTCAGATAAATCCCTGTCATCTGTATTCACCCTCATAATAAAGATTTTCCCTTGTCAGTGAAGACTATCCCCCCAACACCTTGAAGAGTTTCCAGCTTTTCCTGCTGAATGGGCTACTGTCTAAGGATGGCCTAGGGGGCCTTTTGTGAATAGTACAGTGACCACAAAAGCTTTGGAAAAGTTGCTGTTTGCTGGCTGTCGGTTACTTTAGCTTCAGCAAATTAGGAATTAAACTGTCTCAATTCAATATTAGAATATTAGAAAGAATCTTGAATAAAAACAAGCCTTTCACCAAACAGTAGTGGTGCGTCCCTTTAATCCCAGCACCTGGGAGGCAGAGGCAGGTGGATCTCTGTGTATTCGAGGCCAGTCTGTTCTACAAAGTGAATTCCAGAACAGCCAGGGCTACAGAGAAAAACTGTGTTGAAAAGACAAAAACCAAAACAAAACACTCAAGCCTTGCACAATATCTACCTATCCCCACTCCTAGTCTCCACACCTCACCTGGGGTGAGGTGAGGGGTTGTATCTCACTTGGGTCTGGAACCTCTTGGTCACCTGATGAGACAATGAGAAAGTCTCCCAGGTCTCCCTGCTGAGCAGCCAGTCATGCTGTGAAATGGTTCTCAAACTAAATTCATTGTCATTTTCAGAAAAATCATGTGTTTTATTTTTAATTTTCTTTCCAATAGTAGTATGATGAGACGTTAAGTAGGAATATATTAATATTGTTTGTTCCTGGAATTTATTCAATAAAGCAAACAAGAAACTCCAAATTCTCAACTACCTTTAAAAAATGCTTTTAAAAAAACCTATGTAACTTTGTCCACTGTAAGACAGTATTAATAATTTAATATAATTACCACTATCATTTTTCTTTCACACATCATGACTCCATTTCCTTATTCAAAGACAAATGTCATAAACAAACAGGCAATTATCAGACAGCCCATATCAGTATCTCTGTTGCTAAGCTGGGGTTCTTACAGGTCAATGACAATTTCCTGTCCTAATGCTCGCCAATCTCCTCTTGCCCTAAGTAAATGTTGTTCATAAAAGTCAAAGTCCCGCCTGAAGAATTAAAATACACTAGAAGCTTTTATTTTGAATTTTCTAACTATGAATCTAATCTAGGTGTCTCTAATCTCTGTTGACTCCAGATAAATCACTTGCCCTCATGAGTGTGACCAACCACTTGGTCTGAGAAAAACTGTCTTATTCATGTAAGAATCATTAAGATTCAATGAAAAACATTAAAGTAATTCAGAGTAATGCTATACATGAAAGAAGTTTCCCTACCATTAAGAGGTTTTTCTGGATGTGACAATGCACACCTGCATTCCTAGTTCTCTAGAGCTGAGGCAGGACTCTTAAGTTCCAAGCCAGTCCAGTCGCACAGTGAGACCCAGTTACTTTTTCATTTAAAAAAAGAAAATAAATAAAGCAGAGCAGAATTTGGAGAGTCAGCAGTTAAGAGTACTGGCTGCTCTTTCAGAAGACTGGGGTTAGATTACCAGCACCCACATGACAGCTAACAACCACCAGTCCAGTTTCAGGGGATTCAACACCCTTTTTTCTGACCTTTAGGGCACCAACCACACATGTAGTACACAGATATACATGCAGATAAAACGCCTCCAGACATAAAATGGAATAAAGTGTTCAGAGAGAAAAATCCCAATGTCTGAGACTTAAAAAACAAATTTCTCTTCAAACAAAGCCACATTCTAATAAAGTTTACAAATAAGTTAATTGTAAAATTAGGCTCTAATTTTTCTGTGTGTGTGTGTGTTTGAAACTGAGGCCATTCAGAAGACAATGTTCTAACATGACAGAACTAGCATCAGCAGTAATGTAAAATACCCTTACAGCACTGTAAGCTGCCACTCTCCATGCCCGCAGGCCATCTGTAACCCTGTGCAGCACATACCCTGTGATCATCTGTGTCGTCATCGAAGAGATGAGAGACCAGAGGTGCCTCAGAAATCTGGCATTAAAGGCTAAACTGTAGAGAAGTCTGAAGAGAAACGGAAAAAGGAAGAAATTACTCACTCAAATCATAACTTAAAGCAACACATCTATACAATAAAGACAGGACATAATTTAGAATGCTCATTTTAATACCACAAAAGCTCATATCTGATACAGGCCCCTTAGTTAGAAAAAACAAAACAGAACAAAACAACCCCCCAAAAAAAAAAAAAAAAAAAAAAACATGTGCCCCAACTGTAAGAAGGCCTGGCTCTCTTCTACCCTTAGTGCCCCGAGATTGAGTCCCAGATTCATGGCTGGTTTCACTTAAGCTTAGGCTGCCCTTCACCTACAATAAGGTTTACTATAATACAATAATATTAATTTAAATTTGCTTGGTGCAGTGTCATATGCTTTTATCCCAACAGTTAGGAAATAGAAGAAGGAAGACCCAAGTGTTTAAGGCCAGTCTTGGCTACATAACATGTTCAAGACCAGCCTGGGCTATATGAGGCCTTGTCTCAGAAACAAATAAAATTTAAACCTTAAAACAAAACAAAAAAACAAACCCCTGCATGTGAGATGAAACCAACAGTAAGCTAACACTGATGCAAAAACATGTTTGTAATTTCCTGTGAATGTGATTTATTGGCACATTTTAAAACAAAGTAGGAAAACAATTGGTTGGTTAAATAAATGCAACTAAACAATCCTCATAATGGAATAGAGATACATTAGGAGTGATCATGAGATACAAATTTAAAGACAGTGCCACCACAAGAGAAGACGGTATCTTAAATATCAATAGAGTAATCACAAGTCCTTTATATGGTGTGTCTGTTCTGGTCATTCACTGAGCCTAACATACAAAGCAAGGGGCAAAGAATCCAAATAACTAGCATACAAGTCAGCTTGTGCCAGAGCAAGCCCAGAGTTAATTCTGTCTGGAATGTCTCAGAACCAGACCATCAGTCCACAGACTTTTCAGATGCCTTTTGTTCCTCCCATGGACACAGTAGTAAGGGTGAGTAAAACAATAGACAGTGTGAACCATAACTTGCAATATTGAGAGATGTTTTAATTAATTACATTCAATTGACTAAATTTTGCAAGAAGAATGTTAATTTAAAAGCCCACAGGAGAAAATAAATAATAAGGCTTGGATATACATGGCATTACAACATAAAAATCTCTAATGGATCAGATAATTTCCTGTATTTAATCCAGTATTTCATATACACTTCTCAGCATTAGCATATTCTTTGCACATGATCAGAACTATGAACAATACTTTTAAAATTTTACACTATAAGGAGTGGCCTTAAGAGGGACTGGTGGGCTATCTCAGCACTTAAGAGGTCTGGCTATTCTTGCACAGGACTGATGTTCAATTCCCACACCCATATGGCAGCTCATAAGTACTTGTCTAATACCCTCTTTTGTCCCCCTGGCAGGAACCAGGCACATGTGGTGCATACACATTCATATAGGCATTCACACATAAATAAATTGAAAGAGAGAGAAAAAGGAAGGAGTAAGGGAAGGGAAGGAGGAAGAGAGGGGAAGCAATGGAATTCAAGAGAACAATCATTAAGAAACAGTGAGTGCAGAAGCAACTAACCTGGGCTCACAGGGCCTCTCAGAGGCTGAACCAACAACCAAGGAGCCTGCACGGGGCTGACCTAGGGCCTCTGTATGTATGTTGCAGTTATGTAGCTTGGTCTTCTTGTGGAACTCCTAACAATAGGAGCAGAGGCTGTCACTGTTGCCTGTTTTGGGGACCCTTTCCTCTTACTGGGTTGCCTCCTCCAGTCTTCATAGGAGAGGAGGTGCCTAGTCTCATAGTAATTTGATATACCATGGCTTATTTTTTTTTTTTTTTTTTAAAACTTTATTTATTTATCTTGGTGTTTTGCCTGGAACTGGAACTACAGACAGTTGTTAGCTGCCATGTGGGTCTGGGAATCGAACCCGGGTCCTCCGGAAGAGCAGCCTGTGCTCTTAACCTGCTGGGCCATCTCTCCAGCCCCATACCATGGCTTATTGATATCTATGGGAGACCCACTCTTTTGAGCAGACAAACGGAGAAGTGGATTGAAGGAGGGAGGATGGGAAACTGTAATCAGGATGTAAAAACAAATAAATACAAAAACAAAGAAAAGAAAAAGAAACAGTAAAACTAGGGTCAGGCGGGGCAGTACAAGCATTTAATGCCAGCATTTGGGAGGCAAAGGCAGCCAGCTCTATTTGGAGTTCAAGGCTAACCTGGTCTACATAGCAAGTTTTAGGTCAGCCTAGGCTACCAAGTAAGAAGGAACCTAGCTCAAAAACAAACACCTGAGGGCTGGAGAGATGGTTTAGAGATTAACAGGGCAGCTAACAACTGTCTGTAATTCCAAGATCTGACACCCTTATACAGTTATACATGAAGGCAAAACACCAATTCACATAAAAAAATTTTAAAAAAGTAAACCAAACACCTGAAACCAGGCTCAGCGGTTAACTGAGCTTGCTGTGCAAGCCTAGCAACCTGAGTCCAATCCCTGTAATTTATTATAGAGATAGAAGGGAGAAATAAAGTTTCCCCCCACAACTGTCCTCTGGTATCACCCTCTGCTGTGGCCCATATACTCTATTATATACACTATGTACACATATACAATCAAAAATAAAATTTCATTAAAAAAATCAATTGCAAAGCCAGGTAGGATAGTGGAACACACTTTTAATCTTAGCAACCTGGGATGCAGAGGCAGGTGGATCCCTCAATTTAAGGCCAATCTGGTCTACATAGCAAGCTTGTAGCCAACCTAGATAATATGAGATCCCATCTCAAAAAAAGTAAAGCCAGGGAAAGAACATTGCCTTGGTGTTTGCCTGGAACTGGGAACTGGAACTACAGACAGTTGTGAGCTGCCACGTGGGTGCTGGAAATTGAACCGTGGTCCTCTGGAAGAGCAGTCAGTGCTCTTAACCGCTGAGCCATCTCTCCAGCCCTGGTTTTTGTTTGTTTTGATACAGGGTTCGACATGTAGGCTAGCTTGGGATTAAGACAGCATGATCTCCCACACCAGCTGCCTGAGAATCAGGATGGCAAGCCTGTGCACCCAAAAAGAGCAGTCATAAACTCTAGAACTGGCAAGGCTCTAGTGATATCAACACTGAAGATCCACATTGAAACACAACTGGGTGAGACTCAAAATTACACTGGGAACTCTTTAAAGAATCCTATGGAAACAATGAGAAATATTAAAAATGTATATGGTGCCCAGGATAGCAGTGTGTGGCTTTAATTACAGAGCTTAAGAGGTATTTCATGGGGTTGGAGAGATGGCTCAGAGGGTAAGGGCGCTGTCTGTTGTTCCAGAGGTCTTGAGTTCAATTCCCAGCAAAACCACATGGTGGCTCACAACCATCTATGATGACATCTGGTGCCCTCTTCTGGCATGTATCTATACACAATAAAATAAATCTTTAAAAAAAAAAAAAAAAAAAGGTATTTCACTTCTGAGATATATATATATATAAGGCTAAATCTCAAATGTCCTCAGAGATAATACAAAAATTAAAACATAGCTCATCTTGAATAAGTTACTGAAAACCTTCACAGATAAACTAGAAGCAGAAGAAATTTCCCCCCCTGAGACAGTTTCTCTGTGAAACAGTCCTGGCTATCCTGGAACTTGCTTGCTTGGTAGACCAGGCTGGCTCTGCCTCTCAAATGTTGGGATTAAAGGCAAGCACCACCACTGCTCAGTGAAGAAAATCTTTAGATACACAACTGTATTAAATTGACAACTCAATACTAAAACTATAACCAATTTGATAGACAGCTCCCCTTTGAAACTTACTGGCTTTCTTTTTTATGAGAGCAGACTCTAAAAAACACTCTAGCCAAATGTAGCAGCTTACATCTGAGTACTTGGGAAGCTGAGAAAAAGAGGATTATTTTGAGTTCCATGCCAATATGGGCTACATGGGAACCTGCAAGCCTGTGCTCGAGAAAACCCTAAGAGATGGAAAGATGACACTAGTTAAGTACACTTGCAGAGTTCCTGAGTTCAGATACTAGCAGCTAACTAGTGGCCTATAATTACTTCTAACTCCAGGGGATCTAACCCTTTTCTGGCCTCCATGGGCAACACCTCCACCCCATAATTTAAAAAAAAAAAAAAAAAAAAATCAAGGCAGGGCATAAAAAGACAGTCTCAAACAACAAATCAAATATACATCCAGCCCCATCACACAAACCTGTTTTAGTTGGAAGGATGCTTAAGACTACTAAATAAACTTTAAGAGATAGAATTCTAAAATGATTCCTGTACACATTTCTTCCAAATTTACATGTCTTTTCCTTTCTTTTTATATTGAAAACAGAGCCTCATCAAGCCAAAGATGGTCTTGAATTCTTGATTTCCCTTCCCCAGTGATAGCACTATATGCATGTGCTACCACATCAGCAGTTAATTATGTCCATACTTGTCTCAGAAATCGCTATCAGTATAAAAGGACAACCGCATCCTTTATAATCCTGATAGCCAATACTAAAGTGAAACTAAACCCAACAAATTTCAGCTCTGAAAATAAAAAATACTCAAAAAACCAAACCTATTATATTTAAGACATAAATAAAAAGCCCTGGATAAGTTGCTCAGAGGAAAACAGGGCTATACATAACATTGAGCCAACACAAAAGGTTGCTTTATTCATCAAACACTTTGGGAATTAAGCACAATCAAGGCGGCAATGCTCATATGTCCAAAAATTACCATCCAAAGTAAGGGACTCCTTCCTACTATAGATCACGTGTCCAAATCAAGGGAAGGAGCTTTTGGTTCTCATAGCTGCTCTACTGCAACTGTCTACAAGGAGTGAATGGCCATTATAGCAGACAGCGCAGGTGACAGGTTGCATTTAAAAACTTGCACATTTTATTCCAACCAAAAGTCAGTCAGTCTCTTTCTCTCTTCTCCTCCTCCTGACTATAATAATTTGCCACAGGTAACATGACTAAAAAGCACTATGAAAAAAAAAAAACCTAAAAAGAAATTCATCCCACTGGCACATAACTATGAGTTCAAATTTTAAAAATGGATGTTGAGGCCTAAACACTCATATGCAAGACATATGCAAGCCAAGTTAGCTGACAAATTTGCTACTATACCACACTCAGGACCAGAAGGAGTACATAATAATAAATAGTTCCAAACACAAAAACAGACTTGTATTTTTATGAAGGGTTTGGCAAGTCTAGTATCCTTTGTCCTCTTTTATCAGAAAACAGATGAACAGGTCACATTCCATGACTCACAGAGAGATGGCACATTCCCCCAAGAGACCTGCCTGACTTTGGGCACCATCATACGGTGCTGCACCATCAGTGTGTGGCAGATGGAAGCCATTCTGGTGAAGACTTCCTCACTGGCTGAGTCCCTCCACACCAGGTTCAATAGGGTATTGGTCTGTTGTTTCGTATCCAGCTTTCTCAGACACTCTTCGGTTATGTATGGGGCTGAGATCCTGCCATCCTCCTAAATACAACAGAGAAATGAGTCTAAGTGAGTTGCAGTGCTGCTGGAACTTTGCCTATTCAGCAATCACCTGCCACTTTATATTATTCTGAAGAGAAAATACAAAGCTTAACCATATCCCATTACCTCCCAATATCATTTCTAACATACCCACTGAGGTAATCTTAACTTTTCTTGTGACACAGTCACCATCAGGCATCAACTCTGTCCACCACAGTAACACAGCAACTATGAATGATCGGTCTTTGCCTACAATTCAGCATTTATATCTTAAGAAAAATTCATTCCACATATCATTGATCTGAATTGTATTGAGACACCAAACCCAGTGAAACTATGACCTAATGACATTTCTAGACAACAAAAATTTCAAAGGATATAGAAACTACATAATAAATTTAGTGTTGGATATCTTAATTTCTCTAAGTTTAATTTATTGAATAAAACCTATGCCATGTGGTTTACTACTTGAGTATTTCTTAAATATTTATTTATCTATTATGTATACAGTGTACAGAACAGGATGCCACATCTCATCATAGACAGTTGTGAGCCACCATGTGGTTGCTGGGAATTGAACTCAGTACCTCTGCAGGAACAGTCGGTGCTCTTAACCTCTGAGCCATCTCTCCAGCCTCCATTATTTTAGAGTATTAACTAATGATATATGCTGTTTCTGATGTATGTGCACGAATACATGTGTATATATATATATATATATACATATACATATACACACATATATATGTGAAAGTATCTATGACAGTACTGCCTGCCATCTAGCTGAAAACTTAAATATTCAATTTATAATAATTCACCAAATCCAACACTTCTTTAAGTAAAAGTCTTAAATTCCAACCATTAAACTTAAACCTTGAGAACACTTTACTAGTACGGCTGTTTTTGATACATATAACTTTGCAATCTATTATGTATAAGTGAAAAGACTGTACTGAAACCTAAAAGTCAAAAAGACTTTAGGGTGAACATTTTGGTAGGGAGGAAAGTTTTGAGACATGGTCTTGCTACATAGTTTATGGTTTGCTCAAACTCAGTAGGTAGCATAAGGCAGCTCTAAACTTAAGATCTTCCTGCTTCAGCTTCCCAAAATTATAGTAATGGGCGATGACACCTGGCTTACAGGCCAACTTTGACCTTGGAAAGGTCTCCTAAAATCAATAAGTTCTACCTAATTATCAGAGGAAGAGAAAAGGTAGTGATATAATATAAACACAAACATATCCGTTCTGGCCCAACAAGATTACTGACAAATGAAGCTAAGTTATCACCTCCCTAAGATGATGATAGTGCATCTATCCCTACGCCAAGTCTGTTTTCTCCCTCTCCCCCTAGAGGGGACACTGCTAGAAATGAAACCCAGAGCCTAAAACATGGTGGATAAGAGAGTAAGTAGTCTACCACTGACCATTCTGGAACTAGTTCTTATGTATCAGGCTCTGCCTCCTGAATAAAGGGATTAAAGATATGCTCCACCAAGCCCAGCCCATTAGGTAATTCTTTTGTTTGTCTGGTTTTCAAGACAGGGTTTCTGTGTAACCCTGGCTGAACTGGAACAAACTCTGTAGACTAGACTGCCTCAAACTCTGAGATTCACCTGCCTCTGGCTCCCAAGTGCTGGGATCAAAAATGTGCACCACCACTACCCACTTTATCATGTAATTTTTTTGTCTCTGTTTTTTAAAAGATTTATTTATTATTATATATGTAGTGTTCTGCTTGCATGTCAAAAAAGGGCACCAAATCTCATTATAGATAGTTGTGAGCCACCATATGAGTGCTGGGAATTGAACTCAGGACCTCTGGAAGTGCTCTTAACTTCTGAGCCATCTCCCTAGGCCCCCGTCATGTAATTTTTAAAAATATATTTGTTTTTATTTTATGTGCATTGTTTTGCCATGCATGACAGTTATGAGCTGCCGTGTGAGTGCTGGGAATTGAACCCAGGATCTCTGGAAGGACAGTCATTGCTTTTAATCACTGAGCCATTTCTCCAGCCTCCTCATTATATAATTCTTAAGAGCCAACAAAATATATTTTAATTCTTAAAAATTAAAAAGGAGTCAGGCAGGCTAGGAATGTAGCTCAGAGGTAGAGAGCATTTATCTAGCATACTCAAGTTTAACTCTCAACTCTACAAAATAAATAAATAAAATTTAATACCCAGCTTTAGTGGGCATATTTTGGTACATACTTTTAAACCCAACACTCAGGAGGCAGAATCAAAGGGATCTCTGAGTTTGGAGCCACTCAGGGAAGTACAGTGAAACTTGCTCTCCTCTCAAAAAGAGTTAAGTATAATGGTCCCCACCTGTCATCCCAGCATTTAGGAGGCAGAGACATCAGGATGGCTGTAAGTGCAAGGTCAGCCTGGGCTATATAGTGAGTTTTAGGTCAGCTAGAGTTACACAACCTCCTGTGTTAAAAAAATCTGAAAAGGAGGACTGAAGATATGGCTCTGTTGTTAAGAGCACAGGCTGCTTTTTCAGAGGGCCTGGGTTCAATTACTATCATTCACATGGTGGCTCACAAACATCTCTAGTTCCCAGGGGATGTAATTCCCTCTTCTGACCTCTGAGGGCACTGCATGCATTGTGATACGCAAAGAGACAAACAGGCAAAACAACTCATACAAATGTAAGAGGGGTGGGGTACCAGAACAAAAGATCTGGCCCAGAAGTGAGTGGTTGTTGGCTTATTCATAATTGGATGATTAGTTTTCAACATAAAAAAGAAAGAATAATCTCCAGTGCGGGAGAAAGAAAAGAGGAACCAAAGCATAAAACTGTGTAAGAGATCTAAAACCATTATGAACCATGGGAAGGGATGGCTTAAAGTGGAGTAACATTTTCCATAGAGGGAAACAGTAATGGAACACAATCAGGCAGGGGCTTATATATGTTTCTGTTCCTAAATCAGCCTCTGCTCACAGGGAATAGCTTTCTGTAACAAAGCCTGTTTGTGCATCCTAGCACAAACAGGAAACAGGCTGCATACAATTTTACTTCCCCAGTCTCTCTCAGAGGGAGCTGATGCCCATGGTGGTCATGCAATGCTGAGGAAGCTGCTTGAGCTGCAAGCTACATGGGACACCCAAACTGATCTGGGATTGGAATTAGCTTTACCAATAAGACAGACCAGTTTGGCTTAACAGGGCTGGCTACTCCCATGACTAAAGAATTGAAGCTGAGAAGCTAGAAGAATACTTCTAGTATGGTAGCTTACAGAGCTGGTAGGCTGGTCAGTCTCCTCATTATCATCCTCAGAGTCACTGGTAGAATCAGGGTGGCCTGTACTAGTGGGTGAAGCAGGTAGCTGAGAGAGGAAGGTCTGGAGCACTCGCAGATAAATCAGCAGGCCGTCCTCAGAGAGTGCTCCTTTGAAAGACATTGGGCACGAGTTACCAAGAGTTACTTCAGACACTTGGGCATCACTTTCTTCATCCAGAGAGGTACTTCTGAATGGGCCTTACTATTTTAATTAAATTCAAACTGCCTCACACAATGCAGTGTATTTGGTTTTTGCCTCAGGGAACCTAAGACCCAAGCACCAGCAAGGTCTCTGGTCACTCCTGCTAGCCCCTTCTGGCCACACCCACTGAATTACTGAAGGCTTAAACAGTCTACAAATATGCTAATACCTAGACAGGTAAAGTGAGAAGCAAGCTAAGTTTTAATTTTAAGACCAACTGTAGCTTCTAATGAGGGTCAATCAGGAGAAGGGCTACTGAAACTTGAACAAAATTCTGAGCCCATGCAAGCTCCATATCCTCCCCATACATCTTGACCAGTCTATTACTACTATTGGCTGTTCAGTTGTAACTGAGTTATAATAGTCAACATGCTTCTCAGACTCTAGTAATCTACTGGGTTCAAGAAAGAGGTTGCAGGAACCCCAATTTTTATTATTTGGTCAGGAGTAAGGTAACAATCCATTTTGTGCATTAGGGTCTGAAGTGTGGGCAGTTTCATGTGACTAAGCCTGACTTGTGGGATCTGATCCTCTCTTCAAGTAGCCAGTGTTGGAACTAAACTGCTAAGGGTTAAGAGGAAAGCCCACATCGTGCATCTTGATCACAAAATGTGGCTTGTAAACTAGGAAAACAGCCTGGATTTCAAGATTTCTTACTATTTGTGAAATCCATGCTAAAATGTCACTGCCATCTTCTCCCGACTCATCTGCTCAGCTACCTTTACAGGAGTTAGGAAAATTACATCTTGCACTTCATACCCAAATAGTTCTCGCCAACAGTTAAAACAAAATAGAAGAGCCATGGTACTCCGCTACTCCGTTTTGAACTTCTACTCTCTAGTAACAATAATGCACTCAAAAAAGGCTCATAAGGGAACACGGTTTGTGCATCTGCTAATGCCGGGATGATGAAATGAAAAATCTGATCAGTAAAAGGTGCTGCCAGAAACTCCTCTGTGAAGGCTGAGAAAACTTGATGTCTGGAAAGAAAAAGGGATTTAAAGAGAATTAGAACATTCTACCCATTAAATCACAGATTAAAATCACTTCCCCAAATGTTTCCCTAAGTAAATATTGTCCAGTAGAGACTAGAATTTGACTTTCTATCTTTTCTATTACGGTAATTTTTTTCATGATGGGTACTGAAGAGCAAGAAATAAACAGCCAGATTATCAGAATTACAAATTTATGTTAGGTGCAGGCAAGATAGAGTGTACACTGCACACTTGCCTGTGAACCATAACATACTAATAAAGAAAACATGTGACTATCCAGTCTCCACTCACCCACCTTGCACCTTCAGGACAGGAGCTGTACGTAAAGTGCAATGGTTTTAAGACATTCTCCAGCAAAATTTTTGCTATAGGAACTCGCGATAAATCAGAATATTCAATACTTGATGGAAGCTTGCTATTAATCAACAAGTAGAGAGATCTATAATACCCTAAAAAAGGGGGGAAAATAATTTATATTTAGTGCCCTTTTTTACTGCAATAGAGAAATACTTTAAAAATTTTTAAAAATACATTTATTTTGGGAGAACGACTTGGAGGAATCTGTTCTCTTCTTCTACCTTGATGAACTCAGGAACTGAACTCAGATCATCCAGTTTTTGGCAAAAAGTACTCACTGAGCTATCTCAACAGCCATCATCAATTTTTAAATGTCTTTATAAAGTTATGTGAGTAGAAAGGGGAAGAAGAGAGTCTCACTCTATAGCTTAGTCTGGTACCAAACTCAAAACAATCCTCCTTCCTCAGTCTGTCAAGTGCTATGGTAACAAGTGAGTCACCACATGCAGCTATGTTCATTTTGCTAACTCCTAAAGGTACATAGACTCTCACATCTTAGTTGGTGTAGGCTTAGTTAGTATTAACAATGCCTACAATGCCAGTCCTGACCCATTACCCACTCATTCAGAAGCAAACCTAAGACATAATTAATTAAGTATATCATGAAAAGATAATTTTTTTTCAAAAAACAGTTTTTTCGTGTAACAGTTCTGGCTGGCCTGGAACTCGATTTGTAGACAAGGCTGGTAATGAACTCAAGAGATCCAAATGCCTCTGCCTCTGTGCCACCAAGGACCGGCAAGATTAAATATTTTAAGAGAATTATTATCATAGCTAAAAGTGAATTAGTACTTAATATCACAAATAGCTACTAAGTAATGAAGCTGCCTAACTGTCTGGTGTTATTAATTTTATTTAATCAACACCAGTAAGGTCCATAATGTGACCTTCTGATCCCTCTCCAAAATACCTCAGTACGGAGTTAATGTTGTGGGCTCCCTTAGTGCTACAATCAATTCATGGGTTCAGACACTCAGTCTTCAGTAGTTGTTAGCCTCAAGACCTTCATGCTACTCAGTGGCGGCTGATGGCAGTTTGCTCTGATGGAGGGAATGTCTGTCTCACTTTGCTACCCTCATTATGACTTCCTTGTCTGTAGGGACTTCCAAGTTTCTTTTAGAGGAAACAACATACTTAAAGAGTACAAGCAGGACTCTGTGACTTAAAAATAGGTTACATATACAACAGTAACCCAAGGAAATAATTAATTAAAACTGAAAACCAGTCGCATCACTGCATACAACAGAAGCAGCAATTTTGATGGAAGATTTTTATTTTTAGAAACATTTCAAAGAATGTACAGCTCATGATTATCTTCCTAATAGTTTTAAAAACAGGTAAAATTCTCATTAAATGCTTAGACTGAATTGAATATATATAGTACACCAGTTCACTCAAGTTTATTGCCATCATGAATCTATTTCTTAGAAAATCAAACTCTATAAAATTTCACTGTGAATTTTCACTATGTCAGTAATTTTCTGACATTTCTAACAAACCAAGTTTTGGGTTTTTTATACTTACTAAGCTCTACAAACAGTGAAAATGCATGAGACCTTAATTTTTGCGGTTTTAATCTATATCAGCTAGAGTTGATCTATATACATTTGTACTTCAATAAACACCCAGTTCTCCCCACCGTCTTTTTTTTTTTTTTTTTTTTTTTTAAGACAGGGTTTCTCTAAATGCCCTGGTTGTTCTGGAACTCTCTGTAGAACAGGCTGGCCTCAAACTCATAGAAATACACCTGCCTATGCTTCCCAAATGCCGAGATTAAAGGTGTGTGTGTGTGCCACACTCAGCCTCAAACCAGTTCCTTTTATGGTTAACCAGAGCAACTTGCTTTTATAAAACAAAGAATAATTTAGTACAGCTAGTAAAAAGGCTTGTGCATTTCCAGAGGCTAGGACCAACACTATGTTCAGTGGCTGCTGTCACTCTCCCAGAAGGCACACACACTGGAAATCATAGCGTGTTGTTCAGAGCAGTACCATCCCTCAACAGCACATAAGCCAAGGCATGCCTCCACAACAATGCCCATCTCCACAAGTCTGCTCCAGCCACTTACCATTGTGAACCATGTAGTGCAAAACTTGTTCAATCACTGACACCACATAGCTAGAATCTTGTAAAACAGGCAAGTATGTATTCTCCGATGAAAACACCTCAAGCATTCGCATTGGAAGTGCAACATTCAAACTGTCATCACTACAGTTTTGCAGCAACCTGTAAAAAACAAATTCACACACTAGCTAGATAGCCAGGGCTGCCAGCTTCTCTGACTATTCCATTTCCTGTGATGAGCATATGACCCACTGCACCACTGCCAGGGTCTCTGAAAACAGGCAGAACTTAAGCAACAATGTTTAGAATTCCCAAGTCTTTTATTATGTGTCAACTGCATACTTTTAGCAGGTAGACATGAAAAATATACAATCTCAGAGGGAAAGACAGCAGAAGACAACCAAAGATTGCAAACAATAACAGAAAACCATAACCAGTAGACTGTTGCAAGAGAAGCTGCATTTTTCACTTGGGTCAGGCTTTCTAGAAAAAGTGCCTCTGAAACCAGTGACATCAGGTCTGTCTAGACCTGCAGGTTCCCAACAGTACAGACTACAGCATGTTCTCTTTGCTCTCTGCATTATCTTGACTGAAGCTTCCCCCTCTTGCTAGGAGGAAGAATATAGGCAAAAGAAGTCTTTAACTGTTTCAGTCTGATTTTAAAATGGTCTCCAGCCAGGTGTGGTGAGTGGCACAGGCCTTTAATACTAGAACAGAAGGCAGAGGCAGACACAGAGGCAGGCAGATTTCTGTGAGTTCTAAGCCAGTTGGGGGCTATATATGGAGACCTAGTCTCAATAAATCAAAAAACAAATACAAAACAGGTTCTATGCCTTTAAAACAAATACAAAACAGGCTCTATGCCTTTAAATTTTTAAAAAAGACATGCCTATGTGTTTATGTGCACATGAGTGCAGGTGCCCATGGGAAGCCAGAGAAGGGTATCAGAGCCCTTGGAGCTGTAGTTATAGGTGGTTGTATGCTAGGAAGTAGACTCCAGTCATCTGCAAAACCAGCAAGCACTCTTAACCACCGAGCCATCTCTCCAGCTCTTCCATGTCTTTTCTTAAAACTGATTTGGTAGAGGTATAATTATATGCTGTTCTATATCCCATACTTGAAAGACATGCACATCCCTGAAAAGGAAGCTGTTCTTAGATGTTCCCTGTCAATTCCATGTCCCACTCAACAACTTGTTTTCTGTAGCTGTGGATAAGATTATAGTTCTTGTTTTATTTACATACAGAAGAAGTTGTACAGTGTGCTCAGAATATTGGTCCTATTCATTGTCTTTCTGAGGCTCAATCCTTGAACACGCTGAATAATTCTTAAATTATTGTCTCCCATGTAAAAATATTATGATAGGAAATTGTGTTTCAGAGGGAAGCTGTTAGTGTGTGCTACGCCTTAACTCTTTTGGGTATTTTCTATGTACAGATCTACTGGATCCCAAATGGGTCTAAATTGCACCTGAAGCTACCAGGTTCCCACAGACACTGTGAGAGGGAGTCCCCACTGCACCACATGCTAGCACTTGGTAGGAAACATTAGAATTCAGCAACTCTGAGTCTATTGAGTATTTATTACAACATGGATTTTTATTTCTTCAACAAATACTGATGGTATTTTCAAGTGTGTGCTGATCCAATTCAGAGAAGTTTTGTTTTCAAAGACGGGCTCATGTCTGTTGCCTATTTTCTCACTGTGTGCTCCTTGACAATATGGATAAACTGTCTTTTCACCTTTCCAAGGGCACATGTCATGGCCCTGGAGCAATATCATATTCTTTTTTCTTAATTCAGCGATTCTTCCTTTTGTACCATCAAGGCTAACTCCTCAAACACCTGGTATGATTTTTTTCCCCAATCTCTTCCTCGTCATTTCTCTCTATGGATGCTTCTGTCACTCCATATTCTACTGTTGCATCAGACCAAGGGCACTGCTGAGGGAAAAATGAATAACTGAGATAGCTCCAAACACACTCCTGAGCATCCTGCTCAGCTCATACAGGTTGCTTCTTTACCTGCCAGATGCCTGATAGCAGAGCCATGGCTCCCACAAAGCATTAAACAGGCTGTACAAAGTAAAGGTTTTATTCAGGAAGAGAAAGCAGATTTGAGTTGGCTACAGCAGCCAACCAGCCTTACGCTGAAACACTAAGACTCAACCCATACTCATCTGAAAATCTGACTTTAACTTCATAGAGGCTAAGATAAAAGTATTGATTCCGATCTATCCACCTCAGTTTTAATCAGCTGGTTCCGTCTGCTCTTTTCAGCAGTCCTCAAAGGGCCAGTTTTTTCAAATCTTTCACACAACCCATTGAGTCCTATCCAGGTTGATGTTCTCATAGTATCTAAAACCGTTCACTTCAAATAGCTTCACAAAAAATTCATGTGTATCTTAAAATTACCTTCATTAGAGCCCCAAGCTTTACTACTGCCTGTTCTGGCTATCCTGTAACCCATATCCAGATTTAGCTATCACTACTCTCCAGTCATTACCAACTCATCCTTGAAGCATACCCTAGAGGAATATGTTGGATGGTGCAGTTCTGGATACAACTATCAATGGTACCTTGTAATCACATATTCTATCTGTGATAACTAAGGATCTTGAGTATAAACTGAACAGTTCACCAAATGCCTATTGTTGAGTAAAATCAGCTATTTCACTAGGTCTGTTAACCCAGGTGCCTGGCCTCTCTGCATTCAGGCATCATTAATCTTACTCATTTTCAGACTGATCATGATATTGGGGTTTGTAGAAGAACCCTTCTTTCTAGAATTGAAGGTGGAAGTAGAGGGCTACCATGAGACAGAAATTGTAATGGACTAGTTCACTAAATAAATTAAGTACTGACTTCATGCTGGGTGTGGTGGTGTACATCTTAATCCCAGGGCCAGCCTGGTCTACTTAGTCAGTTTCAAAATAAAATAAAAACAAAAAAAGAACTGCTTATTTAAAACAGTAGGCAATCAGCACTTGGTACAGCATTTTTAAAATTCTTTTATGCTAGAAATTTTAAAAGAAAATTCAGGCTGTGTAATCCTGGTCAAAACTTTCCTTTGGCTTCCTACTTGCTCACAAAGAGCAAGATGCTTAAAAATCTGCACTAGCTCTCTCCTATAGCCTGGCTCTGACTTAGCACATCAAGAAGCATCCCTACCTCCAACTGATCTCGTTACAAAGACCTTCCCACTAGGTATCTCATATCCCCTCTTATCTTTTTTTTTTTTAAACTTTATTTATTTATTTGCCTTGGTGTTTGCCTGGAACTGGAACTACAGACAGTTGTTAGCTGCCATGTGGGTGCTGGGAATCGAACCTGGGTCCTCTGGAAGAGCAGACGTGCTCTTAATCGCTGAGCCATCTCTCCAGCCCCCCCCCCCATTATCTTTTTCAATCTCCCTTAACAGCTATGTCTTTCTATAAAGGTATCTATTATTGCACTACAGCACTTGAGAGGCCAAAGCAAGGAACTCTGCTTTAGATTCAAGACCAGCCTGAACTGAAAAGCAAGATCCTATCTAAGATAAATAAATAAGTAAGTAGATGAATGAATAAGTAAATAAATAAATAAGAAAACCAGAGGGCTAAAGAGATAGCTCAGTGGCTAAGAGTGCAGGCTGGTCTTCCAGAGGACTGGAGTTCAGTCCCAAGCACTCATAAGGTAGCTTACTTCTGTTCAGTCCAGTTCCAGGGTATACAGGGAATTTCTCTGTCCTGCCCTGTCTTGCAGCTGCTTCCAAATAATCACTTAGAGGCTTATATTATAAATGCTTGGTTGATGGCTCAGGCTTATTATTATCTAGCTTTAATATTCAAGTTAACCCATTTTTATCCACCCATGCAAAGCAACTTAGACCATGTATTACTGGTTCTCTAACAACTTATTCATTTGATAGCTGATTTGTGTCTGCTAGAGACTCCACTCCTCTTTCCCAGTTCTTTTTTTTTTTCTTTCTTTGAAACAGGGTTTTTCTATAGAGCCCTAGCTGTCTTGAAACTAGCTCTGTAGACCAGGATGGCCTTGAACCTGAAAAGATTCACCTGCCTTTGCCTCCCCAAGTGATGGGATTAAAGGCCTGCACCAGGCAACAGGGGATCTTACACCCTTTTCTGATATCTGTGTTCAACAGGCATGCTTGTTGTGCATAGACATATACATAGCAAAACATCCATACACATTTAAAAAAATAATCAGGAGATGAATAAAACAAAACAAAGCTGCTTACCAATGCATTTAAATCCTTAAGATATCTCACAAGTTTTCTAAGTTTCCAACTATGACAAAAACTTACCCACAACAGAGGCTCATCAACCTCTTTATTTGAAATAAACATGTCAGTCTCTCTGATCCATCCAATTGCTTGACAAACAGAGAGCTGTGTTTAATTAAGTTCTGATACAGCCAAATCTGTAAAAGTCAAATATAAAAGTACAGTATTTAATTCCTAAAATTTGCTTGCTTACTTATATAACACTAAAAATGTCTTTATATGGTTTCCACACAAACTTGATAAAGAGTAAGAATGATTCGGAATTTTCTAGCAGGACTTGTATTCTCCCATCTTAATATTGTCAATGTTAATTTATATTACTATTGGTCTCTAAACAAAGAATATATGAAACTCATTCTACTTGAAACAACACAATTCATAAACAAAAGGAAGCAATGCTCCAGAGCACCACACAGAGAACTACAGCACTACCCTCAAGTTGCATGAACATCTCTTTGCCCTTTTATGTGCAGGTGTGGTTTCTTTGTTTCCTTTCCCTAACTCTGTGCATTATTTAAGGGTTTTTGTTGTTGTTTTTGTTTTTATATTACACACATACATTTACTAAAGAGAAATTTCTCCCACACACTCCTCACAGGAGGGCAATCATATGGCTCATAGTCCAAAAACAATCACATAACTGGGCTGGTCAGAGGAATCCACCCTTTTGGACACAATGACTGGCCTGTAAGTTAAGTAAAGTGAAATGGCAGATTCTGTCCCTTGTGTTCACAAGGCTTGACTGTAAGCAATATGTATGTGGCTGATTCTGAATGACTCTGAAACCTCTATTTTCTCCACTATATTTTTATGAAA
This sequence comes from Sigmodon hispidus, assembly GCA_004025045.1. Lineage (NCBI taxonomy): Eukaryota > Metazoa > Chordata > Mammalia > Rodentia > Cricetidae > Sigmodon > Sigmodon hispidus. The sequence goes on from PVIH01000124.1 coordinate 89,687, forward strand.
TAGACTCCTATTCTGCTTTCAGGTAATAAGACCTATTTAATACCACTTAAACGTAGATGACCACGTAGTCTGATCTGGAGCCACACTGTCTATTTTCATGGGAACCAACACGATATAAACCTTTTATATTACCTGACACAAGGCTTATCTTAAATTTTGTAGCTCCTATTAACAAATAAGACATGAAAAAAAGCTAGAGGACAGTTGTAAGAATTCCAAGAATAAAGAAAGTTTTACTTTCTCAACCAAGTATTTGCAAAGCAGTAAGAATACTATCCTATCTTCAATACTTTCTGAACTAGTTTCTGTTCAGAAACTAGGATGGTCTCACACATTCAGGTAAGCATCCCATCACTCCAGAGCGCCACACAGTCCTTCCATATTTTAAGTGTTAGCCAAGGATGAATGACTATCAGGCTTTCCTAAGGTAACAGCAGGCCTAGAGTACTAGAAGAATAGCACCAAGAATGACACATAGAACTTTTGCCAGGTGGAACAGATTAAGAGATTCAAAGAAAACCAATTAATTAAAAAGTGAGGTGAACATTAACTTAAGAAAAGTTAAAAGTAAGCTCTATACAGTAAAAAATAAAAGCAGGCATAGCACATTACTGTCTTGGCAGAGAACCATATTAAAGTCATAGAAAAAGTATGGTCCTGCTGCAGTTGTGGAGAACACGTTTAATCTCGGTGCTTGGGAGGCAGAAGCAGATCTCAGTGAGTTCAAGGCCAGCCTAGTCTACAGACGAACTTGCAGGATAGCCAGAGCTATAAACCTTGTCTTGGGAAAGACAGAGAGTGTATTGCACAAATTCTAGTTAGCATATAATGAAAACCCTAAGCAACTTATTGGGGAAAAGTTGGAATATCAGAGAGGAAATAGACCAGTCATTTCTCACCCAGCTAACTTCTCAGGCCAGAGTAGTAAATGCTATCTTCAAGAGTCCTCAGCCTGACTTGTAGCTTCTACAGAATGCCTGAATTTCTGCTTTCTCCTGTCTTATACTCTTCCCCACCTAGCTGTTCAACATTGTATCATAATCCTACAGTTAGGATTAAAGGTGTGAGCTACTACTGCTTGTCTGTTAGGCAATGAACTCCCAGAAATACAGAAAGATCTCAATCTGCTGAGTGATTCGATTAAAGTCTTGAGTCTCTGACCTTCATGGCTTGACTGGGTGATTTTGTTCTCTGATATTCCAGGCTGGTTTTATTAAATATAAAATATATCAGAGAAAGAGAGAGAAATATAAAGAGGGAAAGGGTAGACGTAAACATTAACTCTGAATTTAGTACTACTAAAAATTTACCCAAGGTGGCATCCTGCTTGTTACTAAGTGGGAACTGGGGAACTAATCAGGTGACTTTGCTACAGAAAAACTGGTCTTGCACTTTTGTTAGCAAACTGAAAATACTCACAACCTCTTCTGAACTTCCTTTGATTTATTTCTAAGAAAGAGTCTCACTTGAAGCTCAGTTAGTCAGAATTTTGTCACAATCCCTAGTGCTGGGATCATAGCTATCACTATATATCTGATTTAAACCCACTTTTCTTTCTTAAATTTATTTTATGCGCATTGGTGTTTTGCCATGGGTGTCAGGTCCCCTAGAACTGGAATCATAGACAGTTGTGAGCCATCATGTCAGTGATGAGAATTAAATCCAGGTCCTCTGGAAGAATAGCTTTTAAGCACTGAGCCACCTCTTCAGTCCCTGAACTCCCCTTTTTTCTATATACTGTTTGATAGCATTTTGTTCTGCTTAGGATTTCACAATTTGCACATGAACTATTTGCTTTGCTCATGTGCCTGGGGTCAAAGCCTCCACTTCACCCCAAGGTTTTACATCCAGCTTCTGAAGCATATCTGTGCATGCCTCTCTAGAACCAGAGCACAGATGAGCTCTCATATACGAAGGTGCTCTAGAGAGACACTCATAATACCTACATGTTTTCTGCTCCTTGGCAATCTTTCCATATCCAGGAATAGGGAGCCCTGAGTCAAGGCCAGTCTGTTGTTGAGAGGTAAAATTAGATGGCCTACTACTGTACCTTTTATTCCTTCTCCTGGACTTCAGACAGGATTCCAGAGAGCTGCCCAGAAGCAAAGTCCAGAATGGTGGGTAGATTAACTGCTATGCTCCCCCCGCATTTTATTCATTTATTTTATGTTTATGGACCTTCTGTTTGTGGGTGTCTATGCCTCCCAAGTGTTGGAATTAAAGATGTACACCACCATTGTTCGGTGTGAACTTTGTTCTTAAAAAGTGAAACATGTAGTTAGGGTATGTTTGTTTGTACCTATAATTCTAGCATTGGAAGGATCAGGAGTTCAAGGCTAGCCAGGACCACATTAGACATTGTCTCAAAAAACTAAACAAGCAAACCAAACAACGCCTATGTTCCATTTTTTCCCAGGAAATATTATGAGACTTGCTTATAACTGTTAGGTTAGATATTTTTATTTACCTGTAATTGAAATTTCCAGATTGCATTAAAAGGGAATATACAATGAAAACTGCACACTAGACAGAGCCCCACATGGAGTAAGTGCAAAGCAAAGGGCTGCTTGACAACTTATCTAGAGCTTATCTACAGACCTAGCTCTACAGCCCAAACTTGAGCTAGGATGGGGCACAAAAAACACTGTATAACTGAACCTGATCAAGAGAGGTGCAACAGAGTTGGAAAAATGGCTCAATGGTTGAGAGCACTAAGTCTCTTCCAGAGAACAAGAATTCAATTCCCAGCACCTGCATGTTGGCTCACAAATGTCTGTAACTCCAGTCCCAGAGGCTCCAAGGCCACCAGACACCCATGTGTCTAACAATTATAAGGAAGTTTCATAATTTCCTGGGAAAGATGGAACATAAGGTTTTTTGTTTGTTTCGCTCTTGTTTAGTTTTTTGAGACAATGTCTAATGTGGTCCAGGCTAGCCTTGAACTCCCGATCCTTCCATCACTCAAGTGCTAGTTTTACAGATATGAAACAAACATACCCTAACTACATGCTCCAGTTTTTAAGAACACAGTTCACACTGAGCACTGGTAGTGCACATCTTTAATCCTAGCACTTGAGAGGCAAAGGCAGGTGGATCTCTGTGAGTTCAAGGCCACCCTGGTCTACAGAGATAGTTCTAGGACAGCCAGGGCTACACAAAGAAACCCTGTCTCCAAAAAAATCAAAAACTAAGGGTGTGTGTGTGTGAAAAAAAAAAAAACCAACAACAATTATTTCCTATCTCTCATTAGCAAAAATAAAAGCCTAAAGATATTTTAGAGAAATAGGTTACAGTGTTTTTAAGGAGATTTTGTATCTGAAGGCAGATAGTAAAGTATAACTATATATACGTATAATCAATATTGAGGGGGTGCACCTCACAGCAACTGAACAAAGACAGAGAGGCTGATATACAGGGGAGGTAGGCCACAATGACAGTGTCTGCATAACCTATAATATTTAAAATGCCATTAATAAAGAAATCAACTGGGCTGGAGAAATGGCTCAGAGGTTAAGAGCACTGACTATTCTTCCAGAGGTCCTGAGTTCTATTCCCAGGAACCACATGGTGGTTCACAATCATCTATAATGACATCTGGTACCCTCTTGTGCATACTGTATACATAATAAATAAATAAATCTTCAAAAAAAATAAAATAAAGAAATCAATTAAAACCAGGCAGTGATGTCGCACACCCTTGATCCCAGCTCTTGGGAGGCAGAGGCAGGCAGATCTCTCTGTTTTGGGCCAGACTGGTCTACAAAGTGAGTTCATGACAACCACACAGTTACACAGATAATCCCTGTCTCCAGAAACTTAAGAAAAAAAAAGGGGGGGGTAAGAAAGAAAGAGAAAATGTACATTGACTTTTAAAAGTAAAATACATCAACCCAAAGGTCATCCGTTATAGCTGGATGAAGAAAAAAAAAAAAAAAGGGCAGAGACTCAGGGAGGGGTTATCTGGCTTGACTCACCAATTTCACCGCCCCCCCCCAACTTCCCAAAAGTAGGAGATGGAAAAGAGTTAAACAAAGATAAGTGAAAATGTGTCCACACTTACCAATCTTTTGGAGTCTTCACTCTGTTTGTAAAAGAACAGAAGCTGCCTCACCAAGAGGGTAAGGTTGGGACCATCAGCAAGGCAGAAGGTGCCACCAGGCTGAGCTGAGTCGGCAAATCGGTCAAATGCACTTCTTTGGATGGAATACTGTAAACACAGGATGCCATGTGTCAACATACTGTCCCATAGTTCTCATGATGGACATAAGCACTAAGTGTTTTATTGGTATGGTAACCAACAATTAAGATGTAGTTACTGGACCATCAGTTAAACATTAAAAAATAAGCCAGAAAAAAAAATTCCAAACTGGGATGCGGTGAAGATCCAAAATGTCTACTAACAGGATCACTCGTTCCTTTCTTTTTTGTAATTATTTAAAATTTCTCCAAAATTCACCTATTCATAAATCTTTAACAAGCATTTATTAGAAAAAAATACTATTTAATAACATTAAATTTTATAAAGTAGGCATTCATAGACAGATATTACTTATGCAAATAATACTATATCTAAAATAACCTCTCATAATCTTCTATTTCTCTCTCAGTGTTTTTTTCTTCAAATAAATCTTGTTTTATTGTTCTTTCTTGTTTGTTTGTTTTGTTGTTTTTGAGACAGGGTCTTTCTACATAGCCCTGGCTGTTCTGGAACTCACTATGTATGCCAGGATAGCCTTGAACTCACAGAGATCTGTCTCTGTCTCCCCAATGCTGAGACTAGAGGTGTACACCATACCTGGTTCATTATGTATAATAACCTTGGGTATAGTTATTATATACATTTATATGCTTTACTTCCTTTTTTAAAAAAGATTTCTTTATTATGTGTACCATGTTCTGCCTGCATGTATTTCTACAGGCCAGAAGAGGATGGTAGATCCCATTATAGATGGTTGTGAGCCACCATACGGATGCTGAATATTGAACTCAGAACCTCTGAAGAGCAGCCAGTACTTTCAACCTCTGGGCCATCTCTCTAGCCCTGGTTCAATTTTCTTAATTTTTATGTTATATTTATTTTGTGTGTGGGGGGGGTATGCTTGTGTGATATGACATATGGAGATTAAAGGAGGTTGTGTAGATTGAAGTCGGGTGCCCACAAGTGCCCACCTCTCAGTTTTAAAAACAAACTTACTTGTTGTTTTCTGTCTCTATAGCCTCTAATAAATGACTGGATTATTATTGCATTTTTCAATCTTCGCCTTTCTTCCTGCATAGTGGAAAAAGAAAAGAAGTAACAATCAGAACTGATTAAAATGACATTTAGTAAAGCCTTTTTTTTTTTTTTTTTTTTTTTTTTGTAATTAGCTCTATGTTCCCAAAGTCATAAAATTCATTCACTCAGGAGCTGGAGAGGTGGCTCAGAGGTTAAGAGCACTGATTGTTCTTCTAGAGGTCCTGAGTTCAATTCCCAACAACCACATGATGGCTCACAAACATCTATGATGACATCTGGTACCTTCTTCTGTATACTGTATGCGTAATAAATAAATCTTTAAAAAAAAATTCATTCATTCAAACCAAACCAAACAAAACAAAAACCAAACTTCTGGTCTGACTTTAGAAGGGTTGCTCAAGAGAAATTTGTGGTGGCCATAGTGCATCTGTGGGCATTAGCGGTGACCTACTGTGCTTTCTTCATCTGTAGCTGAGCCTAACCTAGCTTGAGGAGCTTTAGATCTTATCTTTTATGTTTCATATATTTTAGAGAAAAGAGAAGTTTTATTACTGTCTGGGCTTTTTTTTTAAGCTATCCTGAATGTTTTGTTTTTTATATAAAGTTTGATATTGATTCTTAAAAAACAATAAAAAATATTTTAAAAGTTCAAGTACTCAACTCAATTCAAGTGTACCACTCTGATTTTTATTATCTTCATTTGCTTTTAACAATTCATTTTATTGGTTTGTTTTGTTTGAGTCAGGGTCTCTTTGTGTCCTCAAACTCACAAAGAGATTCTCCTGCCTTTGCCTCCCAAGTGCTAGAATTAAAGGTGTATATCATCATGACCAGTATTTTTATTACTTCACCTTACTGTCTGTTCCTGTATGTGAGTATATGCATGTGAGTGCAGGTGCCCTCAGAGGCCAGAAGCATTAGATCCCTTGGATCTGTGGTTACAAATGGTTTTAAGTCACCCAACAAGGCTACTAGAATTGAACTCAGGTCCTCTGCAAGAGTACTACTATGTGTTCTTCAACACTGAGTCATTCTTCCAATCCCATCACTGGACATATTTCTAATGTGCTGAGGGTCATGTAGCCATCACCACTGTCCCTCTTTTTTTCTTTTTTCCTTTCTCGTTTTTTTTTTTTTTTTTTCAAGATAGGCTTCTCTGTGTAGCCCTAGCTATTCTGGAACTCTGCAGACCAGGATGGACTTGAACTCACAGATCCTCCAGCCTCTGCCTCTTAAGTGCTGGGATTAAAGGCAGATGCCATTACCTTATTTGAGAGCATTTTATCCGTCCCCCAAAAGAAACCCCTTACCTATTTTAGGGGTACCCTTGATTCCTTGCCTAGACTTCCAAGCCATTACTCATATACTTTTCTCAATGGATTTTCCCAGCCCGGGCAGCTAATACAATGGAATCACTCAATCTGTAGTCTTCTCTCTGGCTTTTTAGTTGGTATGGTGTTTTCAAGGTTCTTAGATGCTGTAGTATGTGTTAATACATCATTCCCTTTTATGGCCAGATAACATTTCATCATATACATATTTCATACTCTGCTTATCTGTATAGCAACTAGTCGGCAATTGCCCTGTTTCTACTGTGAGCTATTATGAACAACCCTGCTTTAAAAACTTAAGTTCACTTTTTTTTTTTGAAGGACCATACGCTTGCATTTCTTGAGTACAAACCTAGAAGTGAATTAAAATTTCTATAACAGAGCTGGACAGATGGTTCAGTGGTTAAGAGCACTGAGTGCTCTTCCAGAGGACATGGTTCAGTTCCCAGCACCTACATGGCAGCTCACAACTGTCTGTAACTCTAGCTTCAGGGCAAAACACCACTGTACTACATAAAATAAAGATAAATAAACAAATAAATCTTTTCTTTTTTTAATTTTATTTGTCTTGGTGTTTGCCTACATGTGTATCTGTGAAGGGTGTTGGATCCCCTAGAACTGGAACTACAGACAGTTGTGAGCTGCCATGTGGGCGCTAAGAATTGAACCCTGATCCTTTGGAAGAACAATCAGTGCTCTTAACCACTGACCCATTTCTCCAGCCCAATAAATCTTTAAAAAAATTATATAACAATAAACACTATCATAGACATCTGAAAGAATGAATCCAGAAAAATGGAGAGACTACAGAACTTCCTCAGACAGTGGAATAAGTAAACACCTTTTTTGACTGAGCAAAGGAATCTCAACTAGGGGCTATTTTACTTGTGCAACTGGTGTTCTGTCCAAACTGAAGGGAAGAAATGCTGCTATGAAGACAGTCCTCATAACTGAATGCCCTATCCAAAAATGATGAGGAGGCTGGAAATTAGTTTCTGCTATTGTTATGTCCCTTTACTAGGAATACACACAGAATGACTATCTTTTAAAAATGCTAGAAATACCCCTCAAAGTTTAAGCTAAATCAGATCTAGTAATTTAGTTGACCAAAAATGTTATTAGTTCATGTGACAATTTTAACTGTCAACTTGACACAACTAGAATTACCTGGAAAGAGTCTTAATAATGGACTATGTAGATCAGGTTGGTCTGTGGGCATATTTCGGGGAAATTGCCTTGTTAACTGATGTAGATAGACTCCTTTGATCCCAGCACAGAAGGCAGAGGCAGGCTGATCTCTGAGCTCAAGGCTAGCCTGGTCTACAGAGAATATTCCAAGACAGGCTCCAAAGCTACATAGAGAAACCCTGTCTGAAAAAAACATAAAGAAGAAAGACTCATTTCATGTAAGTGTCACCATTACTTAGGCAGGGGATCCTGAACAGCAGCAACCTCTAGGCCTGCAGTATCGTCCACTCTGCCCTTTTCTCAGGACCCCATCTCCAATGTCTGTCTATCTCAGCCTCCTCAATAAGCAGCTATGATTCTGATTTAACAGCTCTCAACACCATCTTAGTCCTTGGCTGTTACCCATGAGTGACCACCATAGAGCAGGATCTTTATCTGTCTTATTTACTTTCTGTATCTCCAGCAAACACAACTGTACTTGACAAACAGAAAACTCCCAGATACCTATTAAATGCAGGAATGAGCTGTTGAAATAACAAGACCCAGGGGTGTGGTACAGACAGAAAGACTTAGAAGTCTGAGGCCAACCTGGTCTACAGAAAAGTTCTGGGATAGCCAGGGATTCACAGAAATAACAAAACCCATGCCAGGACTGCATAGAGAGACCATGTTTCAAAAAAAAAAAAACCAAAATAATAAACAAAACAGACAAGTAAAATAACAAGACCCAAAATTCTTATAAGAAACAGGTCTTATAAATATATTATGATTAACTACCAAAGTTGTTTGAAGTAACTATCCCCAAAAGATGTAACATCAGACCTAGATAATATAGCACACAACTGCAATTCCAGCAATCCAGAAGGCAGGAAAGTGGAGTTTGAAATTAGTTTGGCATAGCTAAGCTGGAAGAGAACAGGCATTAAAAAACAAAAACAAAAAAACAGAACAGCATTAGCTCCTCTTATCTTTTTCATAAACAGCTAAGACAGCTAACCCTAACCCTAAGACAAGTACCTTAAAGTTGAGTTTTCTCCTTATATGAAGAAATATAAACACTGTATATTAAGCCTTTCTAGATCTTCTAGAAACCTTATAAGCAAAAAGGCAACCAAAACTCTACATTTTTTTCTCCAGCCAGAACTCAACCTTTTAAGCCCATCTTATCCTTTCTTACAGTGGTTTCAGAGTAAAAAGCTAACTGTAACATTTAACACAATCCAAAACTGTTGCAAAAGATGAACACACATACCATGCATACATGCACTTGTAAAGAAAAGCTTTAGAAATGCTGCAGAAAGGGGTTTATAAAGCGTATCTATAGTCAAGGCCATTACCTCTCTCTTCCGTCTTTCTTCCTGAGTGCGATGTAAAAGAGAAGCCTTTTCTTCCTAAATCCAAAGAGAGAAAAGAGTGGGATTATAATTTCAAACCTGAAAATACTATAACACAAAGATTACAGAATGTTTTGGCCCAAAAGGGATTTCCAAAGATCTTCCTAAATTTAACACTCCCAGGTTTTTCTGACATATGAAGAATCACATATACAAATGAGTACTGTGGAGCTGGAGAGATGGCTCAGAGGTTTAGAGCACTAGCTGCTCTTCCAGAAGTCCTGAGTTCAATTCCCAGCAACCACATAGTGGCTCACAGCCATCTATAATGACATCTGGTACCCTCTTTTGGCACACTGGCATAGTGGAGGCAGAATGTTGCATACATAATAAATAAATCTTTTAAAAAAAGAAAAAAAACCAAATGAGTACTGTGAAATCGGCATATACATTGACATGAAACACATAATATATAGAAACAAACTTCTCAATCAATATGCAAAGCTAAAAAAAAAACCTATAGTTTTGTCACACACACACACACACACACACACACACACACACACACACGCGCGCGCGCGCGCGCCTGCAAATAAAAGCTTTTATCTAACACATGTCCAAGGCCACACAATTTGCTTTTAAAATTTCTTGAAATTAGCCTTTAAAAAAAAATGCTACAAAAGAGGCTGGAGAAATGGCTCAAGGGTTTAGAGCAGTGGTTGCTCTTCCAAAGGTTCTGAGTTCAATTCCCAGCAACTACATGGTGGTTTACAACCATCTGTAATGAGATCTGGTGCCCTCTTCTGGTGTGCAGACATACAGGCATGCAAAATGTTGCATATATAATAAATTAATTAATCTAAAAAATTTGCCTTCTTTAAAAAAAAAAAAGCTACAAAAATAATTATCTCTATCAAAAGCTGTCCTTTTTCAAATTGAGCTTCCCGTGTCTATATATTCCTTCTCCACTTCACAACACAACCAGACTATCAATAGGAAACTAACACAGGTACAGCATTAACTACACAAGCTTTCTACTAGTGGACTTTACCTGCCCTCAAAGGCCACTCAGCATCCCAGAAAACACTTAATTGCCCCCCACCAACACTCATCCATAACAGTTCCTGTCTTGAATTTATGTCTTGACCCTGTCTACCAGCTTTGGTTTCCAAATTCTATCATGATCTAAGTGACATTACACAATTATGATAGTTATGTTTTAATCCATAGGACCAGGTCTATCTTCATGATTCCACACTTACATAACTGAATAAATACAGGGAAAAAATATCTCCTCCTTACTTGGTGGTGGTGTTACATGCCTTTAATCCTAGCACTCGGGAGACAGGTTCATGGATCTCTACAGTTTGAGGCCAGCCTGGTCTACAGAGCAAGTTCCAGGACAGCCAAGGTTATAAATAGATACCCTGTCTTGGGGGGGAAAAAAAAAGCCAAACAAACAAAAGCAAAGACAAAAACAAAAAAACCCAATCTCATCCTCATTACAACTAAGGCAGAATAGTCTTAGTACCAGGCAGTAACTATTGCAGAAAAGACCCACTGAAGCATTCTAAGACCAGTGGCACAAACCTAAGAATAAATGTTTTCCTGGCCTCAATCTCATAATTATAACTACCAGGGAAAGATGGCAATCACAGTGAAGAAACTTTGTAAAAACACCAACCCAGGAACCAAAAAAAATTACAGAAATAAAACCTTGGGGGCCATCAACTCCAGCTTAGAACAATAGAGGACACACAATGTGACTCTTCTGATAATCTTACCAAAGACCAGGTACATTCATTTATTTGAAAATAAGACCTCACATCTCTATGGTGGAAAATATACAACACTTGCAATAAACACATGAACAAAGCATTACCTTTAAAATTACATTTTTAAACCAAAGGCCCATAATCTCAACTATTTAGGAGGGTAAATTCAAGGGCAGCCTGGGTAGCTTAGTGAGATATTTTAAAAAAAAGGTTTGGTGGAGACAGCTGGAGATAAATATCTTAGTGCCTTTCTAACTTATATGAAGCCTACAGTTCAAACTCCATTACTACCAAAAGTTAACTTAGATATTTATTTATTGGCTTTTTGAGGCAGAGTTTTCCTCTATGTAGCTCTGGCAGATCACAAACTCAAGAGATCTGCCTGTTTCTGCCTCCTGAGTGCTGGGATCAAAAGTATACTGATCACCACATTTTGCAAAATAACTTCCAAATTACTATTTTTTGGGAAGGGGGTTTTAGACAAAGCTCCTCTATGTATCCCTGGCTGTCCTGGAACTTGCTTTGTAGACAAGACTAGCCTTGAATCAGAGATCCACCTGCCTGTACCTATGCCAACACCACAGACTGGCAATTTTTAAATTTAATTAAGGGTTATATGAAGTGTCATTCCACAGGAGTTGTCCACCTTGGAGGTTTTGTTTTGTTTCGAGACAGGGTCACACTCTGCAGACCAGAGTAGCTTTGAATTCACAGTAACCTATCAGAGCCCCTGTAGATTAAAGGTCTCCCACTAGGACCTGGAGCTCCCTGATTTTGATAAACTGTCTGGCCAGCAGATGTCCAGTATCTACCTTTCCAGCACTAGGACTGCAAATGTGTTTGTTGTCACCTGACTGAGGCCCTCATTCTTACATGAGAAACACGTTACCAAACTAAGCTGTTACATCCCACTCCAGCTCCTAAATAATTTTTAAAAATAATTTATTTTTATTTTATGTACATTGGTGTTTTGTCTGCCATGTATGTCTGGGTGAGGGGATCAGATCTCGGAGTTACAGACAGTTGTGAGCTGCCATGTGGGTGCTTGGAATTGAACCAGGGTCCTCTTGTAGAACAATTTGTGCTCTTAACCACTGAGCCCCAATAATTTTTAAAAATAAAGACTGATAATATCAGAACTTGGGAGATAGATGAAGGATTGGGAATAAAACTAAAAAGAAAGCCAAAGCAAGCAAACAAACAAACAATACAAATCAGACAAACCCTATACTCCAGAAATCTGGCATTCTCCTGGACAAAGAAGGGTTCTTTCAGCTTCCAGTGTGAAAGGGAAGCAGGTACCAGCCTTCAGAAGTGTGGAGCTATCATCTGCATTTAATCAGAGTGGACACTCCATGAACTAACAATTAAAATTTAAAATATTCCTGCACATCAAGATCAGGAATGCTGCCTACAGAAGGAAACAGATTTGGTTTTAGATAGTTTTCAGTACTGGAGCACACTAGACCGTGCCCTCTTGCTTAGCCAACACACAGCATGCTTTGGCCATACGTCATCAATAGACTGAAAAGGATTTCCTCTAGTTTAGGGATCAGAAAAGTCTTTGCAGCCTTGGTTATTCAGTAAAGAAGCTATTGATCCAGCTGATCACAGGCTGCTGCTCCTTCCCAGGGAACAGTGGTTCATGATCTTGTCCTGTCTATACAGGACCGCAGCTATGTCAGAGAGGAAACAATCTTGTTGGCTAGCTTTCTTGCTTTGTCGCTAGTCATCACTTCAAACCCTAACTTAGGCAACAGGCTACCCACTTAGCAATTTCACAGCTATAACCTTTCCAACTCAGCAGGATCCAAAAGAAGTCTTGAAATGGCTCCAGAACAAAACCTATGAAAGTGGCTTCCCCTAGAACTGGGGTACATAACAGGGCAAGTTCACCCTCTCAGTCATTACATTAAAAAAAAAAAAGACACACACACACAAAACACACGAAAAGCTCAATCTACTTATTGACTTGTGTCTTTCCTTTGTAGATAGCAAGTTTACAATGAAGATTAAAAGATGCCTCCAAAGAGTCAGAAATGTGGCACAACCATCCTAGTCATAATCGATACCCATGTTTATATAACCATCTTCACCTTCAGACTTTAAAAAGTTCTGTTTTCCTGTAATATCTAACTGCTACCAGGTTCAGCAGTCAACGGGACTAAAAAGCACAGGCATGACCCTAATTTCCAATGTGACTCATACTAGTAAAAGCGCAGTTTCACCATGCTGCTGAAAATGAAGCAGCCTACAAAAAGGCAAACAAACTCTCATCAGAATCCACAGAGTAATATGGGCTATGCAGATCCATCCTGTGGCTACATCACCAATTACCACTATTCAATGTGAAAAATCTCAATGTGGATGATAACATTCTCTAAAATAGCTCCAAAGCTTAGCTTTAAATTATAAATTTGATCACAGAATTCAGATTTTTTTTTTACAAAGCAAACCATAACCAAGATTCAAAATAAGTAACAAAGTGGGAACAAAGACTTGTAACAGCACAAACGACTTTTTTTATAGCACTCAGAAACAATATGAAAAGCAATAACCAAAGAAAAAAATCAGCAAAAGTATGTGCAACAAATAGAAAATAAATTTCTGTTTCTTTGTTTTCTAAAACAGTGTGTAACAACAGCCCTGCCTGTCCTGGAACTCGATTTATAGACCAGGCTGGCCTCAAACTCGTAAGAGAGCTGCCTGCCTCTGCCACAGGAGTGCTGGCAGGGCCATCAACATGAGCCATCAACATCTAGCAAAAATAAAATTCTTAAGCACAAGAACTTCAACTTCACTTATTTTAAGAAAAAAAGTGGGGCTGGAGAGATGGCTCAGAGGTTAAGAGCACTGACTGTTCTTCCAGAGGTCCTGAGTTCAATTCCCAGCAAAACCACATGGTGGCTCACAACCATCTATGATGAGGTCTGGCGCCCTCTTCTGTAAAACTGTATGCATAATAAATAAATAAATCAAAAAAAAATGTAAAAAAAAGAAAAAAAGTGAAAAATTATAAAGAAATAAGTAAGGATTTTTTATCAATAGGTAGAAGAAATATCAAATATGAGTCTTTTCTAACACTGTAAAACTTGTATATAGTACAAAGGATTAAGATCTCTTTGTCTCCACAGCCTTCTAAAACTTGCAAATATTTTAATCCTCCATATTCAGTAAAATCTGTTTACGCAAAGGCCCACTGCTCCTTTCCTCCTCATAGGAGTAAAGACTCCTTTCCCCCTTTCTCCATTTCCTCTGCACCACTTCTTTTCAGACTAGCCAATTGAATAGGATAGTGAGGTCAGACTTCAACCAACTGGGAAGACAGTCACTACTTAAAACCAAATGCACTTCCAATCTCAATGTATGTTTGCTTTCCCAGAGCACATCTTGATCAGAATAAGTCTGCTTCATGCAGACACTTCACAGTTGGGACGGTGGTCTTTTTTTTTTTCCTTTTAAGATTTATTTATCACATATACAGTATTCTGTGTGTACATATACCTGACCTGCACACCAGAAGAGGGTACTAGTCTCATTATGGATGATTGTGAGCCACCATGTGGTGGCTGGGAATTCAACTCAGGACTTCTTAACTCCTGAGCCATCTCTCCAGCCTGGTGGTCTCTTTCTTTGCAATCCTAAATTTATTTCTAACAGGTGTTTCAGATACATAAAGTTAAACTAATGCAATGTACAGGGTAGATAGGAAGAACAGGCTCTTGCATACACTGATATAACTTTTTCAGAGATAACTTAGAATCACCTATTCAATCCAAAGCCTTGACTAAGGACCTTGAATAAGGATATACAGGGATGGAAAAAAAAAATTCAGAGGGAAAGCTGAACACAAAGTAAATATATGTATGTGTAGCAATCTTATTTGCATTATCACCCTTGATAAGTCATGCTTATGATTTTTATCTTCTTTATAGTTATTATTAACTTTTCAGCATTTTAAATTCATTTTACTGGGTTTTTTTTGATAAATACAAAATAAATAAAGGAAAAAAAAAAAACAAGACAAAATTGATTTGATTGGTTTAAGTTTAAGAAGGTATAGTTTGCTTTGTTTATGCAGGAACTCATGACATTAAAAGCACCCTGATCGAATGGCTTGTGTTTACAGGGATACCAGGATCAGAAATTATTTGGTAATATCTTTGTAGTTTTCCTTCAAGCCTAATCTTATTACAATATAATAGACATATTGTAGAGAAAACTAAAAGAAAAATATAGATTTTGCTTTAGGGTAGTATGAGTCAGAAAATATTTATTTGGACAATGTGACTAATCTGTCAATCAAATATTTTAAAAATAAGAATAAAGATTCCTAAGAAAAGTTCCCTTCCTCAAGGGAAATAGCATATCAAATACCATGTTTGATACAATAAATTTGTAAGTTTGGGTGTTAGATCAAAAAAAAAAAAAAAGTTTCACTTCTAGAAATTTAGTCTACAGACAGTAATGACAGTCACAAGAATATTCCTTTAAGTGTTATTTGCTGTGGGATATTACTTCTGTATATTATAAATATCTGTCACTGTAAATATTGGTTTAATGAAACAGTAATTGGTCAAGTAGCTAGACAGGAAGTAGAGGAGGGACAACCTGACTAGAATTCTGGGAAGCTAGAGAGCAGGAGAGAGAGACAACAGCAAGATGTAGAAGTGGATGAGAATGCTGCTCTGAGAAAAAGTACCAAGCCATGTGGCTAAACTGGATAAGAATGATGGGTTAGTTTAAGAGTTATCAAGTAATAAACCTGAGCCATAGACCAAACAGCCTGTACTTAATATAAGCCTTTGTGTGATTATTTAAGACTAAATAGCGGGCTGGAGAGATGGCTCAGTGGTTAAGAGCACTGACTGTTCTTCTGGAGGACCTGAGTTTGCTTCCCAGCATCCACATAGAAGCTAACTACTGTCTCTAATTTCAAGATCTGACACCTTACATGCAGGCAAAACATCAATTCACATAAAATAAAAATAAATGTTAAAAAAAGAAACTTACTGTTTTAGTTATATGAATTAAGAGATAGGAAAAATTCTGCGAATATGGTAGTGCACACCTATAAAGACAGCACTTAAAAAGCAGTGACAGGAGGGTGGTTATAAATTTCAGATAATCTGGGTCTATATACAGCAAGTTTCAGACTAGTCAATAATACACACACACACACACACACACACACACTCTCTCACACAAATGCACCTGAACTAATCAATCTTAAAAGCAACTTTCTTCCTGTTGGAATGGGAAAAAGAGACAAAGAGAATCGGGCAACTTCAGACTGTGGTAAACTGTGGTGATATATGTCTAATAAAAATAATCTGGAATATCAAAGGACAGAGCCAAGCCAAGTGGTGACTCAAGCCTTTAATCCCACACAGGAGGCAGAGATCTGTCTGGATCTCTGTGAGTTCCAGGCCTAAGAGTCAGGCAATGGCACACACCTTTAATCCTAGGACTAGGAAAATTGATTCAGGAAGTTAGACTTGGTAATAGTCTCTAGCCTTACTCTAGCCTCTGTACTGATACCCATCAACAAGAGGACTTGAGACTCTGAGTGGCCCTGGCCTCAGTGACTATTAAACTTTTGGCACTGTGGCTGGGCTCACGAAGACCTCTGCCAGGGCTACCCTCCCAGCTTGCTACAACTGAAAGATTTTACAGAGGAAGTAGGTCAAGCCTGCAAATTCCCAAAGTACCCTCACCAGAATTCCCCAGTGGGAATTCTGCAGCAGCAGAAATCCCCAGTGGGACCCTGCAGCAGCATTTCTGCCCAAACAAAATGTTCCCACTTGATGAGATGTCAAACTTTTATATTAGCATGGTATTATAAGGAATGTTTGTGTGAATAAACTGAGCATATTCAAAAGACAATCTTATATGGACATCCCAATTGCTGAGTACCTTAAGCTATAGGCCCATGTTCTCCACACATATACCATCACTCAATTTTTACATTGATTCTGGAGAGCCAAACTTACATTTTCACACTTGTGCTGCAGCTTTACCTACCACTACCTGAGCCATCTCCTTAACCCTGGAAATGTATAAAACAAGGAAAGCTCACAATGGTATGGCTTTCTCATTATCAAGAATTATAGTTTCAAGGACTAGAGAAAAGGTTCAGTGGTTAAGAGTAATTTCTACTCTTCTAGAGGACCCTGGAACAACACCTGATAATAATAATCCATAACTACAGTTTCAGGGGACCTGATATTCTCTTGTCTCCAGACACACATGTGGTAAACATACACACAAATGAAACATCTGTTCACATATATTGTCATGTGGTAATGCATATCTTTGTATTCCAGCACTTGGAAGACAGGAGCAGGCCTGATAAGTTTCAGTTCAGCCAGGGTTACACAGTGAAGCTGTTTCTTAAAAAAACAAAAACCAAAAAAACAAAACAAAACCAAAAAAACCCCACTCAACTAAGCCACAGACCAGTTTTCAGGATACTTTTGACACTTTCATCCTTTGTAGTAAAGGGTTCCACAACACACAGATGATACAGGCACCAAGCTGTTTGCCCAGACATAAGAAAACCACATTCAGATAGATTTAGAGCCAAATGCTCTTTCTCATGTCCTGAGCATCCAACCACAGGTACAGAAGTGTTCACAGCAAGGAGGCTGCACATTACTGTCCCATATTAGACTGAAAGCAGACTAGGACTCAAGCATCTAGTTTATAGTGGGTTTTGCTTAATTACCCCTAATTGCTTCCTCTACAGGACACCAACAGCCCTGCTTCACAGAGAAGTCAATTAGAGAGCATCCTGCAGAAGGGACAACTGAGGTCAACAGCTGTCTGTTGCAATATACAAGGAAACAGAACCAAGCATCCTCCAAAGAAAATGCCCTGAGGTTCTCCAATACTAGGAGATCCAATGCCCTCTTCTGATTCTGCAGGTACTAAGCAAGTACATGATGCACAAACACACATGCAGGCAAAACATACATATAATAAAATAAATAAAAATTAAAAATATAAAAGAAACAATAGGCCTTACAAGAAAGAATATTTCAGCTGGAAAGATATTCAATGATTAAGAGCACTTGTTCTTGAAAATGGATCTCTGTAAATTCAGGGCCAGGCTGATCTACAGAACATCCTGGATTACACAGAGAAACTTTGTCTCAAAAAGTTTTTTTTTTCCTTAACTCAACTCATTTTTATTAATTTGAAAAGTTTTTTTTAATTAAATAAAATTTTAAAAAGCACTTGTTCTCAAAGAGGACCTAGGTTTGGTTCTTGTTCTCAGGACCTTCATGTTTCATGGCCATCCATAACCCCCATGCCATCGGATCTGAAGCCTTCTTTTAACCTCCATAGGCACAAAGCACACACATAATATACATACAACATACATGTAGGAAAGCATTTATACACATAACATTTAAGTCTTTAACAAAAAAAAAAACAAAAACAGTGGACAAATAGGACTATGTAAACTAAACAAGGGGGCTGGAATACACAGCCCAGCAGCAAAAACAAGAGTGATCATGCTTCAAACTAAGGTAGATATCTTCTGACTTCCACTATGGTATACACAATTATCCCCCTAAATACACATTCTGTTATGACTTTTCCTGGAGAGACGGAACAAATGTCTATTCACTGCAGACTGAGCACCAACAACAGACCAAAGAAACAATTCTACCAAAGCCTAACTTGATGAACCAATTAGTTTACTGGATTCCTTAACAGAGTATGGACAGACAGCTCAAAAGACAGCTGCATCACTAAAAACTTCATCCCATTACAGACTCTCACAAAAGGGGCATGCCTGGAGCTTTCTGAAGGACATGTAGACCACTCAACAAGTTTATGTAACCTTAAACAGGAAGGGATCTTGTGAATCTTAACAAGGTTCAGAGAGTTGTGGGTTGTTTATTTTCCAAGTCTTACTGACCCTCCCTCTAGAAAGGAAATATTTTACTTAGGAAATTGCTACACAACAATCCTATACATACACCCAAAATAAATAAATAAATTTATTTTAAAAATAAAAATAATTCTGTACAGCAAAAATCAAACGAACAAACAAACAAAAATCAACAAAAAGAGGCAACACCTTACAGAACAGGAAGAAATATCTGACAAAGAGTTAATGTTCAGAAAACAAAACACAACTTTTGTTTCAGTTTTTCAAGACAAGGTTTCTCTGTATAATAGTCCTGGCTTCAAACTCACAAAGATCCACCTGCCTCTGTCTCCTGGCAACGACGACAACAACCACACATACAGGTGTGGTGATGCACACTTAGCAAACTTACAATCATAGCACTTGCTTGTAATTCCAGCACAGAGGAATCAGGAGTTCAAGGTCAGCCTGAGCTATATACCAAGCTGTTTCAAAAAAAAAAAAAAAAAAAAACTAGGAGCTGGAGATATGGCTCAGTTAAACAGTCTACCATGCACAAGACTCTGGGTTCAGCCCTCAACATTGCAAAGAACAGTAAGAATAAAACAGGTACTCATTGGTATTTACCCCAATTCAAAAATGTTTATAGTGGCTTTATTCATAAATGCCCCAAATCATGAGTCGTTCAATACAGCTGAGTAAGACAAACTAGGTTTACAGCCAAATCTAACACCCTGAGTTTAATCCCTGAGACCTATATAATGGAAGGAAAGAATTATTTCCACAAGATGTCCTCTAACCTCCACAGAGTGCTATGGCAGTCACATGCTCACACAAATGCACATATACATAAAATAAATATAATTTTAAAAGATAAAATAGGGGGCTGGAGAGATGGCTCAGAGGTTAAGAGCACTCACTGTTCTTCCAAAGGTCCTGAGTTCAATTCCCAGCAACCACATGGTGGCTCACAACCATCTATAATGACATCTGGTACCCTCTTCTGTATACTGTATGTGTAATAAATAAATAAATATTTTTTAAAAAGATAAAATAAAATAGCTAAAAAGGCATAAAAAGATATGGAGGAATCCTAAAATGCATATAAAAGTGAAAGAAGTCACTTTGAAATGCTGTATTTTTTATGTTTCTAACACTGACATTTTGGAAAAAGCAACACTATGTAGACAGGAAAAGATCAGCAGTTGTCAGAGGTAAGGAGAGAGAGAGGGCAGTGGCTAGGCAGAGGACAATGGGGTTCAAGGGCAATGGCAACTATTTCTATATGATGTGGGGTTAGGGTTAGGTCATTCTAGTAGTCATTTGTCAAACTACTGACAAGATATACAACTGCAAAACACTGTGGACTTTGGTTGACAATACTACAAGGAAAAAACACATCAACACATAGGAACTCTACCACCTGTTCCATTGTCAGCAGCCTAAAGCTGTGCTAAAGGATAAAGCAATGAGCAAATATTGAAGTGATTATAATTTTACTACCACTATTATATTAAGTAGCTAAGAAAACTTGCAAAAGTAATATTAAAGTCATTCTCCTACCTACAACTTTTCTAAATCCACATCCACCCTCATTTTCAATCCAATAGTAGTTCCCAGCTATATAATCCCAGGTTTCTCCAGGCCTTTCCCTATATTTGTACGCCTGACTCCCCTCTCCTTGCTTTGTCCGACTGTGTAAAACTCAATCAAATTGCCCTATCACCCACACCTTGCTCAGACTTCCAGTTCTTTTTTTCCTGTCATCCAATCTTCTGGTCTTTTACAGAGAGGCACTGTACCCCTCCCTCTATTTCTAACCAAACTCAACTTCAGCTCCTGTTACCCTTGCACACTCTCCAGTCACCAAAGTTCTCTAATTCTAAGTCTAGATTATGGTGCTATCTGGAGGTAGCCATTTGCACTCTGCATCTCTGGCCCACTCTTTCTCACAAACCCACTCCCCAGACATCAGTCTCCTTAGATTTCCAAGGTGTATATAATCCTTCCTGTTTAAACTTGAGTCAACAACTAAGCCACCAATTCACTGGCATCTCTCATACCTGCATGTCTAGCCAGATTCTCTGGTTCCACATGCCTGAACCTCACAGGAACTTCAGGATTCACTTCTCAAGCCCTGTTCTGTAGTCTTCGCTAGCTTGGGCACACACCTAGAATGATCTGTGCTCAAAGACTCACTCTCCTCATTCTTCACAAGTTAGGACTTGGGTCACAAATGGAAACCATGAACCAGCCACTCAGATTTCCTCTCCAGAGATTCAGGAACAGTGATTAAGGCACCCAGCCAGGAAGTCAATATACAGTCACTGGCTGGCTAGAATAAAATAAATAAACAGAACCTATATACAGAGTCAAGAATTCAGCTCAAGGAGAATGGCTGAGCTAAACTACCTTGGTACTGGGAGCATGGAGATTGGCCAGTTTCTGACCTGTGTATTCCATATCGTCATGCCTCCAGTGGATTTTTTGTTTGCGTGCTTTTCTGCACTTAGTCTCAGTGTGCTTGCAATCAAATGACTGCTAAGATAATCTTCACACACATCACAAAGCTGCCAAATAAACTGTGCCATCAGTATGTATCCTCATTTCAGAAACACTGACTCATACATAGCTGGGTGTGCTGCTACACTCTGCCAGCACTTGGAAGGCTGAGGCAGGAGGATTGTACATAAGCTTGAGGACAGCTAAGGTTACAGGGTGAGGCCGTTATATATAAGAAAATCCAAGCAGATGGTAGAATTGAAGTTGTGGAACCCAGCACACACCTACTTCAAACCCCTCCTACTTCTTTCCACCTTTCTAGACCAAGCCAACCAATTCTCCATTTCTGTATCAGTCTGTGGAAAATAAAAACCAATCATTAGCACCCCATTCTTTAACTTTTCCAGATATAAGTCTTCACCCGAACAAGACTATAATTAAATGAAATCTTGGACTTTTCCAGCATAAAGCATGTATGTTTAGAAATAACAAACATAAAAAATATTCATTTAAGTTTTAAGAAAGAAAAAGACCTATTCAATTAAAAAATTCAAAATTTCCACTAAGTTCAAGAAAGGGAAGATTTCCCAAATAAAATTTTACCACGAAGAAAAAACAGCCACTAGAACAGCCAAAATTCCAAAGACTCTCAATACCACATGCTGGCAAGGATGTGAGCCACTGATGCCCTCAGATTCTGCTGGCTGCAGGATAGTGGGCATATCAGCTAGGGAAGCCAACAGGCAATGCACACCAGCAGAAAACATGTGTAAGGTATGACCCAGTTTACCAGCAACATCACCAAGAGACATACAACAAGCACCCATGAAAATCAGAATGGGTAACTGTTGTCCTGGACCAATGGGACATAATGGGGAAGAAGGATCTATCAAAAACAACTTAGGCCTACCTAAGAAGCAAGGCCAATCAAGCTGCACCCATTTCATCTGACCTCATTGCACAGGTAAAACTGACCTGTGATTAACAAAAGTCAGAAAAGCAGTCACTAAGAATAACTATGGATAGGAATGTCAGGAATATTCCCTATCAGAAACAGGGAGGGTGTTATTTACATATGGGTGTGTCTAGCCAAAAATCCTTTGATCTGGGCCTGGAGTTCAGCACACTGCTCACACACTGCTCATACACGATAATAGTAATAATAATTTTGAAAAGAATTTATGGGCTGGAGAGATGGCTCAGCGGTTAAGAGCACTGACTGTTCTTCCGGAGGACTTGAATTCGATTCCCAGCATCCACATGACAGCTAACAACTGTCTATAATTCCAAGATCTGACACCGTTACACAGTTAGACAAGCAGGCAAAACACCAATTCACATAAAATAAAAAAAATAAATAAATATTTAAAAAGAAAAGAATTTACATTAGGGGAATGAGGAGATAGGCTGAGCTGCTCTCATAGAGGACCTGGATTCGGTTCCTAGCACCCACACTGCAGCTCACAACTGTCTTTAACTCCTGTTCCAAGAGATCTGAAGCCCTCTTCTGACCTCTGCTGGAACTAAGCAAGCATGTGGTGCACATAAATATATGGCAGCGAACATACATATCATTTTTTAAAAATAAAACTTAGAGAAAAAAAAAAAATCTTAACTGAACTCTACGGATCCTGCCTGGATTCCAGACTCGGCTTAGGCATCATGGCTAGCTGCTCTCCTCTTTCGGACTGCCCAGAATGCCAGGCAGTGTCATTTCACCTTCACCAGGGGAAGGTCCAGCTACGACCTGACCCCAGGTCTCAGGCAGGCACAACTCTGTAATGTCCTGAGTGGGACAGGCTAAAGCGAGACGCTGGCTATGAAGACCTTCCCTCTCCCACTTTACAGGCACGAGAGATTCTTCCCTTGGCTGCTCTAGGGGACAGGACACTCTGAGCTTGTAATAAGAGGGTAGATCAAGTTTACAGCTCGTAAAGAGTTCTTTCCTAGGTGGGGGACCTGTCTCGCACAGCTAACCGTGTAACGCCCCGGCCGGAGACTGCCGGTGCACGTGTATTTCTAGGTCAAAACTGCGGCCCGTGGACAGGAGCGGAGAGGTCGCGTTGGATGACCCGGTAGCTCTCTCTAAGGCTCTACAGCGGGACTCAGCAATCTCCCCATAGACCGGTCAGGATTGAGCCCCAGCAGCGCCCATCCCAAGCTCGCTCCGCCTAGCAGCACCGCCCGGGTTCGTCTCGGGCCCGGGTTCGGTTAACACCCGGGGCCGCACCGCCTCACCTTCCGGCTCGCGCCACCGAGGGACACCTTGGGCCTTGTCTTGAAGTCTCCTTCGAAGCTGAACATCTTCGCCGCCTATCCCATCTGCGCGGCCGGGCAAGCGGCGGAGCGGCCGGGGGCGGGCCCGGCGGGCTGGGCGGGGCCCGGCAGTGTCGCGGCCTCACTGTCCCGCGCCGCCCCGCCTTGTGGCTCCGCACTCTCCGCCCTGCCCGCGGGCGCGAGCGCGGCGACGCTGGAGGCCGGCCTGGCCGCGCTGCTTCATCCACGGCGCGCCACCGCCGAGCGATGGGCGCCCCGACTCGCGCCTGCACCGCGCCGCCGTCGGAACCAAGATGGTGACCGGCCGCAGTGCGCGCGCGGCCCTGGGAACGTGCGCGGCCCGGTCATCGACAGCGCGGCGCTCCTCCCGGCAGCCCCCGCGAGCGCCGGCCCGGGCCATCAGGGCACGGCGCTCTTCCCAGCAGCCCCTGGGCTTGCCTGCGTGCGCGTCCCCGCGGGGAGCACCACCCTTCCGTGCGTGCGTCATGACCCCCCCCCCAAAGCGACAACGCGGGGTCGCGCACGTTCTTGGAGACCGAAAGCCCCGCAGAGGAGGCCGTGCTCGCCCTTCAGCTAGGTGTGCGGGAACGGGTTACTAACGCCGATCCAGCCAGAAACGAATAATATATAACGTAAGAACAAAAGTATCTGTGAACGCACACCTGACACATAAATGTACACCAACACTCGTAAGTTATACCATACCGCATATGCATGAACATGTAGCTAATATGCATATACACATGTTTAAGATATCATAGTCTCATACAGATACAAAAATATACACCAACACACTATATATATATATGAATATCTAATACATAAGTACATCACAGGTACAAACAACACAAAATATACCCTGACATATATCCATACACTTTATAGTATATAATATATAATTTATATATTAATATAATAATGCATGCACATGTATAAAACCATCATAGACTATTACGTATACACAAACATAATTATACACAAGGCAATATAGATTAAACCATATACAATATAAATGTACACATGTACATGTCATACAAACCACCATAAATATATATCATGTATACATGAACATATATGTACATGTGTATATCATATAAGCACAAAACAATACACACATAGTTTGATAAACATATACAAAAACATAAATACTGCCATGGCATACATGAGATATATATCATACCCACATATATGTCCTATACATACATAGTATGTGTGTCATATAGTGTTTGTTCTGTGTGCATACAAATGTATGTTAGATGTATTGTGTATACATGACAAATATATAGAATATACACATACATAAATATATAATGTATATACCATGCACACATGATCAAGAATGTTATCTTTCTGGTTTTTGCTTTTTTCTTCAAAAGATTTATTTGTGTTATGTGTATGAGTATTTTGCCCACACGTGTGTCTGTGCATCCCATGTGCCATAAAGAGGGCACTAGATCTGGAACTGAGTTACTCTGTGGATGCTGGGAATTCAAACCAGATCCTCTGCAACAAGTGCTCTTAACTGCTGAGCTATCTCTCCAGTCTAGTTTTTGTTGTTGTTGTTGTTTTTGAAATAGACTCACTGTATAGCCCTGGCTAGCCTGAAAAATCACAGAGATTCTCCTCCCACTGCCTCCTAAGTGCTGGGATTAAAGGTATGCACAGCCTTACAGGAAAGCCCCCTTTTGAAATTAAAAAATAAAGTATTATATTTTCGTGTATTTAGTGTCCATGCAGGAGGGCAGAGGCAGACACATGCCGTGGTGTGCATGTGTAGGTCAGAACACAACTTATCAGTGTTGGTTCTTTCCATCTATATTATGGGTGCCAGGAATCAAACTAATGCAGTTACTCTTGGTAGCAAGTACTCAGTGCCTTTACCTTTTACCTGCTGAATCATTTCACCAGCTCTGTTTTTTTTATCCGCCCCCCTTTGGTGTGTGTGTGTGTGTGTGTGTGTGTGTGTGTGTGTGTGTGTGTGTGTATAAGAAAGTGAAAGGACAATTTGGGAGAGGCTATTCTCTACTTTTTTTTTCTTTTAAACTTTATTTTATTTATTTATTTGCCTTGGTGTTTGCGTGGAACTGGAACTACAGACAGTTGTTAGCTGCCATGTGGGTGCTGGGAATCGAACCCGGGTCCTCTGGAAGAGCAGAGGGTGCTCTTAACTGCTGAGCCATCTCTCCAGCCCCTATTCTCTACTTCTACTATGAGGATTCAAGAGGTTGATTGAGTTCAGCCATGAGCCTTGATGGCAAACGCTTCTCTCACTAAACCATCTTGCCAGCTCAAGCTTAGTGCCATACCTGCAACAGCACTAAGTAACAGGGTCCCAAATATTGTTTGAATAAATTGACTAAAAGGCCATAGGAAGAGATAGATCAAAATCCTGTAGATACAAGTTCCTATTAACCAGATGAAGGGTCACACCACCACATACTGTCATGGAAGCAGACCTCTCATTCTATTGAGATTGCAGAATGGATGCATAACTGCTAGCAAAATGTTTCGGCGAATTCTCTAATAAAGATTTAAACACACACTCCAACAATATGACCCACAAACTGCTCTCTTAAGCCTTTATCCGAGAATAAGGAGAGCTATGACTTAAACCACATCTGAAAATGAAGTCTGCAGATTTGTAATTGCCTGAATCTGGAAACAATCACAACATCAAAAAGAAAGTAACTGTTGCACAACACTTTTGGACAGGCTGTCACACTGACCAAAACACCAGTCCCCAAAGGTCACACTGGTGCTGTGAGATTCCATTCAGAACAGATCCCTGGGGTGAGAGTTGGGGACAGACAGGGCAGAAGAGAACTCGATGGTCTCTGGTGGCAGGAAAATCTTTGGGTATGATAGTTGTTACACAAAACTACATATATGACAAAGTGACCCACATTTATTCCAGTGACACACAGATTTGTGGGAAAGACATCTCCCTTTATTTGCCATTTTGGTTACCTACAGTCAATTACGATTCAAAAATATTAAATGGAAAATTCCAGATATAAACAACTCACAAGTTTTTTTTTTTTTTTTTTTTTTTTTTTTTTTTTTTTTTTTTTTTTTTTTTTTTTTTTTTTTTTTTTTTTTTTTTTTTTTTTTTTTTTTTTTTTTTTTTTTTTTTTTTTAAAAACTTTATTTATTATTCATTTATTTATTTGCCTTGGTGTTTGCATGGAAGTGGAACTACAGACAGTTGTTAGCTGCCATGTGGGTGCTGGGAATCGAACCCGGGTCCTCTGGAAGAGCAGAGGGTGCTCTTAACCGCTGAGCCATCTCTCCAGCCCCAACTCACAAGTTTTAAATTGTGCACTGATCTAAGGAATGGGATGAAATCTTGCTGTTGCTCCTATAACCTGAATGATGCTCTCATCTGATAAACACATTGTATTTGCTAGCCTCCCATTAGACACTTAGTAACCATCTTTGTTACAGTATCAGTTTGCATAGTATCTTAGTGCTTGTGAAGGTGTCAAGTGCCTCCTTCAATGGAAAAGGTGCAAGTCTATGAAGTATATGTGAGGGAAACACTACATGTATAAAGTTCAGTACTAACCATGCTCTCAGTGTTCCACTGAGGACCTGAGGACACAGCCTATGGATTCAAGAACCACAGCCTGAGAAGTTTATACACCGATTGTACAGAAAATAATCAATGATTATATAAGCCCAATGTCATCCTGATTTGGCTAGTGGGTCATGCTGATTTTTTTAAATAATTATTTTTATTTGCATTGGTGTTTTGCCTGCATGTATGTCTGTGTGAGGGTTGGAATTACAGATTCTGGAGTTACAAACAGTTGTTAGCTGTCATATGGGTGCTGAGGATTGAACCTGGGTCTTCTGGAAGAACAGTCAGTGCTCTTAACTACTGAGCCATCTCTCCAGCCACGAGTCATGCTGATTTAAAATATAATCACAGTCAGAAACTAGATGCAGAATTTTTAAAACACATCTGTAACATTTTCATGTCTCTGCATGTGCATGGGTATGAATATGGGGTGTGTGTGTGTGTGTGTGTGTGTGTGTGTGTGTGTGTGTGTGTGTGTAGGACAAGCTTGGCTGTTGTCCCTCAGGCACCTAGACCTTATCTATTGAGACAGGATTTCCCACTGGCCTGGAACTAGACTCCTCCTCGCTCTACCTCCCAGAACTGAGATTACAAACTCTTCCCAATCAGGTCCTCTGGTTGTAGCAAGCAGTATTCTTGCAATTTGCTGTAGATGTATATAGCTGACTCAAAATAACGAAGTTTAAATTCAGCCTAAAATAGTAACAACTATCATGCATAGCAGGTGGTGGGTGTGTAGATTTATGGGGTGGTTCATTTTATGTGTCCAGAAGCTAAGGAATGTCCAGATGGCTGGTAAAACATTATTTTTGGTTGTGGCTGTGAGGGCGTTTCCAGGAGAGATTAGCATTTGAACAGGACTGATTAAAAATCTGCTCCCTTCTGTGGGCCAGCATCCTCCAGCCCTGGGTCTGACAAAAGGGCGAGGGAGGGCAGATCCTGCCAGTTCTCAAACCAAGAAGCCCTCTCCTGTCAGTCTGTCACCCATATCTTGGAGCTCTAGATTCATGGGTATGGAGGCTGCATGAGCCTCCAGCCTCTGGTTCAGGCCAAATCACACCACCTGCTCCTTAGGGTCTCTGGATTACTGATGCCAGGGTTAGGGTTAGGGTTAACCTTTATCAGTATCCATAATATAATTACTTTCTTGAAATCAGCTTGTGCTCTTCTCTAAATTCCTCGTATTGTTTTTGTGGTGATATTGTTTGTACTCTAAACAAATAAAGATTGCCTAAAGATCAGAGGGCAAGAGCCAGTCACAGAGTTAGCCACCCTCTGGTGCTAGTGGCACACACCGTTAATCCCAGCACTGGGAAAGTTAAGACAGGAAGTGATATGGCTGGGTAAAGAAAGGAATATAAGGCCAGGAAGAGACAGGAATTTACCCCTTTCCTTTGCTTCCCTTCCATTTTGGCTGAGGAGTTAAAGGCATGCAGTCTGGGAATTCGTGGAGACAGAATCTTCCCCCTTTAGCCTGAGGATTCAATAGGGATGAGAAGTTTTTCTAGTGACTTGTTCCTCTGCTTCTCTGATCTTTTAGCATTTACCTGGCTCCAGGTTTTTATTATAAGACCAGGGGCTGGAGAGATGGCTCAGCGGTTAAGAGCACTGACTGTTCTTCCAGAGGACCTGAGTTGGATTCCCAGCATCCACATGGCAGCTCACAACTGTCTGTAATTCCAAGATCTGACACCCTTACACAGTTATACATGCAGGTAAAATGCCAATTCACATAAAATAAAAAAAAATTTAAAAAGACCAATAAGGATTTGTAAAATATGTGTAAAAGTGTTTTTGTTTTGTTTTGCTTTGCTTTGCTTGTCAGATGTGCCTTGCCTTTTTCCAAGCAGCTTTCGACTCCAGATTGAGGGTGGAGGATGACTGTGGCCTGGGTGAATACACAAATACCATCATGTGCCTGACACCTCCCACGTAGCACAGATTGATAAGTAAATTATTCCTGGGAGTAGAAAAATGTCACCCTATAAATTTATGGGGGTAAATTGAGATTGTAGGGACACATGAGTGATTTAAAATTATATCAGAGAAACTAAACCTAAGAACTTACCCAACATGCCAGACTGCAGAAAACGTGTAACTCTCTTACCTGGACACATGAAAGGGTAGACAGCTAACACTGTGATGGCACACTTCTGCCAACGTGACTCCTGGTGTGTGGGACAAGGACCAACAGGCAGAGAACTCCTGGTGATCCCTGGAGTTCCAGCTTCACCTAGCCCCCAGCTGTGATGCAGCCTCCTCCACTGCTATCTGCTGTCCGTCCACCTGCTTCCTCACCTGGATAAAAGGGAAGCCTGTCCTAAGGGCAAGACCCCACCCAACTAAGCTTTCAATTGGTAAGATGAAAAAGGCTAGAGAATGTTCTGTTTTCTAGAAACAAAAACAAAGGGCTAGAGAGATGGTTCAGTGGTTGAGAGCACCGACTGTTTTTTTCTAGAGGACCTGAGTTCAATTCTCATGGTAGCTAACTGTCTATAATTCCAAGATCTGACACCCTTACACAGTTATACATGCAGGCAAAACACCAATTCACATAAAATAAAAATAAAAATATTAAAAAAGTGGGGGCTGGAGAGATGGCTCAGAGGTTAAGAGCACTGACTGTTCTTCCAGAGGTCCTGAGTTCAATTCCCAGCAACCACATGGTGACTCACAACCATCTGTGATGACATCTGATGCCCTCTTCTGTATACTGTATACATAATAAATAAATAAATAAATAAATAAATATTAAAAAAAAAGAAACAAAAACAACAGAAAAGGCAAATCTTCTACAAATGTGATTCAAGGGTGCCAGGGTTCACTCAAGCTGATGGTTGAACTTGGCAGGATCATCCATGTGGTTCTGGCTTTAGAGTCATGAGTGACACACAAAGAAAGGGATTGTGGGGGCTGGAGAGATGGCTCAGCGGTTAAGAGCACCGTCTGCTCTTCCAGAGGACCAGGGTTCGATTCCCAGCACCCACATGGCAGCTAACAACTGTCTGTAGTTCCAGTTCCAGGCAAACACCGAGGCAAATAAGTAAATAAATAAAAAATTTTTAAAAAAAAAAAAAAAGAAAGAAAGAAAGAAAGAAAGGGATTGTGGAGTCTTCCTCAGCAGTTAAAGGAGAGCTGCTGAGGCTAGGCAATGTGTGTCAGAGAAGTCCCTTGCTCAAAGGCCCCTAGAGAGTGAGAATCCCTGAGAGGCCTGTGTGCCAATTGTAAATGTAAAGACTAGATTTAACTGGATATTTCAGGGCATTGTTCAGAGCCGTGGGATCTCTGCCAAGGAGGAAAACAGACAGGAAGGGGAACCAACCCAAGCAGAAACATGTGTCCCAGCAAGACTGGGAGGGAAGAGCCATCTCTGCCCCTTGACATCAGACAAAGATGGAGCTACAGGATTTGGAGTTTACTCTGCTGGGTTTGAATCCTGCTTCGGCCCAGTATTTCCTCATTCTGCCTCCATTCCGACTTTTTGGAATGATAATATATAGTCTGTGCCATTGTATGTTGAAAGTATGTACTTTGTCCAAAGCTCGACCTCCAGAGAGATCACTGGAGACAGAGATGTCTGAAATGCAACAGCAAGGTTTATTGTCAGTGTGATACAAGCCAGGCAGGGAGCTTATTCCATGTACCCAATGTACAAGGCAAGGAAAAGCTGAGTACCCCAAATTACATAAGCTTTTTTTAAAAAAGTATTTATTTTTATTTTATGTGAATTGGTGTTTTGCCTGCATGTATAACTGTGTAAGAGTGTCAGATCTTGGAATTACAGACAGTTGTTAGCTGCCATGTGGATGCTGGGAATCGAACTCAGGTCCTAAGGAAGAACAGTCAGTGCTCTTAACTGCTGAGCCATCTCTCCAGCCCCTACACAAACTTTTTATAGGCAAAAACCACAAGGCAGGGTTACTTAGAGTCAAGGGTGCAAGTGTGCTGCTGACTGGCTCTTGCTTAGGGACTTTTTACAGCCTAACATTTTTGAACCCCACTTGGGTGGGGTGGCAGTTTTACTGCCTTAGGGTTGGATCATCCAGATGTCCTTAGATAGTGCTTAGCTTATTCTTCCTTTCTTTTTTTAAAAATTATTTATTTATTTATTTGCCTTGGTATTTGCCTGGAACTGGAACTGCAGACAGTTGTGAGCTGACATGTGGGTGCTGGGAACTGAACCCTAGTCCTCTGGAAAAGCAGTCAGTGCTTCTAACAGCTGAGCCATCTCTCCAGCCCCAAGCTTATTCTTTCTTGGAACCAGGCAAACCCCTGCCAGAAAAGTGAAATCAAATACAATTCTTTATAATACAAAATGGGGTTTCTTGAACTAAATTTACTCTCATCAGTATGTAATTTGCTTTTTTTAATTTTACTGGAGATTATAGTTAGGAAGAGACATTGTACTATGGATTGTAACAAGAAGTTTCTGGCCCAGACTAGCCCCACAGTTCAGACCTACCCACCACTGCTTATCTGGACCAGCAATCCCAAAGTCCCAAAGAAACACACAGATGCTTATATTAATTTCATGCTATTTGGCCTAGGGCTCAGGCATATTGCTAGCTAGCTTTTTCATCTTGGTTCAACTCATTTCTATTAATCTGTCCTGCCATGTGGCCCGTGGCTCACCTGTGTTACCTTATATGTTGATTCTTGGGTGGCTGAATCACATCTCCCTCTGACTCTGCCTTCCTTCCCCTATCTATGCTTTGATTTCCCTGCCTACTTAAAGATGCCTGCCACAGGCCAAAACAGTCCCTTTATTTCACAGCATACAGAAAGACATTCCCACATCACTGTGGACTTTTAAACAAAGTTGATACTGAAAGACTATGGGGAAGTTGAATTAAATGCACCTTGCATTATGATTTGGCCATAAGCCTACAGAGTAGAATATAGTGGTTTGAACAAGAATGCCCCCCCAACAGGTTCAGATGGCACTGTTTGGGAAGGATTAGATGTGGCCATCATGGTAGAGAAGAGTGGCAGGAGGTCCTGAGCTGAGGGCTCACATCTTTTTTTTTTTTTTTAAACTTTTATTTATTTATTTATTTGCCTTGGTGTTTGCCTGGAACTGGAACTACAGACAGTTGTGAGCTGCCATGTGGGTGCTGGGAATCGAACCCGGGTCCTCTGGAAGAGCAGACGGTGCTCTTAACCGCTGAGCCATCTCTCCAGCCCCGAGGGCTCACATCTTAAACTGAAGCAGGAAAACAAAGAGACAAGTTGTTTATCTCTTGAAATTGAGAGCTTTGCATGGCTTTTAAACCTCAAAGTTAGCCCTCATTGACTAACTTCTTCCAGCAAGGCCACAATTAAGCTTAACTAAACAGCACCACCAACTATCCAAATGTTTGGGAATATTGGGAACATCTCATTCAAACTACCACATCTACTGATACTATTCTTATGCATTGTCCTCAACATTATTTTAACCACCTAAAGAGACTGGTCGATTAAGAGTGTGTTTGACAGCCATTCCATATGCAGGAACAGACAAACAGAATACAAGTGACCCATATTGCCTCACCGTCTCTGGGCTATAGGACCAAGAAGGAGGAAGGTACTGCATTAAACTTCAGAGCACACAGCACTCTGGGAGGCTGCATGTAGGCTTTCACTCAAAGCTGCCTACAAGTACATGCACGGCAGAGGCAGCAGGAATCAGAGGTGCTGCAGGAGCTCTGGAGCCCTGCTAGGGTCCACTAATGTTGTACAGACTCTCACGTGCTTCTCCCTAATGGCAACCCTAGATGGTAAATAGGACCATCACATTTTACAAAGAACCAGAGCTCAAAAAGAAAGTCAAGCAAGAGATTTCCTAGCTCAGCACTCAGGACTGCGACCCAGTTCCCCTGTAGCTCCAGAGTCTGGCATTTCCCTCAAGGTAATTTCTGTGAGCCCACCAGAATCTTGGAGATGAGGCTTTGGCTCAAAGATGCTCATAAAATTTTTTGTTTATTCGGGGGCTGGGGGGGGTGGATGCTATAAAACATACTGATTGTCTTTAGACAATATTGAAAATAGCACTCCACTTAAGTACTTTCTGATAGTTAAACATCGGGTGGCAGAGTCTGCCAAAGAATGAGGACATTTTATTTAAAATTACACTGGCGTAAGACCATCAAAGTATCCTTAACATTTTCATTAAATTGAGATACAGAGGAGTTAGGGCAGTAAATCTCTTCTGATACAAGGAGTTCATGTTAGAGCCAAGGCTAGAGGCAGCAGTGGGGGATAAAATAGTTACTAGCTGAAGAAATCCAGAAATATACAAGACTTCAGAGAAAGTGGTTTTGTGTGTGCCCAGGCCATGTGGTAGGCCAATGGTGACTGAGCAAGGTCTCAGTGGCTCAGGCCTCCTGAGACATGGCACTCTTTGAGATTTGATTCTGGGGCAAGTAGATTAGTGGTTCAGACAACCACCACTAGTAAAGAGGGTGTTGCTCATTTCCAGAGGCCACACTGGCACAGTGCAGCGCAGCAATGGGCTGGGAGGTAGGAAGCACGGGAAGGGACAAACTGCTTCTCATTGTCGGTTTCTTAGGAAGGGAATGTGACACACTAGACAGTTCTTTTTTCTTTTCTTTTTTTTTTTTTTTAAACTTTATTTATTTATTTATTTGCCTTGATGTTTGCCTGGAACTGGAACTACAGACAGTTGTTAGCTGCCATGTGGGTGCTGGGAATCGAACCCGGGTCCTCTGGAAGAGCAGAGGGTGCTCTTAACCGCTGAGCCATCTCTCCAGCCCCCACACTGGCCATTTCTAATGCAGATGGGTAAGCGGCGGTCCTGAAAATGAGGCCCTATGGGAGATTCTGGCCCAGTGGTGCTGTCAATAACAGTCTAGGAACTTACTAAGTCTAAGAGAAGAGGCATCCATCAGGGTCATCATATCCCACTTGCTAGAGCATTAAACCCAGAGGGAAAAAAAGACTTGTGGTTGATCCAGCAAGCTCGAAAGACTTGGGTTGTCTTAGTCAGTGACAAGTAAGTTGAGGAGGAAATGTTCACATGTTCATATCACAGTCTGTCACTGAAGAAAGTAAGGGCAGGAACTGATGCAGAGGCCATGGAGGGTGCTGCTTACTGGCTTCCTTGTTATGGCTTGCTCAGCCTGCTTTCTAATAAAGCCCAGGACATTCAATACAGCAATGGTACCAACCACAACGGACTGGGCCCTGCTCCTTCATTCATGAGTTAGGAAAATGCCCTACAGGCTTGTCTATTTACTGCCAATTTTATGAAGGCATTTTCCCAGTCCACTCAGATTGTATCAAGTTAACCTAAAACTAGCCAGAGCAGGGGGCTGGAGAAATGACTTAGAAGTTAAGAGCACTGACTGCTCTTCCGAAGGTCCTGAGTTCAATTCCCAGCAACCACATGGTGGCTCACAACCATCTGTAATGAGATCTAGTGCCCTCTCCTGGCATGCAGACAGAACACTGTATGCATAATAAATAAACAAACAAACAAATAAATAAATAAATAATCTTAAAAAAACCCAAAAACCGAGCTGGAGAGATGGCTCAGCGGTTAAGAGCACCCTCTGCTCTTCCAGAGGACCTGGGTTTGATTCCTAGCACCCACATGGCAGTTAACAACTGTCTGTAGTTCCAGTTCCAGGCAAACACCAAGGCAAATAAATAAATAAAAGTGTTTTTAAAAAAAAAAAAAAAAAAAAAACCAAAACCCAAAAAACTAGTCAGTGCAGGGATTAAGCTTCAGGCACCAGCTGTAAATGCATCAGGGGCCCCCAGGTCCTGCCTTTCAAGTGTTACCCAATATGGTAATCTGTTCCTAGCTTGTTAAACAGTCAGCTTAATGCTTGACTGTGGTGATATGTTATATATTTAATAAAACCAGTCTGGAATATCAGAGAAGAGATCTACCTACAGTCAATCCAGGAGGATCAGAGAGGTAATTCACACCTTTAATCCCAGCACAGGAAAGACCAGAAGTGGTGGCCTAGGCCTTTAATCCCATAACTCCAGAGACAGAGATCTTTCTGTGTTTCTGTGAGTTCAAGGCTAACTACCAAATAGTAGTAGCTCACGTTTTTACTCTTAACCTGGATGTGATACACCTGGGTGAAGAAGGTATTTAAGGCAGGCATAGGAAGACAGATTCAGGTATTATCAGCAATGGGGAGCAAGGTTGAGGAGGCTAGAAGATAGCTGGGTGAGATTTGACTGTGGTGTTTCTTTCGTTGATATTTCAGCCTTTCCCCTGATATCTGGCTCTGAGTTTCTTTTAATACAACCAGAATTCGTGCAACACTTGACAGTTTGTATGTGTGGATCTGGAGGGCATTTAAAATATGCCCACAGACTCTCAAACACCCCTGAGGATGAGGCCTAGTGTTTACCTAAATGAGATTCAGTTTAGAAACCTGTGTCTAAGGATTGGAAGAACCTCGGATTCAATAATGTTAGATCAAGGTCATGCAGGTTATGGAATCTGTGTGCTGCCACTTTGGGTTTCTTGCCCTGGAGAACATGCAGCACATGAAAACCTTAGACCCAGCAGGTTATCCTAGGGGCTGTGTGACAGAAAACTGTCAGGACCCACTAAGGCAAGTTTAAGTGTAGGGTCTCCCAAATTATGGCTACTCAGAACCATGTCAGATTATCTGATCTTTACACTAAGCCTGTCATGAGGCTGGGTGACTCTTCATGCCAGTTGACTGTTGGATGGGCACAGAAACTCCACCACCTCCACAGGCAACCGTTCTCCACACAGGGACAAGAACACTATTGTCTGGAGCCATTGGGATGCTTTGGCTAGAAGTAACATGCCAAGATTTTGCTTTCTGGCTTTTTTCAAACCTTGTCTCACAGCCCCTAGACTTACTCAGCCATGGGAAGATAAAGAAGTAAAGCCATTTGAGGCCTGGGAGCAGAAGGTTCCTACTCCAGAGACTCACACAGACCTATATACACCTACTGTAAACGTTGAACCACAAACTGGCTGCTTAACTAGGGAAGAGAAACTCTAACAGCACCAACACCTTAGAAACTTCTCAGCTAATAGGAAGGAATCTTACCTACATTCTTGCTGCCAAATGCCATTAATAAACTATCTGAAAAACCAGGGCCAGGATTCATTTTTTTCAAATTTATAATGAAATACTTCAAACATACAAATGATTAAAAAATTAAATATGAAGTTCTTTTTTTTTTAAACTTTATTTATTTTATTTATTTGCCTGGAACTGGAACTACAGACAGTTGTTAGCTGCCATGTGGGTGCTGGGAATCGAACCCGGGTCCTCTGGAAGAGCAGACAGTGCTCTTAACCGATGAGCCATCTCTCCAGCCCCTAAATATGAAGTTCTAATGTGCCACTTCCCAATCTGAAAATAAAACACTGGCTTCTCTGGCTGCATCTGCCTTCCTCCTCTGCAGAAGCATCAAGGCCATTCTAACTGTCACTCCCAGCATAGGACCAGCCAGGAGACATCATCTAGACTTGTATAATTGGCATTCCCAATTTGGCTTTGAATTTTAAAATGCTGAGTTAGGGGCTGGAGAGATGGCTCAGCAGTTAAGAGCACTGTTCTTTCCGAGGACCTGAGTTCGATTCCCAGCATCCACATGGCAGCTAACACCTGTCTGTAATTCCAAGATCTGACACCATTACACAGTTATGCATACAGGCAAAACACCAATTCACATAAAATAAAAATAAATGTTTAAAAAAATACTGAGTTAGAACAATCATCATCATTTGGATAGAACTTTACAGCTTAAAGAAATACTAAATACTTTCCCCTCTTATTTTCTCATTCAATTCCTGTAACTATCTATGAAGGGTTAGGATGAGACAGTGAGACATATTACACACCACATCCCACCCAGCCTTGGGACATCCAGCAGGAGAGATGGCCCCAAAGGCTGTCCGTGTTCCCTTCTGTTCTCACCTGCTCCTGAGTCTGTAACGTAGCAGCTGTGGGGGCCTGAGAAATGGCTCAGCGGTAAAGAGCACTGACTTTTCTTCCGGAGGACCTGAGTTCGATTTCCAGCATCCACATGGCAGCTAATGTAGCAGCTGTGGTCTCACTGAAATACTCCAGGAAGGGAGAAACTTGGGACTTCAGAGAGAAGGTTCAGATATGTTTCCTTGCAGTCTTTCTTCCCATGGGATCCTGAGCCCATTGCAAATCAGTCCCAATAGCCTGGGAAAGGCCCCATATTGCTACCTGTGGCTTAGCCAATCATAAGAAACTAGGGGAGCCTTGCAGCAGAGGATGGACTGATTCCCCCATAACACCCCTCTTGGACAGTGAAGCACAGGCTGGAGGACACAGCTGCCTTGTCTGCTAGATCACATTAAAAGGGAGAATTCCTCTATGCTCCCTATTGATTTGCTATTATAAGGACACGGTTACATAAATATAAAGTTCCTATAAACTCCTGGTGCTTAAAGGCACTTTACAATCATGAAAGTAAAATAATTTGCAAATTGAAAATAAAGCCAACTACCAAACCATTGCAATTAAAATTAGCAATATTGATGTGCCATGATATGCTGATTTGGCTAAAGTAAGGTTGATGCCCATGCAGCAACAGGCACCATCTGCCAATGGCAGCCATTCCCGGCTCTGTGCCTTGATTACAGCTTTTGCATTCCAC
This sequence comes from Sigmodon hispidus, assembly GCA_004025045.1. Classification (NCBI taxonomy): domain Eukaryota; kingdom Metazoa; phylum Chordata; class Mammalia; order Rodentia; family Cricetidae; genus Sigmodon; species Sigmodon hispidus. The sequence continues at coordinate 127,430 of PVIH01000124.1, forward strand.
TTCAGGCTTCCCTTAATTTGCAAATGGATCAGTGCAATCTTTCTTGGGAGACCCACATACGCTAAGGTGCCAGTTCTTCCCTGGAGGAGTTGTCCTTGAACAGCCCAGAGAGCTGAATACATCCTGGAAAAACTGTAAATCCAACAAGAAAATGAAAATGAGGCCCAGACCAGTGGAGTGCTGTCCCAATGGTGTTCCAGTACAAACACCTCTCTTGCTTTGTGGCTGGCCTCAAACTCCTGGGCTCAAGTGATCTTGTGCCAGCCTCTCAGGCAGCAGAGACAATACACATGCCACCACACCTGGCTGCATTTTTAGCCATTTTTACACATGTGGCTCGGTAGCATTACTTATAGTCACATTACTGTTCATCTGTCTACACCATACATCACTAGGACAGTTTTCTTTTCCCAAACTACAACTATCTGCCAAACACCAACTCCCCAATTTCCCTCCCACCAGAAAATTTCAGTCTTTGGATGTGACCACTCTGGGTATCCTATAAATGTATAATTATGCAGATTTTGACCCTTATTTTTGGTTTATCTAATACCTAATATTTAATAAATACCTGCCTTATTTCCCTCATAATGTTTCCAGGATATGTCTGTGTAGTTGTATGTTTCAGAGACCCCTTCATTCCTCATGACATTGAATCATTTCTCTATGTATAGGCATACCATGCTGCCTGTTTATTCATTTGTTGATAGATATTTGAGTTACCTTCTGCCATGTTAGTCAGTTTTGCATGGCTCCAACAAAATACCAAGCCAATTAAAGAGAAAATTTGGTTAACTCTCAGTTTAAAGACTTAAAATCCCAAATCATGTAGTCCATTAACCTTGCCTACAATGAGGACAGTGGGAGAGAACAGCATGTATCAGAGTGAATACTCGAGTCTCAAGCCAGAGAGCAGAGAGAGTGTTTGAGTATCCATGACACTTGAAGGCATACTCAAATGACCTCATTTCCTTCCAAATGTTGGGACCTAGGAACTACACCTTAATTCATGGACCTTCCCAAAGCTGAACTACAGTAGTTTCTCTGTCTAACTGTTTCCTCTTGAATTTGTAGATTGTACCTTTTCTGTCTGTTTAAGAACACAAGCCCTGGGGCTGGAGAGATGGCTCAGTGGTTAAGAGCACTGACTGTTCTTCTGGAGGACCTGAGTTCGATTCCCAGCAACCACATGGCAGCTGACAACTGTAATTCCAAGATCTGACACCCTTACACAGTTATACATGCAGGCAAAGCACCAATTCACATAAAATAAAAAAAAATATTAGAAGAAGGAGGAGGAAGAGAAGAAGAAGAAGACAAGCCCTGGAGGTTGGAGGTAAGGAGTTCTTCCACAGGATCCATTTTGAGTGGCTCTCAGGCATCTGTAACTCCTACTCCAAGGGATCCAACACCCTGAGAGAGAGAGAGAGAGAGAGAGAGAGAGAGAGAGAGAGAGAGAGAGAGAGTAAATATAAAATAGTTCTTAGATTTATTTTATGCTTTTAAGTGCTCTGCCTACATGTATTCTTGTATACCATGTGCATGCCTGGTGCTCATGGAGAGACCAGAAGAGGGTTGGGTCCCAAGGAACTGGGGTTACAGATGGTTGTGAGCCACCATGTGGATTCTGGGAATTGAATTCAGGTTCTCTGGAAGAGCAGCCAGTGCATTTTTAACATCAGAGCCATTCCTCCAGCTCCATAAAAGTAAAACTTTTTATAAAAAAAAACTGTAAATCCAACAAGAAAATGAAAATGAGGCCCAGACCAGTGGAGTGCTGTCCCAATGGTGTTCCAGTACAAACACCTCTCTTGCTTTGTGGCTGGCCTCAAACTCCTGGGCTCAAGTGATCTTGTGCCAGCCTCTCGGGCAGCAGAGACAATACACATGCCACCACACCTGGCTGCATTTTTAGCCATTTTTACACATGTGGCTCTGACTTGAAAATACAATACTATATAAAGAAATCTTTATGTAATACTAATATTTATATTTCTAAATGGCAACCTATTCATGCCCTTGAATCTAGGCTTAACAGTCTCATCTACACAGAAAGCAATGTAATAATAAACTGGCTGCAGAGCCACAGTGTGAACCCAGTTGTCACATGTCACCAGACATGTCTCACTCATCTCCCCAACTATATTTGGTCAGTAAGTTTGTGATCATAGTTTTCCTGGTGAAATGTGATTATTTTGATCTGCTACCAAGCTACAAAGACACACATGTCAGTGCTGAACAGAACAGAGATTGATGACTGAGGGTCCTATGCAGGCCCTCAATTTACAGATGAGAACACGTAGGCAGACAGAAGCAGAGACAACCACCCAGGCAGCTGAGGTTCCCACCCTTCTCATGCACAACAGTATCCTGATGTCTCACTTGTGCTGATGCTGGAAGACAGACCCAGAATCCTGCTCTTGATGTTGCTCTATCTTCCCACTGCAGTCTCAGGTTCCCTTTCTTCTGTTGCAAGGCCCCTGGGTTCTGGGTCAACCTTGCTCTTGAGGGATGCTGTGGTCCTCTTTGTTGTGGGCATTTGGCCTGCGGCCAGTGTCTCCAGGTTCTCAGCCTTAGTTGGCAACGAGGAAGTGAGTGAAAACACTTAATATAGTTTCAAAAATAATAAATTTTCTCTTAAATTTCTATTAAAATTTTAGCCTTTGTGGAACGTCTCCGAAAGCATGGCTTAGAAGTAATCTATATGATTGAGCCTATTGATGAATATTGTGTGCAATGGCTGAAGGAATCTGAGGGTAAGACCTTGGTGTCAGTTACCAAAGAAGGACTGGAACTTCTAGAAGATGATGAGAAAAAGAAATAGGAAGAGAAAATGACAAAATTTGAAAACCTAGGCAAAATTATGAAAGATGTTTTGGAGAAAAAGGTTAAAAAGGTGGTTGTATCAAACCGATTGGTAACATCCCCATGCTGTATCGTCACAAGCACATATGGGTGGACAGCAAACATGGAGAGAATCATGAAAGCTCAAGCCCTCAGAGACAACTCAACGATGGGTTACATGGCAGCCAAAAAGCACCTGGAGATAAACCCTGATCACTCCATTATTGAAACACTACGACAAAAGGCCGAGGCTGACTAGAATGACAAGTCTGTGAAGAATCTTGTGATTCTGCTGTATGAACTGCACTCCTGTCTTCCGGCTTCTGTCGGGAAGATCCCCAGACACATGCTAACAGGATCTACAGGATGACCAAGCTTGGTCTAGGTATTGATGAAGATGATCCTACTGTGGATGATACCAGTGCTGCTGTAGCTGAAGAGATGCGACCCCTTGAAGGAGATGACGACATGTCACGAATGGAAGAAGTAGACTAAGCTTCACCAGAACTATGATACTTTATTCCTTCTGATATATTTTCCAGGATTTGTTTTTTCTGTTAACATTTAAAACATCTGTATGGCATGAAAACTAAGGGGAAGATTAAATTTCTTTCTACTTGTGACACTGTGATACAGCAGTCGGTAGATTCAACAGTCGGTAGAATGTTTGTTGTAATGTAACCTACTAATAACTTTGTGGTCTGAAGTGTTTACCTGCTGAGCTGGATTCCTTAGTAGACCAATAATTTGTCATTTGGAAGTGTTTGAGATACAGCTTCATGTTTAAAAGGAAAAAAATTAAGATGACTGAAGTTTCAACTTAAAATTTTTCATCCCTTGTAGTCAATTCCGTATGTACTAGTCTTAGAAGATCGCAAGCTAAAACAACAGAGGAATTCCCCATGTGGCTTGTTTCCAAAGTACCAAGAACAAAACCATAAGATTCCCTGGGTCTTGTAATTCAGCAAGGCTTATGAATGGAAATATGATGCCTAATCACATTCTGCTTTAAAGGGTAAATACAGATGATGAGATAAAAAATTTTTTTTAGGCTAGCACACAAAGTCATAGATTTTATTGTGATTTTTTTTAAATGTCTGTACAGCAGACTCCTCTGATCTTATTTCCTCCCTCCACATAGCTGTCTACCCCTTCTGCTCCACTCCTGCTGGTCTTCTTTGTCCATTTCTGGTTCCACTTTACATGAATTCTATTATCCTCTCTCCCCCCCCACCTTGTCCCTTTATATCATATACAAACTTGACCTTAAATCCCACACACTGCAGAAAACACAAATGTTTGTCTTTCTGAGTCTGGCTTTTTTCATTTAACACAGTGCTCTCTCCATTCTAATCTATTTTCCTGCAAATGTCAAGATTTCATTTTTTTAAAAACCACTGAAAAGCTCCATTGTGTCTATATACCACATTTTCTTCTGAATAAATGTCCTTTTGTGTGCTGATGGACCTTTAGGCTGCTCACATTTCCTGGTCATTTGAATAGGTACATCAGTGAACATGGATGCACAAGTATCTCTGTGGTATGACCTAGAACCCTGGGTGTATGTACACCCTAAATGAAATAGCTGGGTCATATGATAATTTAGTTTTTAGGTGTGTGGGGTAGTGATGGTTTTTCAAGACAGGGTTTCTCTGTTTAATAATGCTTGTTGTCTTGGAAGCTTTGTGGACCAGGTTGGCATTGAACACACAGAGATCTATTTGTCTCTACTTCCTGAGTGCTGGGACTAAAGGTGTGTGCCATAACTGCCTGGTTGTGTGTGTTAAAGATTTATTTTATATGAATATGTGTTTACATGTATGTATGTGTACCATGTGTATGTACGCTTGGTGTCCAGAGAGGCTAGAAGAGGTTGTCAGATTCCCAAGAACTGGAGTTACGGGCAGTTGTCAACCAACATGTGGATGCTGAAAATTGAGCCTGGATCCTCTTTAAGACCAGTAAGTGCTCTTAACGGTTAAACGATCTCTCTAGCCTCTATCTTTAGTTTTTTTGAGGTGCCTCCACACTGGCTTCCATAATGGCTGTACCAGTCTACATTCCCAGCAGCACTGTGTAAGAGTCTCCAGTCCCTCACATTCTCACCCATATTTGTTATTATTTTGTTCTTTGAGACAGAGCCTCAGGGTAATCCAAGCTGGCTTTGGACTTCTGAACTTCCTGCCTCTGCCTCTCCAGTGATGGGATTACAGGCATGTACCACCATAGCAGGTTTACCTGGATCCACAAAAGCTGTATGCATGCTAGGCAAGTCCTCTACCAAATGAGCTACACACCCTGCCCCACCTCCACTGTTTGTTTTCTTAGTTATTTTTAAGGTTTAGTTTGTGTGTTTGTATGATATGTGTGGTAGTGAAAGAACAACTTGCAGGAACTGGCCCTCTCTTTCAACCATATGGACCTCGGGGATGAAGCTAAATGTGTTGCGCTGGAACTACGCCTTCGGCTATGGACCTCGGGGATCACACCCACATTGTTAGGCCTCATGGCAGGTACCTTCACCTATTGAACCACCTCACCAGTCCCATTGTTCTTTCTTTTTAAGATTTGTTTTTATTTTATGCATATAAGTATTTCACCTGCATGTATGTGTGTATATGTATCACATGCATGGCTGGTGCCTGTGGAGGCCAGAAGAGGGCATCATACCCCTGGAATTGGAGTTACAGATGGTTGTGAACCACAATGTGGGTGCTGGGAACTGAACCTAGGTCCTCTACAAGAACAGCAAGTAACTGAGCAATTTGGGACCTTGGGACCTCCTGCCCATGCTAGGGAGGAGATGGGGAGATGTGGAGAAGAGAGAGTGACCTGAGGGGGTGGGAGGGGAAAGGGACCTTGAATAAGGATGTACATAGATAGAAAATGTAACTTTATTCATAATAATAATAAAAAAGAACAGCAAGTGCTCTTAACCACTGAGCTATTTCTCCAGTCCCATCATCTCTGTTTTCTTGATGGGGGGGGAGCTGGGGGTGGAGACATACTCTCAAAGCAGCTTTAATTTCTTTGATAGATAAAGATATTGAACATTTATTTTCCAAATATTTATTAGCTATTTGTATTTCTTCTTGTTATTTTTTTTTGGGGGGGATTGTTGTTTGTTCAAGACAGGGTTTCTCTGTATAGCTGCGGCTGTCCTAAAACTCTTGCTGTAGAACAGGCTGGTCTTGAACTCACAGAGATCAGCCTTCTTTTGCTTCCTGGGTGCTGGCATTAAAAGCATGTGTCACCCCTAACACATTTATACATGCACCAAAATACCAATTCATATAAAATAAAAATAAATATTTTTTTTAAAAGTGTGCATCACCATTGTCAACTAAAGGATGCGTAAGCAACTTTTACAGATGAGACTATATCTTTGAAAGATGAAAAGTTCAGAAGGTAAGATCACTGAGTGCTTCCAGAGGACCCAGGCTCAATTCCTGACTTCCACATGGTCGCCCATGATCATGGAATACCAGTTACAGGGGACCTGACACTCTCTTCTGACATGGTTGGGCAGTGCATACATGTGTTACACAAACACACATGCAGAAAAAAATATCCATGCACACAAAATATTATTTTTAAAAGAATATGTCTTTAAATAAAAATATTTGGAATTCTTCTTTCTTACTTTTATTTCTTTTTCTTGTCTTATAGCTAAGATTTCAAATACTAAATTGAATAAAAATGGTCAGGATGGACACTCTTGCTGTGGGATTATACTCTTGAACATTATAGATATTTGTTATTCCTACTGGTTGAATAAAATGCTAATTGGCCAGACAGGAAGTATGGGTGGGCCTACAAGACTAAGAAGAAGAGGAAGAACAGAACAGAGATGCCAGCAGACACAGAGGAAAGAAGATGCTGCTCTGAGGAAAGATACCAAGCCACATGGCTAAACAAAATAATAGGTCGAGTTAAGTTGTAAGAGCCAGTAAGAAATATGCCTGAGCCATAGGCCAATCAGCATGTAATTAATATAAGACTTTGTGGGGCTAGAGAGATGGCTCAGTGGTTAAGAGCACTGACTGTTCTTCTAGAGGAACCAGATTCAATTCCCAGCACCCACATGGCAGCTCACAACTGTCTATAACTCTAGCTTCAGGGGATCCAACACCCATGGCCAAAAAAAAAAAAAAAACAACCCACTGTAAATAAAATAAAAATAAAAAATTTTAAAAATCTTTTTAAAAAGACTTTGTGTGATTATTTGGGAGTGTCATAGGACTTCAAGTGAGTCTGAACCTTGGGGCTAGCTGGAAAGGCTGGGCCCAAAACTAAATTCTACACACTCTCATTTCTAGTTGTAGAAAAAAATGCTTCCAGTTTCTTCTTATTTAGTATAGTGCTGGCTATAGTGCTGGCTATGGGTTTACATATAAAGCTTTCACTATGCTGAGGTATATTCCTTCTCTTTAAAGTATCTTCAGGGATTTTACCATGAAAGGATGTTGAACTTGGTCAAAGGTCTTTTCTGCATCTGTGAAATGATCATGTGATTTCTGTCACCTACATATCTGTTGTATTACATATATTGATTCATTTTGAATCAACCCTACATTCCTAGGATAAAAACAGCTTGGTCACAGTGTATCTTAGTGTGTTCTTAAATTCTATTCTCAAATGATTGGTTGAGGATTTTTGCACCTATGTACCTATGTTTGTCAGGAAAAGACATCATTGGATTTCTTAAGATTATCTTTTTTCTAAAAGAGAAAAAAAAACACCTTTTTTTTTGTTCATTTGTTTTTGAGACAGGGTCTCACTATGTAACCATGACTATCTTGGAATTCACTGTGTAGACAAGGCTAGTCTCAGACTAATAGAGAGATCTGCTTGCCTTTGCCTTTCTAGTGCTGGAATTAAAGGTATGTGTCACTATGCTCAACAAGATTTATTTATTTTCTCTCCTCTCTCTCTCTCTCTCTCTCTTTCTCTCTCTCTCTCTCTCTCTCTCTCTCTGTGCGTGTGTGTGTGTGTGTGTGTGTGTGTGTGTGTGTGTGTGTGTGAAAGAGAGAGAAGGGAAAGAGGGGTGTGTGTGTGTGTGTGTGTGTGTGTGTGTGTGTGTGTGCAGTGCTCTCAGAGACCAAAAGAGCATTGCATCCAATGGAGCTGGATTTACTGGGGGTTGTGAGCTGGTTAACATTGGTGCTGAGAACAAAATTCAGGTCCTCTGAAAGAGCAGTACATGCTCTTAACTGCTGAGCTGTCTCTCTGGCCACATTGAGGAACAGTTTTGATGTATCATTATTAACTACAGCAACACAATGTACAGCAAATCTCCCTAATGACTGTTTTTGAAGAGACCAGACCCTTTGTCCTTGAGAGCATGTTGTAGGGGATAGGTGTGAGAAGTCACTGGGAAAAGTCCAGGCTCCGTTTGGCTGCTACCAACATGGTGTCATCTGCCTAGTACACTGATCATCCCAAGATTCTGTTGGTTCTTACCATGGAGACAGGGAAAGGCTCTGGTTCATGATTCTAATCATCTCTTTCTTTGTTTATTGTTGAAGTGGTACATGGAGAAGTACATCCAGTAGTGTAGGGTGTAATCAACACAGGACAAGTTAGAGTGTCTGCTTGTTAGCTCCTGGCTGGCTCCTATGCTGTTTTCTGAGCATCCCCAATGCTTCCCAGCTCTGAATACAGTGTTTGGGGATCAGGGATGGGGCAGTTGAGGGAAACAGCAAAGAAGTTTCTCTCTTCAGTGCCAATCACTGTGAGGAACCATGGATCCAGCGCTGGCATGGCAGAGCCATTAGGGCCACAGCCAATATTAGGAGCCCCATCCCACCTCCAGAGGGAAACACAGGCAAGACAGCGCTCACGAAAACATTTGGTCCGTGTTTGTGAAGAGTTTCGCCTTTGGTGGGTGGAGGGAGGGAGGGGGGGGAGGGGAAACTGGGGTCAGGGTGTAAAATAAATAAATTTAATTATAATAAAAAAAGAACTTTGCCTTTTCTCCCCAAATCAAAAGCACATTTTTAAAGCATGTGTTGATAAAGCCAAGGAATTTTATACTCAGGCTTAAAAAAGAAGGAATTCTGACAGATATCATAGTGCATTATAGCATTTCACAGACTGAGGCAGAAGAATTGTGAATTTGAAGCCAACCTGGACTACACGATGGGACCCTCTCTCAAAAATAAATAAGGAAATAAAGAAATAAAATAGAATCTGGGCATGATGGCACATGCCTTTAATCCCAGCACTCAGTAGGTGGAGACAGGCAGATCTCTGAGTTAGAGGCTAGCCTGGTCTACAAAGCAAGGACCAGACCAACCAGGGCTACCCAGAGAAACACTGTCACTAAAATACAAAAAAATGGAAAAAAGAGAACTCTTTCTCAAGACCAGGGTGTGCGAACTTCCATTTCCCCAAAAGTGACTGTCCCTAGAGGTACCACCCCACCACGATCCTGGACAGCAGCACCCTCTCCCATGAGGCACCGCCCTCCCCCGTGAGGTACCGCCCTCCCCCATGAGGCACCGCCCTCTCCTTTTCTCATCTGCCTCCCTCTTATTTTACTTCATTGATACATGATGCTCATATTGATAGAAAATCCCCATAGCTCTTCTCCCCTAACTCCTTGTATAATGAGGCTTTGATGATCAATCCTGACTCTTAAAGATGATTGTACAGAGAGATATAAAACCATAGCGCAGGGGGTTCTGAGAGCTGCGAGAGGTCCTGACCTACCTCTTGTGTGAGGGCCTTATAAAGATGGTAAGCTGTTGGTTACCATCTGGTGACACATTTTTTTAAATTGGGTCTCACTATGTATCTCAGACTGGCCTTAGACTCCTCCCGCCTTGGTGTCCTGAGGGGCTGAGATTACAGGTGTGACCCACCTTGTCAAGCTTGGTGAGATATTTGTAGGTTCCTGTAATTGCATCAACAAATAACTATTGCCAACCTGCTATGGATGCAAAGCTCTGAGAAAAGTGGGAGAATGGCGGACCAATGCATAAAATCAGAAGAGGCGTGTACGTTTTAAAGATGTGAAAGAAGAAATGAATCTTGGAGAAAGACAAAGACACCTGGTCATCAGCAGGACAGGAGTCCTCCCGAGCACCGAGATCATGTCACTGACCCTAAAAAGAAATTCATTTTCAGAAATTATTTTTAAAAGCTTGAGCCTTTCCAGCAGTCTTGAAGCATAAATCATGCCTTTCAGGAAGACCAATAAAACACTCAGCCTGTAGAGGAGATGAAATCAGGACAGGTTCAGGCTGCAGCTCAGCCCTAAAATGGGCCACAGCAAGGTCCTTGCACCCTGAGAAGAGATTCTCTAAGCAGATACTCACCTGGCTGTCACCCTCTCTACAGCAGGGGCCTCTGGTCCTTCTGGCCCAGCACACTTTCTGCTGGAGCAGGTCTCCCTGCACGGACAGACACTGCAGGCAATTTGTTCGAAGCCAGTCTGTAACTCATATATTCAAAGGAGCAGCCTCGCTTGAGATTCTTTCCTGTTGTTTCAATCAAGCTGGCATGACCTAGTACCAGCCATGATTTCACATAATTCAAGCCCCATGTTACAGTTCCCAGAACAGTAGCCTGATATGCCTGATGGGGCCTATCTGGTCATATGGATATTATGAATTGAGCCTGGTTCCTCTGGAAGAGCACCTAGTGCTCTTAACTGCTGAGTTTTCTCTCCATCTCTCAAAGATAGGGGCTCATATATAAAAGTTGCTTAAGAAATCCTTAGCTGGAGGGCTGGAGAGATGGCTTAGTGGTTAAGAACACTGACTGTTTTTCCAGAGGACCTGAGTTCAAGTCCCAGCAACCACATGGCAGCTAACAACTGTCTGTAATTCCAAGATCTGACACCCTTACACAGTTATACATGCAGGCAAAACATTAATTCACATTAAATAAATAAATATTTTTTTGAAAAAAGAAACCCTTAGCTGGACCGTGGTGGTACATGCTTTTAATTCCAATGCTTGGGAGGATTGGCATGTGGATCATTGTGACTTCAAGGCCAGCCTGGTCCACAAAAAGAGTTCCTGGACAGCCAGTGAGAAACTTTTTTTTTTAACTTTTTTTTTATTTATGTATTTTTATTTATTTGCCTTGGTGTTTTGCCTGGAACTGGGAACTGGAACTACAGACAGTTGTTAGCTGTCATGTGGATGCTGGGAATTGAACTCAGGTCCTCTGGAAGAGCAATCAGTGCTCTTAACTGCTGAACCATCTCTCCAGCCTCAACTTTTTTTTTTTTAAAAGAACCATTTTTTTAATGGATTGCCTCTGACTTTTTTTTTAATATTTATTTTTATTTTATGTGAATTGGTATTTTGCCTGCATGTATAACTGTGTAAGGGTGTCAGATCTTGGAATTACAGACAGTTGTTAGCTGCCATGTGGATGCTGGGATTCGAACTCAGGTCCTCTGGAAGAACAGTCAGTGCTCTTAACCGCTGAGCCATCTCTCCAGCCCTACACAGAGAAACTTTATCTCAAAAAAACCAAGAGAAAAAAACAAAACAACAACAAAAAATCTTAATTCCAGTTCACACTTAGTAGATTACAGAATCAGCATGCAGAATCATCAGTCTTTTAGATATCAATAATGTGCTTGCCAAGAAAGAAATTGGGGAGGAGGGCTGGAGAGATGGCTCAGAGGTTAAGAGCACTGTGCTCTTCCAGAGGACCTGAGTTCGATTCTCAGCAAGCACATGGTGGCTCACAACCCTCTGTATTGAGATCTACTGTGTTTTTCTTGTATGCAGGGAGAACACTGTAAAATAAACAAACAAACAAATAAATAAATACTTTTTAAAGAAGGAAATCAGGGAATTCCCACTCACAATATCTTTAAAAAGAAATAAAATATCTAGGAATTAACCTTCCTGGGTATATACTAGGTATATACTTTATATGAGATATGTTTATATTTGTGCATATTCTATACATATTGGTCAGAGAGGAGACTAATATGCAGAATATATAAAGAACTGCCAAATTCAAACATACAATCATCCAACTAATAAATTAACCAAATAGATGGTTCTCAAAAGAAAAAAATCCAGCTGGGCAGTGGTGGCACATGCCTTTAATCTCAGTACTCAGGAAGCAGATGCAGGGTGATCTCTATGAGTTTGAGGCTAGTCTGGTCTACAGAGCGAGTTCCTGGACAAGTTCCAAAGTTTCACAGAGAAACCCTGACATAAAAAACAACAACAAGGGGCTGGAGAGATGGCTCAGTGGTTAAGAGCGCCGTCTGCTCTTCCAGAGGACCCGGGTTCGATTCCCAGCACCCACATGGCAGCTAACAACTGTCTGTAGTTCCAGTTCCAGGCAAAACACCAAGGCAAATAAATAAATAAAATAAAGTTTTAAAAAAAAAAAAAACAAAAAAAAAACAACAACAACAGTATGTCATGGCACACACACACACACACACACACACACACACACACACACACACACACACTGAAAATGGAGGGAAGGAGAAAGAGTACCTGCATCTGTCTGCCTTCTGACTGTGGGTGCGGTATGATCAACTCCTGATGCTATGACGTCCCTGCCATTTTGGACTGAATCCTCAAACTTTGAGCCAAAATTAAACCTGCCTTCCTCTCTTGTAGAATGTTTTAAGGTGTATTATTTTTGTTCATGTTGCATTTGTTTAACTCTGTGAAGTTGTGTTGTTGTGCCTGTCTAAAACACCCGATGGTCTAATAAAGAACTAAATGGCCAATAGCAAGACAGGAGAAAGGACAGGTGGGGCTGGCAGGCAGAGAGAATACAAAGGAGAAATCTGGGAGAAAAAAGACCAGAGAAGGAAGAGGAGTCTAGGGGCCAGCCACCCAGCTACACAGCAAGTCACGGAGAAAGAAACAAAGGTATACCGGACTAGAAAAGAAAAAGCCCAGAGGCAAAAAAGTAGAAGGGATAATTTAAGAAAAACTGGCTAGGGCTGGAGAGATGGCTCAGAGGTTAAGAGCACCAACTGTTCTTCCAGAGGTCCTGAGTTCAATTCCCAGCATCCACATGGTGGCTCACGACCATCTGTCTTGAGATCTGGTGCCCTCTTCTGGCACTCAGGCATAGTGGAGGCAGAATGTTGTATACATAATAAATAGAATCTCTAAAAAAAAAAGAAAGACTGGCTAGAAATAAGCCAAGCTAAGGCTAGGCATTTATAATTAAGAATAAGCCCCCATGTGTGATTTATTTTGGAGCTAGGTGGCGCCCCCCCCAAAAGAGCAAAGAGTAAAACAACCAACATTCCTTCTTAAATTTCTTTTTCTCAGGGGGATTAGCATATGGAGGAGGGCTGGAAATGCAGAGGGAAAACCCAACAGTTCCTTTGGGACATATGGCAGATGGAGACTGAGATTCCCCAGCCCCACCCCGTGCACACCCTTGACTGAGGTGAGACTCAGAGCCATCCACCAGGCCAGTCTCTCTACAATTCCCTCCCTGCTGACGTCCTCGACCCCTCCCCCCCCATATCCAACTTACATACACATAGTACTTACATACCACACCCACCATACACTGCCAAGTCCTCTTGGACTTGTATTTCCCCAGCAGCTCTCAGGGCTCCGATCTCCATTAGACCTATTACGTCCATGTCCCTCTTTGTCTTTCTTGGGAAGACACATACTGTCCTCCTAGTTGTGAACCCTGACATCACACAGGCATTACAGACTCATCAATGTAATTTGGCTTCTGAAAACCCCTCTTCTACCCTGGACTGTCTTCAGATCCCAGGAGTCAGCTTCCAGCTCCTTTGCAGGGATGCCACATCTCCTCTATGATTGCCTCTTTTCCTTGCCTTTGATCCGTGGCACCCTGTGAACTCAACACTGCCTGCCTTAGGTTGGCACTGCAGCTGCTAGATGCAAGCCTTGTTGTTTTAAGACAAACACTGGCTGCAGGACTCAGTTCTGATAGCATTCTGTGACTTGAAGACTGAGATGGGCAAGCCATGTCCTTCTCACCATGAGGTCCAGAGCCCTGGACACTACTGTTTAGATCACCTTGCCCTCTGTTCTCAGGAGAGAACAGGACAGGCTGGCCAGTCAGGAGACCCTGTTCCTACTCAACATGTCCTCCTGACCTCCAACAAAATCAGTACCACAGTGAGCTATGTAGCCACTTGGGAGTCTGGTAGCCCAGTGGGAGACTAACATGTGTCTCCCATCAGTGCCCAGAGCCCTGAGTCAAAACTGATGAATCCAGATGATTACTACCTGATAGTCAAGGGGAAAACCAAAAGTATTAAATCAGTTTATTTTAGTTCTGGAGAGATGACTCACAAGAGCATTTGCTTGTCTTACAGAGGACCTGGATTCAGTTCCCAGTACTCATATTATATAGTGACTCACATTCTAGAATTCCAGTTCTAGAAGTCCTGATACCCTTTTCTGATCTCCATGGATATGGCACACAGATGTACATGCAGACAAAACACCCATACATTTAAAATAAAAATAAACTTTTAGAAAAAAAAAAAACCTTTATTTTAAAATAAATCTCAGCACTCAGGCACTGTTCCTCAGACTTCCAAAGGCTGGATACTAGATGCATTTAGCCCTGTGATCAAGCTCCATCTGCCCCCACAAGGGTGGTCCAGAGTCCAGAGACATACTTACTTCACCCATGCCTCTGACTGTCTAGAATAAGATGATCAAATGACCCTTTCTTGGTTGGACTTTGGTCATCCTCCTTTATATGAAATAAATCAGACTCCTTAATGAACAAAGGCCTCCATGATTGCCAAAGCCATGAATTAGTTTTTGCACTACCTTCGGGATCACAAAAGTACAGTCGTTACAATTAATGAATCCAATCTTAAATGCAGGGGCCCCCACATCAGGTGCTAACACAGTCCATTCTGGCATCCTTATCACTCTTTAATGATAATTGATGTACCTGGGAAGAATGTCAGCTGCATCATTTCCCACAGGTACTTGCCCCTCCTGCTTCCCGTTCTGCTGGCCATCCAAGGATGACAAGCAACGTGGTTTTGATGAAATCCAAATTTATTAGGGTTATTAAAAGTCATTAATTATTTGGCACCCTCTAGATTTCATTTGCTTCATTCTTAATGAAAATTGACAGCTTTATATTTTTAGGTGTAAAAAGTTTAATTTAGCTTTAAATACTTCCTGTCCTAGCTGCAGAGCTTGGGACTCCCCTATCTTTCCCAAGTTTCTGTTCTGACCTTGCTCCCCAAGTATTGATTAGAAACTAGTTCTGTTTCAGGCAAACAAGTCATTTGTCTTCCCCTGAATGCCCCTCCATGGCCCCTATAAAGACTACCCCACCAAACCCAGAGACAGTGATCTGAGGATTCTGCAGAACAGATAGGGTTAGAGACTAGAAGCTTCTGCATCCTGAAATGAACCCCACAGGTGGGGAGGACCTGGGTGGTCATCTGGGATCAGCCAGGAGAAGAAGCCTTGTGTGTGGCCACTTCAGCCAAATTGGCAAGTGAAGGTGTGCATATTAGCCAAACACTCTTCCTCTAAACAGAAAACAACAGTTTGGGGGACCTCACTGCCCTCCAGAACCAGAATGGGGCAGAACTTCAGTGGAGGACAGACAGGCACTGGTGGCCACTGCTTCCCTGCTCTGCAAACCCATCCCAGCACAAAGGTGCTGTTGGTCTCATTATCCTCTGGGAAGAAGGCTAAGTAACTGAAGACATCCAACATTGGTAGTATGGTGTGCTACCCCAGGGCAGTGGCTCAGTTTCTGTGAGGTTCACCTGATGTCTAGGAGCAGGCCAGCTCTCTTCAGCTTCACTGTGCTTGCCTCTCACTTAGGCAGAAAGTTTAGGCGCAGCACGAATTATGGGAGAATGTCGCTACATCTGTCATCCTCCCTCATGAGCAGTGGCAATTTGAAGAGTTTTAGCACTCTGAAGGTCAAGATTAAGAACTGAGTAATTAATTACCACTGATTTAGAGATAACATTGTGCCAATTAATCAGTTGCTCAATGGGAAGAATTGATAATTAATTGACGGTTCCATTCCAGCCTGGCAGTGCTTTTGAAATTCCTCTAAGAACACCAGCGCTCTAAATTGAAAGGTTATGAGGGTCTCCTCCTAGCTCAAAATGGGAAAATAGAATTAAGCGAGCCACTCACAAGACACCATCTTGGGACATGTCTGCCACATGGCCTTGCCTTTGACCAAGTCAGTTCCACTATATGACCAAGCTTACATACTGAGGAAGTAAAGAAGGGCTCTTAATGACTGACCAGCACATGCCTATTTTATTCTTTCAGCAACACTGGCTCTTACGACAAGTATTCTAGGAATTGTGAGCCCCCTCATCTTCCAGAGGGTGAAGTTGCTCTGAGGAGCAGTTAAAAAGGCATCTACATTCAGGTCTTTTCTGAAAGATCCAAAGCAAGCAGGGTTCTTCACCCTGTCTGAACAGGACTGAGGGTACGCACTGTTCTAAGGGTCAAACTCAAGCTCAGAAAGACTACAGCCAGCTGTTAAGATGATACCCCCAATACCCTAGGGGGCGGAGTGGAGAGAGCAACCTGGGAGAAAGAAGCTGTAGGGTTTAGCCAGATTATGAGCAAGGAACAAAGCCACTAATCTAGAATACCATCAGACACCTTGAGTCTCAGCAGAGGGCAAAAGGTATTCTAGAAAGCCTGTGAGGTGAGGTGAGGAGAAGCTTAAATGGTGAGGGAAGATCTTGGAAGATCTTCCTCCTTCAACCTCTTTTGTCATTGATGCCTCTGTTCCCAACTTGTCTGCCATCATCTGTGACCTCTGTTCCTGACCTAGGCTCTGCTGGATGCTCCTCTGTTCCCAGCTTCTCGGGTCCTCCCATCTCAGCCCAGATGTCTGTTCTTCATGCTGAGGAAGCAGGTGCTAGAGCATAGCACTGGACCTTGGGAGGCTTCCCAAAGGACCCTTCCAGAAGAAGCTGCAGTTCACAAGGCTCTAATCCCAAAGACTACACTGAACCCATTACCATCACAGCACCAACTTCTATGAAGTCCCTGTCGAGAGACAGGGAAAGAGCATTCCCTCTGCTGTCAGCTCAATAAAACTAGAAGGAAAATGAAACCAAAGAAGATTCTTTTTTTTTTTTTTTTAAAAAAAAAAACTTTATTTATTTATTTGCCTTGGTGTTTTGCCTGGAACTGGAACTACAGACAGTTGTTAGCTGCCATGTGGGTGCTGGGAATCAAACCTGGGTCCTCTGGAAGAGCAGAGGAGGATCTTAACTGCTGAGCCATCTCTCCAGCCCCACCAAAGAAGATTCTAACTACCCTGAAGCTGACAGACTTCCTCCAGTCCTCAGAGAACTTCTCAGGGGTCCTAAATGAATCTTGCCACCTAGCTCCAGCAGCCAATGTCTCCCCATTGAAGTCTCACTCATTTCCTTCGATGAGTGCAGGTGGGTAGAGGAGAAGGAAAACCAGACACTCAGGCTCCTGTCGGTGGTGCCCCCAAGGAAAGGTGCCCACTGTCCCTTTCTTGGGTCTATCTTCTTACCCAGGTCCTCAGCCACTAGGCTGTGCCTCCGTGTGTTCCCTGGGAGAGCAGCAAGGGCCAGGCCTCTCTTGTCTACAGTGGGACCAAAAGTGGAGGCTGGTGTAGGAACATACAGGAAAGGCTGGGAGATCATATCCAGGCAAGCTGAGGTCAGGAACCCAGAAGTCAGCATCGTTGTGAAGGAAGCTCAGAGCAAGATGAGCAGGACCAGAGTGTTGATGCACTGATGTGGGAAGCGGAATGAGAAAGAATTTAAAGAAAGACTGGCTTGGACTGTGGCCCTGACCAATCCTTGGTCCCCTACAGAGTGACCACTGGGCATGGAGCCTGGAGATATGCTGTTGAAGGATATCTAGTCATCTATGAGGATGCTACATGTCACAGAAAGCTGGGAGACCCTTCTCATGTCACCAGAAGTCCAGGGCAGGTGACCTAGGACAGGTACAGCACCTCCAGAGATGCAGGACCTACCCATTTTTGTCACTTCCTAAAGGAAAAGGTATTTCCTGTGTCAGGCTGGTAGAACTTTCTGGACTTCATGCCCATAATCTAATCTCATCTTATTGGTTAGAACTGTTTCACAGGAGGCTGAACTTCTTCAGAAGTCATCCCTGTGCTATGGGCATTCATTGGAACTGAGTCACACAACCTGAACTTTCCCAGATACTATGTTTATCCCATTGGATAGATAGAGAGTCACATGACCACTTGAACTTTTCCTACCCTTCAGAGTGGTGACATTTCCTGCATTATTGCTACCACTACTACAGGTGAGCTTAGAGTGCACTGGTGTTAAATTTGGCCATTTCCCAACAATACACAAGGCCTAGTCCTGAAGAGCAATATGAGATGTACGTCTAACAAAAAAGTGACTGAGTAGAAAAGGGGACCCCCATGCCTTGAACTTGTCATCTCAGGCAGGAATTACCTTGGGCATGTCCATTAAGAAGGGTGACCTGGAAATCATTGATTCTCCACAGGGACACTCAATTTCTAGACCAAAATGTTCTTCAAGTAAATTGCAGATGGAGGCTGTTGCATCATTTCTCTTAATTAGCAAACCAATTTATTTCAGAGCTGGGAGGCCTAAGTGAAATCTGTCACTGTGAATGCTTAGTCTAGTCTCCAAGCCAGGCAGCGGATGGAGGTGGCAGGAGCCCCGACCACTGAGGGTACGTAAACTCTCTGGGGGTAGACAGCCCAGCGTCCTGTCTAAGAAGCCCAGCAGCATCTTTGAGCCCATGTGGTGGCAGCCCTGCAATAAAGTAGCTCTTCAAATGCTGCTGGAGCCTGTCCATAAGGAGGAGATAATGAAAAGGACTGCCCAAATGGGCAAGGATAATACAGTTAATGCATTACTGCTTTTATTATTTTATCATCTTTCATTAATTGCTGGCAGCGTGCCTGCGGGAGTTGGTTCTATGGAAAGGGCTTTTAGTTAAATGTCTAAGTGAAACGACCACTTAGAACCTGGGAACAAGGTTGAACCAAGGTTCACTTGACTTCAGTAAATCTTGTCTAAAGGGGTACAGGGAAACGGGAAGGAGCTTTCTTCAGGGACAATCAAACCGTGCAAGGTTTGGACACCCAAAGTTGTTCAGGACCCACGATCTCAAAAGTCTGGAGCACAAAAGTAAGATTCAGAATTTTAAAAGCCTCTTTTGTCATCAAGGGCATGTGACATTGAACAAGTGACTTGCAGTCTCAGCTCAGGTCTCTTCAGCTGCACCTGACTCAGCAAATACTTTCCCTGGCCCCAAGCTAATTACCTGGCAATTTAAGGGTCGATGTTCATTGTTAATAGATGGAGGAGGGGTGTGAACAGGCTGCTGGGACAGCTCCAGACCCTCAGCCCCTCCTCAATGTCCTTCACTTTGCATTCCACCCCCTTTGCACTGTGCCTTGAAATGAGGCAGACACTGTGGGGTGATCCATACGCTGACTCCCCACACTAGCCCATAGAGAATAAATCACCAAACTCAGTACTTTACACTTCTCCAAGTAATCTCAAATCCTTCACATTCTCCTGCTGTGCCAATGTCATGTCCCTGTTGTGCCCACGGTTTTTCGTGGTATGTCTGTGGTGTGCCCGTGGAGGCGTTTCAAAGGACAGCCTGCTGGAGTTCATTTTCTCTTCACCTCTGCCCCATCAAACCTTAGGCTTGGCAGCAAACACCTTAACCATTGAGCCATCTTTTTTAATTTAAAAAGAAACTACCACTTAAGGTAAGGAAGAAAAATTATGAGTTCGAGCACAACCTGAGCTATGGAGTAAGAACAAATCAAACAAACAAACAAAAAACAAATGAAACAAAACAATAATCCTCCCCAAAGAATTTAAAACAAAACAAAATAAAAAAAAAAAATCCTGGGGCTGGAGAGATGGCTCAGCGGTTAAGAGCACCGTCTGCTCTTCCAGAGGACCCGGGTTCGATTCCCAGCACCCACATGGCAGCTAACAACTGTCTGTAGTTCCAGTTCCAGGCAAACACCAAGGCAAATAAATAAAAGTTTTTTAAAAAAAAAAAAAAAAAAAAAAAAAATCCTTAAAGAAACCTCTATGTTTCTTCCACCATAATTGCACCCACATTTCTACCAGCAACCTGCAAATGATTTTATTTCTCTGTATTCTCATCATCTTTTGCCATTATTGAAGATTTTAAAATATATATATAATTTATTTATTTTGATTTTATATACATTGGTGTTTTGTATGCATGTATGTCTTTGTGAGAGTGTCGGATCCCCTAGAACAGGAGTTACAGACAGTTGTGAGCTGCTGTGAGGGTGCTGGGAATTGAACCTGGGTCCTCTGGAAGAGCAGCCGGTGCTCTTAACTGCTGAACCATCTCTCCAACCCCTATTGCAGATTTTTAAACACCATTCTAATAAGCGATCATCTCTGATAAGCAGAGGTGTTGTCCATGCATGCCTGCACTTTCTTTTTTTTTTTTAAATTTATTTATTTAATTATTTGCCTTGGTGTTTGCCTAGAACTGGAACTACAGACAGTTGTGAGCTGCCATGTGGGTGCTGGGAATCGAACCCCGGTCCTCTGGAAGAGCAGATGATGCCCTTAACAGCTGAGCCATCTCTCCAGCCCCATGCCTGCACTTTCATAGCATGAAATGGAAACACTCATCAATGGGCAATTCTATTCCTCCTTCACTTTCTTTTCTTTAAGATTTATTTATTATGTATACAGTATACAGAAGAGGGCACCAGATCTCAAGATAGATGGTTGTGAGCCACCAGGTGGTTGCTGGGAATTGAACTCAGGACCTCTGGAAGAACAGTCAGTGCTCTTAACCTCTGAGCCATCTCTCCAGTACCCCTTCCTTCACTTTCACAAGGGCCTGGAGACTTCTGAAGAAATTGACCAAACGCAGTTTTTTTCTTGAAGACAAACATACAAGAGGAAAGAGGAGCTCTCAGAGCGCAGGCAGCCATGTGCCTGCCACCTCCAGCCTGTGCTTGGGAAGGAGGTGGAGGTGTCTGGGTTCCTTTGTATCCAGGAGCTCCCACACCCAAAGCTCACCTTGTCACCTACCTGGTCATCTACAGAAGTGGGCAGAAACCGAAGGTGCCACCTATTGTCTGGTGCTGTGTGATGGGTTACTTCAAAATGTACTGATACAAAACAGAGCGACACCCTCCTTTCTCCTTCCATGGTGGCCTGCGTGGTTTGCCTGGGGCAGCTCATTTGCAGGGCTGTTGGCTGGGTCCAGTTTCCCACAATTAGCCAGGGGCCCTCAGTCAGATTGCCTGGGCTTCCTCACAGTGTGGTACTGAACACAGGTAACACGTAGAAGCCACTAGCTGACAAGAGCAACTTCAAGGGAAAGGGTCTCTTTTGCTTCACAGTGTGAGGGGACGGTCCACCCTCCTGGGAAGGAAGGAATAGTGCAGGAGTGTGGGGCTGCTTCCTCACATCAGGGCAGATACAGAAGCAGAGTGGAAAGATAAACCCTGGTTCCTAAGGTTTTAGGGACTCTCTGAGCTGAGGATTCTGCTCCTCACAGGCTCCCCAGAGGCCACTGTGGAGGAAAATGTGCCGTGAGGTTAGTGAGGGACTCAGAATTTCCAAATAAGCAAAGTGCTTTGATTTTTCTCCAAGAACCTCCCCCTCCCCTTGTGTGTATATATGTATGCAGGGCTGTGTTTGTGACTCTAAGGTGTCCTAAGGTTCTGTCTGCTCTTTCCTTAGGGGTGGCTAGGTTCTCTCACTGAACAGAAACTGGCTGGGCAGGTTGACTGGCTGGCTGGCCAATGAGTCCCAGAGATCTGCCTGTCTGTCTCCCTAGTATAAGGATCATGTGTTGTATGTGGCCATGCCAGGCTTTAAAACAAAACAATCTGGGGACTGAATTCATGTACTTGGGCTTGCAAGTCAAACACTTCACCAACTAAACTATCTGCCCATACTCTACCCCCACCCCCAGGTATCTGAATAAATATCACCAAATTACTCCTCACTTCCATATCTTTGTCCACATGTGAGCAATCTTCAGCCAGCCAGCTGTGTCCTTTATGGAAGCCACAGAGGTGAAGTCCACAACAACCACCTACTTCAAGGACCCCAAACAAGACTGAAATTGCACAAGAGCCTTCATGTAAGAGTCAGCACTGATGCCAGATGCCAAGTCAAGGACTGCAGCATTTCTGGATCTTGACCCAGAAACCTGGGAGGTGATGTTCTCAGGCGTCCAGTGTCTGAAGCTGCAAACTGGGACAGGCTCATTTGTGTGTAGGATGCTGATTGCCAACAGTTAATCACCAAGGGTAAGTGGAAGAAATCATTCTTGCTCATTTGCAAATGGAAATCAAATGAGGACTGTGGCAAACACCAGCACTTTCATTTCCAAATGGGGGTTTGCTGACCTTGGGTTGCCTGGCAAGCACAACCCAGTCCAAACTTGGGCACATCTGGGAAAGCTCAGGATGTTCTCAACATTTCTGCTCATCTCAGGGACACATCTATTTAGTCCACAAAGTATGAACCATTTTCAGATGCTGTGAATTCATGTGCACACACAAATAGCCACATCACCCTTCTTTATTGCTCTGTGGAGACACATTTCACCTTGGCTGAAGGACCCCAGCAAATCACACTGAAACCCTTCCAAGAGCCAAATGATACACTGATAACCCCCTCCCTTGCTGAACCACAAGCCTCAAGAAAGTTTGCATTGTTAAAATGTTCACATACTGTGAAAATATATATAGTACATATATGGGGGCTTTCTCTCCTTCATCCCCAATTGTGGGATATTTTTCATTTACAGGACAGTTTGTTAATACTGCATTTTATACCCTCAAAGGCATGCTTACTGAGTCCTGAAGTAATAGCCCTGTGTATGCAGTGTGTAATGGACTTCTCTCCTCACTGTGGGATTCATTACCTTGATTTATGGCTGTTTTAATGTATACAGCCTTCTCAAACAACTTAGAGTTGATTGTTCTGGAACTAGACTTGGGTCCAAGATTGCTCTGGAGCAGGGCCATTGTGCAAAAAAGTTATCGGTGTCCCTGAGGTAAACAACCTTGGACCAAAGGCTTCAGATTCTCCATGAACGATGACCAGCCACACATTCACGCCTAGAGCCAGTGGGAAACTGTTTCAGTCTTAGACTTCCTCTGCGAGGCTTGAGTGGCCCGGCTTTACTACCTTTCCTTCACTCACCAAGTGTTGACACGGCAT
The DNA here is from genome assembly GCA_004025045.1 of Sigmodon hispidus. Taxonomy (NCBI): domain Eukaryota; kingdom Metazoa; phylum Chordata; class Mammalia; order Rodentia; family Cricetidae; genus Sigmodon; species Sigmodon hispidus. The sequence goes on from PVIH01000124.1 coordinate 150,477, forward strand.
ATTTGCAAGCAACGGAAAAGCTACAGGCTGACCATACACTGTCACCACTTGAGACAGCCACCTCAAAACAGCCTCTGTGGTGTCAGTACCCTACTAGCTGAGCCACATTCATAGGCCCTGTGGCACTGGTTTTAAGATTCCTATTTTAATTAAAAATGGTTTAGTGCTGGGTGGTGGTGGCACACGCCTTTAATCCCAACACTCAGGAGGCAGAGGCAGGCAGATCTCTGAGTTCAAGGCCAGTCTGATCTACACAGTAAATTCCAAGACAGCCAGGGCTATAATATAGAGAAACTCTGTCTCAAAATAACAAAAACAAACAAACAAACAAAAACCCCAAACAGCATGGTTTAGTGTATTGTCACAATATATAGCCATAATGTCACTGTCAACTAAATCTACCTACAGAAAAGGTGTTTCTCAGAAAGCAGAAAGCATGAATTATGAAAGACAGGCTAGAGAGGCCCCTTTGCTATATGTAAATAGGAGTAGTGTATTTGTGTGGCTTCTGCTGGACAGCACCGGCTTCCAGCCCAGAAGACTCCAAAAGGTGCAGACAAGCAACTCCGGAGCTCAGTGAAAGAAAAGAAACTCTGTGAAAGTCAGAGAAGTCTGGAGGAGTGGGAACCACAGCAGCATCCTCAGTCCTCAGCTCCAGACCATCATGTCTAGGAAACGCCCCAACTGTGTATGAAACTCGTCCAGAAACAGGTGACTACTGGATTCCAGAGGGCGGGGCCCAGTGCTAGGGACCTCTTCTTCCTAGACAACTGTACTCAAAGCTGGGCCTAGTGGGGTACACCTGTAATTCCAGCATTCAGGAGGCCGAGGCAGAATCATGGCCTGTGAGTTTAAGGTCAGTCTGGTCTCCATAGTGAGTTCTAGACTGACCAGGGCTACATAGCAAAAATCTCTCTCAACAGTAGCAAACAAGAGGTTGGTGAGGGGCTGTAGAGATGGCTTAGCGGTTAAGAGCACCGACTGTTCTTCTGGAGGTCCTGAGTTTGATTCCCAGCATCCACATGGCAGCTAACAACTGTCTGTAATTCCAAGATCTGACAACCTCACACAGTTATACATGCAGGCAAAACACCAATTCACATAAAATAAAAATAAATATTTAAAAAAGAAAAAGAGGGTGGTGAGAAACCTCAGTGCTTAAAGATGCTTAATCCTGGGATTCACGTAAAGATGGAAGGAGAGGAGAGCCTTCACAATTGTTCTCTTACCTTCACACACACACACACACACACTCAAGTCTTTAAAAATGTGAAGAGAACTAGTTAATAAATGAACCCCAGCATCCTGAGGGCTTAGTGTAGTTAGAGCCTCTCATGATGCCAGAAACTACATTTCTTTAAGAGATGTCAATATTCAGTGCAGTGTTGGATGAAGTGCATTCAGTAAATCTCCAGGCTTTCTTGATTTGTTCTATTGTGTGCCCCTCAGCTGGTACCTCCAGGAAGTTCATCATGGAACTAGTTGACCTTGGTTGGGTAGCTGTCGGGTTCCTCTTGAGAGCCAGGAGATGCTTGCTAATATTGCCATTCTTTCTGTGAAGCATGCCCTGTTTAGCACTTGTGTAGGCACAACTTGACTGAGGTTCCCTGCTAGTGAGATATCAGTTAGAATGTTCAGTAATGTCCATCTGTTTAAGACAAACACAGCATCCTCCACAGAAGACGTGAGTGGCAAATATTGACATTTGCCCATGTTGGAGGGCTGGGACAAAGGCCCTGTGGAAGGATGGCTGGGTCTAACCACTGTCTTTTCTGTTAGGTAGCTGGGTCTGAGTACCATCTGTACCACAGGTCATCTTCAATCTTTGCTTGTCCATAAGAGCACTCCTCTGAAAAATCAAGGTTCATTAGTTCTGTACCCATCCCTAAGAGCAATCAGTGCTCAAGAAGATCTCAGCCCAGAACCAGGGGCAGAGATTCAGTGCTAATAATCCCTTATGGATTCCTGGGCATTGAGAGTACAATCCCAAGAGTAAGAGGTCATCTGGATTCCTCATGTTAATGTGAAGATATTCACATACATTCTTGTCCCTCAAGAGACAGAGTCCTGCTCAAGGGTCCTTGCATGCTGGACTTTTCGGTGATGTGCAGAAGCTGGTCAGGGCTGCTGCTCTGTGGATCTCAGTGTAAGAGGCTGAAGGAAAACCACAGAGATGGAAAGAGCTGGTTTTCCAGACCACACTGAATCCTGTAAATCCTGGCTCAGGATTCCCTCCTACTGACTTGGAGTCCCAGTACTAGTACACCCACAGTCCTCATCAGGTAATCCACAGAGCCAGAGATCAGGCCTGCTTGGGCATTTCTGGTCCCAGGTGATAAAAAAGGAGGGAGACCTTGGAGATACTGTCCCCAAAGAGGACTGAGCAAAGCCAGATGCTTTCAATGGGGCATGTGAACTCAGAAAACAAAACAAAACAACACCTAGCAGAAAAGAGAAAACAAGCAGAAATGAAAAGGCATGCTTGCAGAGATGAAGGCTTCAGCCCCACACAACTGGTACTGTGCAGACAGGCAGAACAACAAAGATAGGAACTGGAAGAGCAGATGAAATGGTCCTCCCCAGACAGGAAGTGGAAGAGCAGATGAAATGGTCTGCCCTAGACAGGCAGGCAGAACCAGAAGACTTAAAACCCATGTGGGTTTTACTGTCTATCTGCTGAGAAAGAGCAAACAGCAGAGGAGTCACACGATGCTCTCTGGGAGTGCAGGAAGGAGTTCTAGATGACAAGTGCTTGGGAACTAGTGAGAAATGTTGTCACATCTCAGGGCTTTTTGATGAAATCGCAGAATTTCCCAAATAGTGAAAATACCAAGAACGTCTCTTTAGGAATTTGTCTACAGAGTAATGAGACTTCTCAAATCTCTCTTGCTCTTTTAAATGTGTATTTACTTTTAAATTATGCATGTGTGTGTGTGTGTGTGTGTGTGTGAGTTTGTGTCCACAAAACAGTCTTAAAGACTAGAGAGATGGTTTTGCAGTTAAGAGTGCTTCTTGCGCTTTCAGAGGATCTCAATTGGGTTCCCAGTGTCTGGGTTGAACCCAAGTGCCTGTGACTCCAGGTCTAGGATATCTGACACTCTCTTCTGATCTCTGAGAGCACTGCACACAACAGCATACCACACACACACACACACACACACACACAATTAAAAATAAAAATAAATCTTAAAAAAGTTTTCTTATTGTGCATTTCACAAACCATACTACTCATGGTTTGAAGCATGCTGTTGTTCAGTGGCTTTTCATATAGTCACACTTAGGAAACTAACTTGGAATGAAACTCTTACCCCAAAGAAACCCCCAGGGCCCATTGGCAGTTCACACACCTGCTTCTGCCAATGCATTCACTCCTAGCCCAGACCCATTCGATCACGAGTCTATTTTCTGTCTCAAGATTTGCTTTTGGGAGAATTTCACCTACCCGGGATCATACACTGCAATGTCTTTTGTAACTGGGGTCTTTTGATTAGCATAGTGCATTGTCCTTCCACAAAATGTTCCCTTCATACTTTGTTCTGTGTGTCACACAACACTGGAGAGCACTACTTAAGGAGGCATTTCAGTTTCTGGGAAATTCAGCTACTTTTGCTTGTGTTTCTGCATATGTGTCTGAGTTTCCTGTGCGTTTGTGTTTCCTCGGCTCTCGAGTGTGAATGTAGGAGTGGGCTTCCCCGGTCATACGGTTTGTTTAACTTTTTGAGAAACTGACAAACCAGTCCTCAACACAGCTGCACATTTCACACGCCCATGGCACCGTGTTCTCTGAGCAGCTTTCTGCAGTGGCAGGTAAAGACTAGTGAATGGGGTGGCTCTGACATGCATTTTTCTTTTCATTTTTTTAAAAGATGTATTTATTATGTAGACAACATTCTGCATCCATGTATGTCTGAACACCAGAAGAGGGCACCAGATCTCATTACAGATGATAGCGAGCTACCATGTGGTTGCTGGGAATTGAACTCAGGACCTCTGGAAGAACAGCCAGTGCTCTAAACCTGAGCCACCTCTCTAGCTCCCGACTTGCATTTTTCTATGAACCCAAGCACTGTAGACTGCACTTTCAGTTTAGAACTGTCCTGTAGGCAAGCGGAACAGGCTTGATTATAATTACAAAACAGAATGAAAACATAACATTGAGCCTGTTAAAAGACAGCTAAGGAAAACTAGATACAGAAGAGGGATGTAAAAAGATAATCAAGTACGCTAAAGCTCTCCTCTCTCCCTGAGGCGGAAAGAGAGGGATGAAACACATCCTTATGAGTAGTAATAACAGGAAACGAGGAGAGAAGGGGGAAGAGGCACCCCCAGGCCTGAAGTCCATGCTGCATTTTGTGTGGAGAAGCATTCTTCCAGTACATATATTATATAGGTATACTACCACATACGCTACGTGTAATACATATGTTATGTACTTTATTTTACATTTTGAGAAAGTATCTCACTAGGAAGCCCTGACTCATCTCAGACTTGGTAAATAGATCAGGCTGACCTCAAACTCACAGCAATCCTCTTGCCTCAGCTTTATTATGTATTTACATGACCTCGTGTTACTTATTTCAGGTAGAACTGGAGTCATAGACTGTTAAGAGTGGAACCGATCAGGAGGGGAAATTTTCATTTCACTAAAAATGTATACAGTTTACTACTGTGTATGAGCTACTGTGTTCACATGCCAACTTGTATGATACAAATGGAGGTCCCTCATGTGTGTGTGTGTGTGTGTGTGTGTGTGTGTGTGTGTCTGTCTGTCTGTGTGTGTGTGTGTCTGTGTGTGTTAAAGAATGTATAGGAGTTGGGTGAAGAGAGTGCAGGGCAGATGTAGGGAAGATGATTGGCTCATTATAGATCACAAAACTACTTAGGTAATTTGCGATTATTTCTGTTTTGTTGGAAGACGATCGTGTTCAATACCCCAGGCTGACCTTATCCTTGTCCTGTCTCAGCCTGTCTCTAGCTCCTGACTTGCGTTTCAAGTCAAGTGCAATTATCATACATGCTCTCCAGCACCCTGCTCTTCCACTTTGTGTGTGTACATACTTGTGTGAGAGTGTGCACGCTGTGGAAGCCCGAGGTTAACATTGAGTGTCTTCCTCAGTCCTTCCCACTTCATATTTTGTCTCTTACTGATGCTGGAACCTGTCAATTGTCCCGACTAGCTGGCCAGCAAGCCAGGGGTCTTTCTACCATTCTTAGGTTACAAGTGTGGAGCCCATGCTTGGCCTTTTATGTGAGTGCTGGGCACCAAACTCAGGTCCTGCTACTTGTGTGGCAAACTCTTTACCAACTGGTCCATCTCTTCATCTTCATTTTTAAATGAGAAATCAGTTCCACATTTATAAAAGTGCCCCCTTGAAATTTTTTGTTTTTTTCTCCCTCCCTTGGTTTTTCTACACAAGTTTTTGCTGTGTAGCTCTGGCTGTCCTGGAATTTACTCTGTAGAGCAGGCTGGCCTGGTCTCCTAGTACTGAGATTAAAGGCGTACACCACCATCACCCTGCTCTCTTGTTTTTTGTTTGTTTGTTTGCTTTTTAATTTGCTGCTAAGGCTTCTTTCTGAATGTTCTCTCCACTGTCTTCCAGCACATGATTACAATGTCTTCTAAAGTGTCATCCTACTGTGTAGCAGTGGGACTCTGCCCATGTCCCCTGGCCTTTGTAAGAGCCTCAGCATCTTTAAAGAAGCAGTGATTGCTCAGAATATGCCAGTCTGAGTGGCCTTATGCTAGAGCAAAGGGAAAGCCTCAAAGGGCATGCAACTGCCAGTCCGGGGGGGGGGGGGGGGGGCACTGCCTGATCAGCTCTGAGTGAGCCAAACTGTGCAAGTGTTTAACAGTCTCACAGTGGCAAAGACACTCCTATCACAGCAGAAAGTCCAGGAGCAACAAAAAGGGGGAAAAACTGATACATTTTGATTAAATAAAAGCATAACATTTTGTAAAGAAAATGCTCAAATCTAGCCAACAAACTAAAAACAAATTGAAAATGGATATCCATAACATTTACAGAATGCTGAAAGCTAATCTTCTCAATTTGCAAAGAGCTTCTAAAAATCAATAGGAAAATACCCAATAACCCAAGAGAAAAATTGAGCCAATGTCATAAATAGATGAGTCTGAGCAAAAGAAATAAATACCAATGAGCTTCTGGTTTTGCTTTGATTTCTTTTCCAGCAGAGTCTTGCTACATAGCCCTCGATAGCCTGGAGTGTGACATGTAGTACTGACTGGCTTCCAACTTGTAGAAAACCTCCTGCTACCCAAGTCTTGTGTTTAGGATTACATCATGGGCCACCGTGCTCAGCTTCAAATGTTTTATACATAAGATCCCCAACTCCACAAGAGACAAATGCAAATTAAATACTATTTCTCATCTGCCAGGCTGTCAATGTTCATCAAATTCAAGGTGAATGAGCAGCAAGACCTTCTCACAGGAACAGGAAGGGGACATAGATATGAAGGACAATTTAGTGGCCATCAGCTCTTCAAATGAACATATCCCAAGACTTGCTGCAAACGGCTTTATAAGTGTGTACTTAGATGCTGTCATAGAGCATAGCATCAGTGTGACTTTAGGAGGATGCTCCTCCTCTTGCTGTGGCATAAGTTACACACACACACACACACACACACACACACACACACACACACACAGGTTCTGCAGTGTGATCACTGTTGTATCAGACAGGTAGGAAAATGGTAATAGAGCATGTTGAGGCACTGACTGTCCACCTCCCATAAGGTCATTACCATGAGGGGACAGTACAGCAGGGTCCCAGCTCCCCATCAATGGCCTCTGACTGGAGTCACAGAAATGTCAACCAGGCATATCTGCCTTAAGACTCATCTCAAATTTTCTTTTGTGATCCAAGGCCATTTTTAGTTCACTCACAAAAACAAACAAACAATAACAAAAACCAAAAAGTCACTAAATGCCAAAAACCTGGTCAAAGTTCTCTGCTATAAGAAACAGAAAATTTTTGTTCACTTCAGCAAATAACTAATTCATTGGAAAGATAATCATTGAATTGAGTATATTAGTCACTTTTCTGTTGCTACAATAAAATATCATGACCGATACAACTTATGGAAGGAAGAACTTATTTGGACTTAACAGTTCCAGAGGCAAAAGAGTCTATCGTGGTGAAAGAGTAGCAGTAGGAAGCCATGGTGGCTGGAAAAAGAAGTGAGAAGTCACATCCTCAACCACCAGCATAAAGCAGAGAGAGCAAAGTGGAATGAGCTCTCAAGGCCTGCCCCCAGCGATGTACTTCTTTCAATGAGGCTGCACCATTTACCCCTGCCAATAGTGCCAACTCTTTGAATATTCAAGCATATATTGAAAGTTTTCTTCCAAACCACTATACCAAGCCTGGTGGCATGCACCTGTGATCTACCTCTTAGGGTGGAGTGTGGTAGAGGCAAGGGGGTCAGTAGTTCAAGACCAACCTTACCTACATAGGTTTTTTGGGAGGGGGTATCTTGGTTTTTTATTTGTTTGTTTTGGTTTTTGAGACAGGATCTCTCTACCTAGCCCTGACTGTCCTGGAACTCACTATGCAGACCAAACCTACCTCAAACAGCTCTTGGGTACTGGTTTAAAGGCATTCACCACCATGTCTGGATACATAGTGAGGACAGCCCAAGTTACACCACCCTGTCTTATAAAAGGGGGGTGGATATATAAAGTCACACAGCTATCTCATGAGTTGAATAGGGAGACTTAAGATAGAGTCAGAAGAGAGATGGAGAGATGACTCAGAGGTTAAGAACACTGACTGTTCTTCCAGAGGACCTGAGTTCAATTCCCAGCAACCACATGGTGGTTTACAACCATCTGTAATGAGATCTGGCGCCCTCTTCTGGCATGCAAGCATATATGCAAGCAGAATACTATATACATAATATATAAATCTTTTAAAAAAAGATAAAGTCAGAAGATGGCAGGAAATGAAAGGACGAGGTGTAGAAATTCAAGCACGGCCCCTAAGCAAGGAGAGGCTGGCTGGAGCTGCCCAACACTACCACTATTGTGGACTATTTTCACTATGTCATCCTCTGCAGATAGCATACACGTGGAGGCAGTCTTTGAACAAGCTGGGATGATGTGGTATGATCCTTTTGACCTTCGTGGGGGAGGCAGGTCCCCCCCCCCTCACCCCCGCTCCATGCTCAGGTTTGCCACAGGGACTTTGCAGGCAGCACCAAACACCTGTACAGCACGGGGACTCATTTGTTCCATCAGTCAATAACTAGGAAATGAGCAGGGCAGTCCTCCCCAGCCCTCCTGAGAAAAGTCACCCTGGTCACAACTCTAACCCTTTGTCTTTGGAACTATGCCTTGACATTCTTGCTATAGCAACAGGAATGAACTCACAACCAGAAGAGAAGCCTCAGCCAGTCAATTCCTTCTCTACTACTGTGAACTAACAGCTAACAGGGATCCTTAAATGCAAGGACAAGATGCTGAGATAGGGGATAGTCAGAGGCATGTGTGTGTGTGTGTGTGTGCACGCGCTCGGGCAAACACATGGGAGTGCAGGCCACTTGTCTCCACAAAAGTGGGAGAAGCCTTATCTTCTATAACTCAGTGTCGGGGGCACACATATTCCACCTCTGGCTCCTGTCCGCAGTGTTGACAAGGTAGCCAGGTCTCCCTTCAACAGCCTGTGCAGCCCAAGCAGGGCTGGGGGGGGGTTCCTGTGTTCCTTATATCTAGAAAGCCCTTATTAAGACAGATAACTTGGGCTGGAGAGATGGCTCAGAGGTTAAGAGCACTGACTGTTCTTCCAGAGGACCTGAGTTCAATTCCCAGCAAAACCACATGGTGGCTCACAACCATCTATGATGAGGTCTGGCGCCCTCTTCTGTAAAAACTGTATGCATAATAAATAAATAAAATATTTAAAAAAAAAAAAAAAAGACAGATAACTTTTGAATGCAAGCACAACTCTAGGACAAGGGGAATGTGGGTTGACCTGAACCCTCTCATCTTCCATATAGGATGTAAGACCACAGAGGGCTCCAAGGCCTCAGAGCATTCCTCTAACTCAGCCCCACACTGAACACATGCATATATAGAGGCCAGGTGGGATAAAGATGCTTGTCTCAGCCAAGGGCAAGGCTGGGCCCTGTGGTTAGTTCTCCAGTTGAGCACTTTCTATTATGTCTGATAGAGAGTGGTGAACTGAACCTACTGAATTCAGCCTTCCCCCTGCATTCAGCTATTTCTGTACCTTTGCCAGACTAACAAGGAGATCCTAAGTCCTTTGTTGCCACTTTCCATGGGCAAATAGACACCTCTATTATCACAGGGCAACACTGTGATACGTCTGAACCTGCGCTGACAGGTATTAATCAACTGGACACTGTGATAAACAGCTCTCCCTGACACTGTCAGGGCAAGCTCTCCTGGTTTATAGCTCTCCGCCTTGATGGAGGGAATGCAAAATACCAGGAGAAAAGCAAGCCAGTGCCAGCATATGCTAGAGAAGGGGCCAGCGGCCTCTACCACCCAGCAGCCAGTCCACCAGGGGAACGACCAGGGATAAATTGGACTTGTTACTATTTACTGTTTGCTAAATTCTACCACGCCCCTGAGACAAAAGAACTGGAAACATTGTTTCTACTCAAGGGAGTTTCCCATTTCACAAGAGATGAGATGCACTGGGGTGATGTCCCCTAAAAATCACAGGCTGCAGTCCTAAAGACCCCCCCAGGGTCTATGAATTTAAAAGTAAGGTTTTTGAAGATGTAGTAAAATTAAAGTCATTAGGAGGGACCTAGTCTAGTGTGATGTGACAGAAAGATTGAACACACAAACAGACACACAGCACAGGGATGCAATGTGAACGGGTAAGCAGAAACTGGGTAATATGGCTACAAAATTAGGACCACTTAAGAATCACCAGCAACCAGGAGAATCCAGGAGACAGAACCTTACTCACAACCCTCACGAGAACCACCTTGACCTTGACTACCAGCCTCTAGAACCAAGACCATACATTGTGGCTGTTTAAGCTGGCCATGGACATACTTGGTTACAGGATTTCCAGGAAGCTAATAATACAATGTACATAAGTCACTATGGAAGACTGCTCTCCTTGACCCCATGAGTAATATAGACAACACTGGATCCATAGACACAAGTCCCAGGAAAAAATGTGCCCCTTACCAATTAATTTAATTACAAGGTAAAAGAAGAAGAGTTTATTGAACAATTGCTGTAAGTGAGTCTTTGCACTTTTCCCTTCGCAGTTTGTCAGCTAACTTCTCTTTTGAATCAAGGTCTTGTGCAGTTCATACTGGACCCAAACTCACTCTGTATCACAGAGTGGCCTTGAACTTTTGATCCTCTGGCCTTCACCTCCCAGTAGAATGACTACTGTATGACTACTTCTGGTTTATATGGTGCTAGGGATGGAACCAGGGCTGTATGCCTGTATGCATGTTAGGGATGGAACCAGGGCCGTATGCATGTTAGGCGAGTTCTTGATCAACTGCGTCTCATGCCCTGGTACTATGACTTGAGGTACTAATTCAGAAATATTTCTGTTCTATGATCCTGGCGTCAGGGTGAAAGGGTCCTTCCAGAAAGGTGCAGGCTGGTTGGCTTGCTGCTTGTGCCGCAACTGACCAGGGATAGTGACTCTGTGACCCAGTTAAGGACTATGGCAAAGCCAAAGATGCAAGCCCATGACTGCATTAGTGAAGGGGGCAGCCCACATCACTACTGACTAATGGTTTGTTTGGGGCCAGGAAACTGTCACTGTGAGAAAATATATTATTCTATAATTTTCTTAAAATATTAAAAGTGAAGCAATGTTGCAAGAGCCCAACCTGCATGTATTGGCTCTGTCTGTGGGAGGACATGACTGAAGGGCTCCGGAGGTAGAATCTGGTATGGGGAGCTAGAGGTGGGCTCTGGAAGCTAGACCCTGGCTTTGGGAGCTCTCGTCTGCCTTTTCATTGCAGAAGGCTGTCTGGGGAGAAGGAGTTTTCTATCCCTCCACCCAGCAGGGCCCTGAACATTCTCAACTCTATTACCAAAGGTCCTTGAAAGAGTTATGCTCTGGTGAACAGACATGTAAGGATGGAGAAAACAAGTCATTTAAAAGCTTGGCCTCGGGGCTGGAGAGATGGCTCAGCGGTTAAGAGGAGTCATCTTAACCTGCTCTTCCAGAGGACCCAGGTTCGATTCCCAGCACCCACATGGCAGCTAACAGCTGTCTGTAGTTCCAGTTCCAGGCAAACACCAAGGCAAATAAATAAATAATAAATAAATAAAGTTGTTTTTTTTAAAAAAAAAGCTTGGCCTCTCTCCTAGAGCAGTGTATGCTGGGCATGCTTGCTGAAGACCTCAGCCTTCACTGCACAGAACCCCTGGGTTTTCTCTAAGGTGATGGCTCAGCACTGGCTGCTGGCCAGAGGACACAGGTTCAGTTCTCAGCACCCACATAACAGCTCACAACCATCTGTAACTCCAGTTCTAGATGTTGATAGAAAAATATTACAAGCAGTCAGCTATGGGGTCAGTTATGGGACTGGCCCCATGAGTCAGGAAAAGGGAGGGAATCTCAGGCTCTCGGAAGATGAGGAGATTGGGGTGAGAGCCATATCAGACATTAAAAATATTGTTCTTCCTTGAAGCCAATGAGAGAATAGAGAGGGCCGAGAATTATGATCAGGATCATAAAAGCTACTGTTTCCAAACAAATCAACGTCAAAAAATCATTTTGCTTTTTGCTTAAAATGAAAAAGAAACCGTCTTTCTTTCGCTATTTGCAGTCTCGATAATTCGTTATTACAGAGGAAGCGTCTTGTTTCTCATACGCACAACAAAAGTCAAAATTATCGGTGGCACTAATCTCAGTCTCTAATCTGGGGTAGGGACTCATCAAAAACATGCACACAGGACAGGTGTGCATACACCTGAATCCAGGCGAAGGAATTAAAATGGAGAGGGAAGGTGTCTTAGTGTGCGAAGAGACTCCATGACTACGGCAACTCTTACAAAGGAAAGCATTTGGTTTACGGTTCAGAAGTTTAGTTCCCTGTTTTTGTGGCTCAGAGCATGGTGGCATGCAGGCAGACATGGTGCTGGGCAAGCTGAGTGTCCTACATCTGGATCTGCAGGTAGCAGGAAGAAGAGACATTGGACCTAGCTTGAACTTTTGAACCCCACCCCGACCCCCTACTTCTACTTCTCACACCCCCACACCCCCACCTCTGTGGCATGCTTCCTTCAATGAGGCCACACCTCCTAATCCCTCCTAAGTAGCACCATTCCCTAATGATCATTCATAACGAGCATTCAAATGTATAAGCCTGGGGGCGGGCATTTATATTCAAGCCACATTAGAGGACTTGGCAGCAGAGCGCTGAGTTCATGCACAAAGCCCTGGGTCAGACCTCTTGTTCTTTCCCTCTTCAAAAATGGAGATTCAGGGTGATGGCTGTTCAGGTATCAGTGGGACTGGTAAATGATGGAAATACCCCAAAGCCTCATTTTGTTCTCAAAGCAGACATAACTGTAGGCTGGTGAGTCGGTCAGAGATACTTGGGGCCACAGAGATTCCTAGAACCCTCCTTTCATCCTGTGATCTGCCTGCTCCCTGGTCAGACAGCATCTCCTGAGGAGGCTGTAGGACTCAGCTGGCTAGGGACCAGAGAGGAAAGGAAAGGGTGTGGCCGGGACCTAAGGTTGCAAGCTCACTTGGGAGACCCACTGCTTCCTCTACATGGGTGCTCTCCTGATCCACACGCTCCCAGCTTAACCATTGCAATAGTTCAGAAACTAAATACAATGTGTCAACAGCATGTGAGCACAGTGTCCACCTGACTCAGGACTGCTAAGCACTCTAGGGATCAAGTGTCACAATGCCCAGGAGTATTTGTTACAACTTCAATGGCCAGACCTGGCAGGGGCCGTTAGAATTCCAGTTCTTCTCTTTTTACATCCGGAGTGACTCCTCCTTCCTGCTTATCACATCCATAATAGCAGGTCATGTTGGGCTACAGACACCACCAAGAGACACAAAATGAAATAATGGAAGCCTCCTATTGATTCATTCAGCAGCAGCCAAGCTGGTGTAGAAAATACAGTAAATATGGGTGGTGCCTGCATAAACTGAAACAATCACTGGCTTATTAGCTCTTGGCACCCAGAACAGGGCTGGGATTGATGCCTGGGATTCCCTCTAATCTTATCTATTTTACAAGCCATCCTGCCTTCCCACTTCTGTGTAAGAATTGCACTTTTACATCAATTACAATTCAATTAGCATTGCAGATCTCCCTTTCTCTATCACTAGCAGGCTGCACACAGACCGAATGTCAATATTTTTTCTCATTTTATTATACTAATCACAAGAGAAGCCCGTTGGGGATGGTGGTGACTGGGTTCTTGCTGGAGTCTGAGCTGTCCATTTGACTCAGATGCACCATTTACAAGCATCTCGTTTTCCAAGCCAGGCGTTTTTCCACATCCACAGACATGCAAGGCTAATGGGCTGAAGTAAAGAATGTGTCTGCCTAAATAACCTTCTCATCAGCGGCGTCTGAATATCGAGAAAAGTCTATCAGCTGCTGGCCCAGCCTGCAGCCAGCCCATGTAGAAGGGACCAAAGCCTAAAGAGGGACACAATGAGGAACTGAGCTCTGCTTTTGTCCCGTGCTGGATCTGCTCATTCATCCTGCATCTCTGTCCTGTGGCTTTAGTCGGATGGATATGTGAATGCCAAAGCTGACATCCTACAGTCACGACAAAGGCCGTTCCACAAAAGAGCAAATAACATGTATTTTGATATCTCTGTCCTCTGCCAGCAAGAAGAGGAGACAGTTCCCCATGGAAGGAGGACTTCTGTAAAGGCAGAGTTTGTGACACACAAAAAAGTACAGGTTTTCAAAGAAGTGTCCTGGAGCAAAGTGCCTGCACCAGAGGGTGTCATGTCAGGTCCAGCAGGATGGGTCTGCACAGAGCCTGCCTTTGCCATGAGCCCTGGGACAGCTCTTCAGAAGGTATCCTGCTCTGATGGAGAAGACAGACATTTGGGCTTCTGCTATGGGGCTTCTCTCCCAAGTGTGAGGTTGGCCCAGGACCTGGGTTCCCTCCTCGCCAATGACTTACTCTCATTTTCATTTCTTTTTTTTTTAATATTTACTTTTATTTTATGTGAATTGATGTTTTGCCTGCATGTCTAACTGTGTAAGAGTGTCAGATCTTGGAATTACAGACAATTGTTAGCGGCCATGTGGATGCTGGGAATCGAACTCAGGTCCTTTAGAAGAACAGTCAGTGCTCTCAACCGCTGAGCCATCTCTCCAGCCCCTCATTTTCATTTCTAAGACACTGTCACCCTGTCCTCCCTGTTGGTGATTTTCCAGTGCTTTACAGATACTTAAATGTGCTCCTGTTCTGTCCTGTCCATTTCTTCCCCTCCCTTCCAACCTCCTGTCCACTCACCTGGATGGTCCCCTCAGTTCCTGCTCCTCCTCATCTCCAGTCCTTCTCCCTCACTTTGCCGCAGGGGTCTTCATATCTCTGAGGCCTTCTCCATTAAGAATCTCAGTCTAGGGGGCTGGAGAGATGGCTCAGTGGTTAAGAGCAACCTCTGCTCTTCCAGAGGACCCGGGTTCAATTCCCAGCACCCACATGGCAGCTAACAACTGTCTGTAGTTCCAGTTCCAGGCAAACACCAAGGCAAATAAATAAATAAATAAAAGTGTTTTTTTTTTTTTAAATCTCAGTCTAACCTTGTCCCTCCCTCTTTACATAATTCATATTAGATTTACTTCCCCACCACATTGAATCTCCTCGATGGTGGTGTTATGGGGGGAATTGTATCCTCCAAAACTAAATGCTAATGTCTTTACCGTGGTGCCTCAGCATGTCTCCTCATTTGGAACTAGGATTGTTATACCTACAATTAGTGAGCAAGAGGTCACACATAACCTGAGCTATACAGAGTCCTGTCCAAGGGGAGAGGAGGAGGAAGAAAAGGAGGAGGAGGAAGAGAAGAAGGAAGAGGAAGAGAAGAAGGAGGAGGAAGAGGAGGAGGAAGAAGAAGAGGAGGAGGAGAAGGAGGAGGAAGAGGAGGAGGAGGAGGGATAAAGCTGTGGTTCAGTTGTAGAGCATGTGAGGGGTGTACAAAGCCTGGGGTTCCAAACCTAGTAGAAGGAGAGAGACAGAGACAGAGAGGGAGAGAGAGACAGAGAGAGAGAAACCGAGACAGAGAAGCAGAAGGAAGGAAGGAAGGGACTGGAGGAGAGGGGGGAAAGGGGAATGAAGAAAGAGAAGGCCCTCACATTTCTAGGGACTTCTGTGGGAACCTGGCTGCCTCAGTGCTCAGTGCAGCGGTTGCATTTGCTGCTTGTTTGTTTTTTAGTCTCTCTTATTTTCTCTCCTCCAGATGACTGACGACTGGGGTCTGAACATCTTTGGGGTTTTAGGGCTTTATTCTGTCTACCACATTCACCCATTTCAATAAAACCACTGACTCCTTTCTTCAACCCATGTACCTTCCAGAGTATGGGCATGGCTAATGGTCTCTGCTCTTCGGAGAGGATGGTAGCCTGGACAGAACAAATAAATGCAGGGAGAGCTCCTACAGAGTTGAGAGAATCTTCTGACAGGCAGGACAGGAAAACAAAGAGAGACCAAAAGTGAGACTGAGTTTTCAGCAGGCGTGGTGGAAGGATGCAACCATAATTTCCTAAGGCAAAAGAAAAGTATGTGGGGCTGGAGAGATGGCTCAGCGGTTAAGAGCACCGTCTGCTCTTCCAGAGGACCCGGGTTCGATTCCCAGCACCCACATGGCAGCTAACAACTGTCTGTAGTTTCAGTTCCAGGCAAACACCAAGGCAAATAATTAAATAAATAAAGTTAAAAAAATTTAAAAAAAAAAGCATGTTTGGAGGAAGTGGAGGCCAGCCCCTGGGCCTGGATCTGTTGCCCAGGTACCACAAGGAGACATTGGTGATAGAGAGATACAGGAGTCTAAAACCCTGGAGAGAGGTACAGTGCTGGAATTATCTGTATGTGGGTAACATTGAGACACCTGAGGCCATCCCTTGGCACAGAGATGAGATATGAGAATGGAGAGCTCCAATCCCAGAGATGGAAAATAAGTTGGCCAAGAAGCCTGAGAAGGAACAGCAAGAGAAATCAGAGAAAATCTGATAAAATCTGGAATCCAAGACCTAAGTAACCCACAGCATCCATTGCTAGATGGCAAACTAGAAATTAATTGGCTCTTGGCAACACCACAGTCTCTGAGCATAAGGAGAGGAAATCCAGGGTCATGGAAGGTCACAGCTGAGTGGAATGGGTCCACAGGCCATGGAAGATTGCCAACCACCAGAGAGGGAAAATTTAGCTTCTGAATTCCAAAATATACTCCAAAGCTACAAAGTTGAAGACAGAGTGAGGCTAGCGTGGGTTAGACATATGTCAATGCGACAAGCCTTATTTGTATTGTCAATGTTTTTCAGCAGTCATCCAACACCAAAGGGATGGCCTGCTCCAAATAGATGTAAAAACAACTGGAAAGGAAAGACAGTCTCTGTCTGTGTTGTTGTTGTTGTTTTTATTGCAGGCTAGAGAGATGGCTTGGGGCTTAAGAGTATTTGCTCCTCTTGAAGAAGACCCACGTTTCATTCCCAGAATCTACATGTCTGCTTACAATGATCTGTAACTTCAGTTTCAGGGAAATCAATGCCTTTTTCTGGCCTTCACAGGCACCAGGTATTCATACAATAGATGAAAATCACACCTATTTGGCTGTTTGTCTCACTGAAGACACATGATAGGTGTTTCATGGATGTGGTGAGTCACTTCAGGAAACATGTTTGCAGTTTCTGCAGAGTTAGAGCACACACCTTTAATTCCACCCCTCAGGAGGCAGGAACAAATTGGATCTCTGTGAGTTCAAGGGCAGCCTGATCTCCATAGAAAGTTCCAGACAAGTCAGAGTTACATAATGAGATCCTGTATCAAAAACCAACAACAGAAATGTTAGAGTTGGGTCAGTACACAGCATGTGTTGTGATTGTGTTCTCTGTACATACTTCAGGTTCGCAGTGTCTAAGTGTCCAGGGATTCTCCTTTCTCCGCTTCTCATCTTGATGCAGGAACACATGCTATTGTGTCTGGCTTTGTGTGGGTTCTGGGGATCTGAACTTACATCATCACAGTTCTGCAGCAAGTATTTTAACCATTGGGCCATCTTCCAGTTTGTCCTTCCTCCCTCCCTCTCTTCCTTCCTTCCTTCCTTCCTTCCTTCCAAGGCAGGGTCACACTATGTAATCCTGGCTAGCCTAGAACTAACCATATAGACCAGGCTGGTTTTGAACTCACAGATAGGTCTGCTTATGCCTCCCAAGTGCTGGGATTAAAGGCATGTGCTACGCCTGGCCTTCTAGGGTTTTCTTTTTAAAAGTAAAAATATATACAACTTATTATGGTCAATTATGTCTCGATTAAAGCTATGAGGGGTTGGCAAAGTGATATTGCCTAAGAGAAAATATAAACAACGAGTTATATATAATGTGTGAAAGTTCAACATGTTTGGTAGCTGAAGGAGAAAACGTGAGTCCACCTTTACCCACCAGATGGGTGAGACTTCTGTTGCAGGCCTTGCTGGCTTTTGGCAAGGACTCCAGTAGGCAGGGAGTCTAACTCAGACTCACTGAAGTCGGTTTGCCTGTTCCACGCCAGAAGCAAAGTTATATGTGACATCACACATGGCCCAGACCTGTGGGCAGATACAGCCTTCTTTCTAGAGCTTCCAATCTGAAGATAAAGCGGCTACAGCCAGGTACATCGATATGTCTGTAAGCAAATGGCCTAGCTTGGCAGTGCAAGCATTCTGCTACTTTGCTTTGGGAGCCCATTTTTGGACAAGGCTGATATTCCCAGAGTCTGTGGATCATCTAATGATGGTCCTGTAACAAACTCTAACTCTTGAGTCAGGAAACCAGAGCCTGGGAATTTGACTTGAGCCAGAGATGGGAAACCCACTTTCATCCCTTGCTCAAACAAAATTGTCTGAAGTATGCTGGAAGTCTTCTCTTGCTACCATCTCTGTTGCCTTCTGTGGGTTTGATAAAACTTTGTGAATGGCAGCAAGATGTCCCTCACAAGGAAGATGATTGACATGTGGTGAACCTAACAGGGCCCCAGGAGAGATAAGAATTTCTGGCATGTAGCAGTCATGTGGTAAAGCCAACATGGCGCTGGCAGAACACGCCACTTACAGAGGGCATGCTCCTAGGCGTGGCTATATAAATCGATGTCGACCTGTTCTCTTAAAAGGAAATGCCATGTGGGAATCTATCTTTTTTTTTTCTCTTCTGTTTCTCTCCCTTGTACTTGCCTGGCAACTCTCCTGAATAAACTCTAGTGTGGTGCTGGTAGTGTGTGTGTCTGATCTTACACACGAAACCAACAGTTTCCACTTAGCTGCAGCTTCAAGAAGAGACTTCTCCAGAAGAATGACCACCCTGCATAAAGGAGCAATTACTGCCCTGGGGGGAGGGGCTTGAGGGACATTGGTCACTGGTAGAGAACACAACTCTTCCAGACTTGCCCAGACAGCTCCCAGGGCAGAACTGAGCACCAGGCAGGGCATAGATAATTTGCAAACACAGCTATAAGTCTTGGATAGTGGAGAAATGGCTAAGGATACTCACAGATATTGATCAATATATGGATGGTCCTGATGAATGCCCATGGCACAAAAGAATGAAGAAAACTATGCAAATAATGCTTTTTCTTGGTTCTTACACCTTTCCATTTAAATTGCCAATTAAGTTAATACACAGAGAGGAAGAGGTATTCAAAGGGCAGGATAGCAACATCCAAAGCCCAGAGTGCTAGGTAGCCTAGGTGATACAGTAGGACAGCAGAGACTGACCTACCCTTGACTTTGAATCATAGTGTTCTGGAGAGAGATACTGACCATCCTTGAGGCAGCCCCAAAATGCTGCCAGGATAACTGCCTCAAGGCCAGTTTTTCTGTTGTCTCCACTGACTTTGACCCTTTCCATTTCAGCTCCTGTAGACTTGCTTCTCACCTACTTCACTGAGCATCAGTGAGGACCAGAGGAAAGAGCCAGCTGCAAAAGTCGCTGGTGACCACATCTGGCCTCTGCACGAGCATATATGCTTTGTTGGAGCTTGCTTCCAAAGGGAACACCGAGGATATATCTAGAGGGGTGATTGGGCACCCATACGCTGTTCTGTGATGTGAATGAAGGGGTTTCCAGCCACAGAGAGTATTATCTCACATCCAGACCTCTGTTACACAGGAAGTTCCCCGTGGGAACCTCATCCATAGTCTAGCCTGCTGAAACTTGGGCTCTGCAATGATAATCCCAAATTATCACTGTTTAAAAATTATTTATTCATCTCCTAGAATTTCCAGAACATTAGTGAAATCTGGAAAAAATCAAACAACAAAAATTTAGTTCTTCATTTGAACAGTGTATATAATCTACACATTGGAAAATATCATAATAAAACTTATTTTTTTCACAAAATGACTGCAAACTCATAAAAACACCATCCTTTCATAGTCCAGAGGACAGAGAGCGGAGTCACCTTCTCTTCAGCCTCCAGCAGATCTTGGCCGTGGCAGCATCAAGCCAGTCACACATGACATCCCTCTGTGTGCACCTCTAAGTTTATAAGGACACTAGTTATATTTGATTAGGAGAGTACTAGTGACCTCCTCTTCCTACAGGCATTATGAGTGAGGACCCTGTCTCCAAAAAAGATCTCTATTAGGGATTCAGACTTCAACACATGAGTTTAAAGGTTATAATTCTGTCCCTGAGCCAGGAGAAAGCAGGTCTGAGGCCACCAAAGGTACAAAATGCAGAACTTTGCAAAAAAAAAAAAAAAAAAAAAAAAGGCAATGACAGTGCTCATTCCAGGACCACCATTTGCAGGATGACCACAAAATACCCTACAGAGACATTGTCCATGTTGCAAGGTGCCTGCCTGGATTGATCCACCAACAGCATGGTGAAACAGGACAGATTTATATCACGGTTGCTTTGACAGGTTCACTATCAGAATGGAGGCAATTGACGAGATAAACAGTTTCAGGAGAGCTCAGTATTAAACTGTCATTTTGTCAATAAAACGTCATTTCATCAATATAATGTCTGTGTGCCTGAATGCTTCTGCATAGTTAATTCTGCTGATGCATTAGGGAATGTTGTACACAATATTAATCAAAAAGTAGTGTCAATAGAAGGGCAATATATAAACCCAGATATGAATATTACAAACCTCTCTGAAAGGAGTATTCTCACCAAGACACTTCTCATCTTAGAATATTCTTTTTTTTTTATGAAACTGCAGTTTGGGAAATTAGTTTGTCAATGAAAAGCAATTAGAGTAACATAAAGAAATCCCTTGAGAAATTAATTTCAACAAAACATTGTTTGACAAATTGTACTTAATATTTGGAAGATAAAAATGGCCATATCTTTGGTGCTTCTGGATAGTTCTACTACCGGGAACCTGATAGAGCTATAGGATCCTTGAGCAGAGCCTGAAGCTGTAGGGCTCTGGACATCTCTATGAAATCTGGGTTGTTTTAGAATCTCCCACTTCCCCACCCGCTGTCTGGGCAGGTGTGTGCAAAGCTGCTGGAAGTCCCTGACCCTTCACTGTGGGCCAAGGTGCTGCTTTCCACTTCAGCGGGTACTCTAGCGCTTCCCCTTTCTCTCCTGGCCTTACCCATGTCCTGCTCCAACCCTAGTCCCTGTCCTGTGTGCATCCCTCTGAAGCCTCTGGAACCCAGGTTCCCATTCTCAAAAGCCCTTATCCTGAGAGCATAGTATGCAGGGAACCTGTAGTCCTCACTTGAGATGACGGGAACAAGGAACCACAGAGAGAATTTCCACAGTGACAACAGAAAAAGGCTTTGAGACACACTCACAGACTTCTGGGATTCATGGTCTGAGTTACCTTGTCCTGAGCAGGTTCTATTGAAGACAGGACCCATCAGACCTTGAGCTAAGCACAACTGGCTCAGAACCCCCCCCCCACTTTCTTACTTGGAATTTCTATTACTGCTACAAAAACACCATGACCAGAAAGCAAGCTAGGGGAAGGGCCGTTTATTTGGCTTACACTTCCAGATCAGAATGCATAATTAGAGGAAGGATTAAGTATGGTCTTGTTGGGGTGGGTGTGGTCTTGTTGGGGTGGGTGTGGCCTTGTTGGGGTAGGTGTGGCCTTGTTGGAGGGGGTGTGGCCTTGTTGGGGTGGGTGTGGCCTTGTTGGGGTGGGTGTGGCCTTGTTGGGGTAGGTGTGGCCTTGTTGGAGGGGGTGTGGCCTTGTTGGAGGAAGTGTGCCACTGGAGGTGGGCTTTGAGATTCCGAAAGCCCCATGTCTGGTTCTCTCTCTCTCTCTCTCTCTCTCTCTCTCTCTCTCTCTCTCTCTCTCTGCCTGCAGATCAGGATTTAGCCCACAGCTACTTTTCCAGTGTTATACCTGCCAACACACTCCACACCATGATAACAATGGACTAAGTCTGAAACTATAAGCAAGTCCCCAGATAAATGCTTTCCTTATGACACATGTGTAGGTGCTGGCTTTAGAATCAGAGACACATAGTTTCCATCCCTACTCCACACCATCTTTAAAAGTCCCAGACAAAGAACCTTTCCAAGCCATTTCATTCTTCAGGACTACCTCCTGGTTTCTACATGGCTACTGTGATTAGATAATTCTTTATCTTGGACAGGGTGAAAAAATAGAACAATAGGAAGTTGTTGGAAAATTCAAGTCCTCCAGGGTCTAACAGAGCAGTCATCTGAGTTACTCAGGCCTCACTTATTTGCTCAAAACCTGGCACATTCCCAAAAACAAAAGCCAAGGAATGGAAACAGAATTCAGCAGACCTGGGTACCCCATTCAGGGCACCGGTGTCTCCAGCATACAGTCACCCCCTCCCACCCTCACCTCCAACTGAGAGTACCTGGTCAGCCATCAACAACCATCAGTCTCTCTGAGCCTTGTTTCTAGGTCTGTAAAATAAGCAGTATGAAAATTGCATTGTAGCCTGGAGAGACGGCTCCAATACTGGTGTAGGTACCAGGCGTGCACGTGATGCATGGGCATGGAGCCATCTCATTAGTCCCTCTGTTAAATATTTTTATTTTTAACAACAAAGTAAGAGTGTGAGTGGGCCACTTTGTTTTTTCATGAAAATCTTCAGAGATCACACTGGACACACTTAGCTTCAGAGGGCAAAGAAACACCAGTGGAGATCACCTGACACAGTCTTTTAAAACCTCTTTAGCTGGCAAGACAGATATTATTAGCTTTGTATATCACTAAGAGGCCCACGTTAGAATCTAACAGTCCTTATTAATTTAATTATCAAACCAAATTTGCAATCATTACAATCTCTTTGAAAAGAAAGATGGTATTATCAATATATTTCCCATCAAGTATTCCTAGGAGCTTACAATTATCTGTAGATATATTCACGCTCGGGAAGAGGTCCTGGGTGTTAAATATTTTATTTCCATCTGATAGCATTTATCATCTAAAAATGTTTTATAAGAGTTTGAGAAAGACAAACCATATCTTTTAAGTTCTAGGCCATCAGTTAAAAGAAAGGTAATTTTGATATATTTAAGTCATACAGTAATTTTGTGCATTTTTTTTATTGGATTGGAGCTGAGCAACTACCCCCCCCCACCCCCCCCCCCCCGGCATGGTGATGATATAATTAGGAAAGATTCACTAACTAGAAATAAGTGGAGCTCGGACATCATTTAGGACGGCAAAAAGATGACAGTGACGCCAATGTCGAGAATATTAATAAAATGTGTCCTAAATTGCCCTTTAACTAAATCAATAACCCCAGTAGGGGCTTAGATCTCTGAAGTACAGAGAGCAGCCCCAGGGAGGGCAAAGCAGTGCCCTGCAGGCCTTCTCAACCTAGGAAAGCTAATTAAGACCTTCATCCCCTCCCTGGGATGCAGCCCTAATCCAGTCCTCAGAGTCTCTGCTCAGCTCAGAGCATATCTCCCAGGGATCAGAGAGAACCCCAAGACTTGCTCGGTAGGTTATCTAAATATAATGCATTATTTTAAATAGCTTGATTAGGTTTATAAGTCAGTGCTTCTCAATGCAAAGCTCAAGAAGCAACAGAGCCAGGCACAGTGGGGCACTAGGGAGGCAGAGACAGGCAGATTCCTATGAGTCTGAGGCCAGCCTAGTCTACATAGTGAATTCTGGTACAGCCAATGCTATATAGTGAGACCTTATCTCCAAAAAGAAAAAGAAAGCAACCAAGTGAATAAGCTATAGAAAAATTAATGCAGACATTATTACAATTTACTTATTTTAATTTTTTAGAGTCATTTATTTTATTTTATATGTATGAGTGTTTTTCCTGTTTGAGTTCCCTGGAACTGGAGTAATGGGAACCAAAGCGGGGTCCTCAGGAAAGGCAGCCAGTACTCTAAACCACGGAGCCATCTCGCAGGCTTGACAATGGATTTATAATGAGCACAAAAGAACAAAGATCACAAATTTTCATAGATTTTTCACTAAAAAAAAAAGAGTAAAAGAATACACAAATCAAAAAATAATAATAAAGCTGACAACTAGTTGAACCGTTAGAACGTTGGTCTACACTGCGTGGAACAAAGATGATATTCTGGTCCTGGAATGATGGCTCAGCAGGTTAAGGTGATGAGGACGGGTCTAAATTCAGTCCCTGGGATCCACATGCCGGAAGGAGGGAGATAACTGATTCCTATAATGTGATCTCTGACCTCTACATAGGTGCTGTACCCCCACACTAAATAAATAAATAAATGTGTGCATATGTGCATGAGATGTTTTCCAAAGCATGCTGTCCCATTCTACTCTGTGGAAGATTAGGTGCTATCTATTAGAAACTCTCACTCCAGCCCCCAAGGACATGTCCTCTCTCTTCACTGCCAGCCCCTGAGCTGACCCAAGCAGTGAACCTCAGAACCAACAAAGCCTGTTCTCTGTTCAAAACACTCAAACAAAGAAAGGCGTTCTTGGGACAGAGATAAATGTGGCTTTTACAAATTCCTTGTGAAGTGGTAGCTCAAGCTTAAAGTCCCAGTACTTGGGAGGCTGAGACAGGAGGATGGGTGCAAATCCAGCCTACGGAGTAAAATAAAAACAAAACAAGACAAATAAAAATAAGGAAAAAGAATTCTTTATAAAATTTTACAGGGAGCTGGAGAGATGGCTCAACGGTTAAGAGCACTGACTGTTCTTCCAGAGGTCCTGAGTTTGATTTCCAGCATCCACATGGCAGCTAACAACTGTCTGTAATTCCAGGATCTGAGACCTTTACACAGTTAGACAAGCAGGCAAAACACCAGTTCACATAAAAAATAAAAATAAAATATTAAAAAAAATTTATCAAGAGAGTTCAGATGTCATAAAAGATAGGAAGGGCCTCAACAGGACCCAGATGAATATCTGGGTTATTTCCATGGTCAAAGTGGTACCTAATATACAAAAGTCATTCTTGAGAACCTTCACACATACATACACACACACACACACACACACAGAGGTTTACAATTTTGTGTTAGATAGCATTCATAAATATCTTTGGCTGCAAGTTGGACACACCAGGACAGCAACCAGAAAACCAACCAACAAATGGTCCACAAAGAGCCCCTGGGTTGTGTGCCAAGCCCTCAGGTCTGCACACATTCTGGAATTTTGAACCCTAGAATCTAAGGACCAAGTCACAAGGAACAGACAATTGTGTGTCCAAATCAGTCACCTTCTTGGGTTCCCTAGAGGACTCTCCAACACTTGGTTTCCAAGGCCCAGCAGCTCTGGTGAAAGGGAAGGTCGAGCTGGCCTGATTTAGGGTATCATTAGCTGTTTATACAGTACCAAAGCAGCCCATGACGTATGAAAGATGACTTTCCGATCTCAGGGAATAAATCAGGTCCTGTGAGTGATTCTACTTAATACTTAGCTCTAGCCAGTAAAATATTACACCTGCTATTACTCAGGGCAAACACAGCCCCTTCCATTTGTTTATTGAGGAAACCATTTATTTGAGGACATTTAATTGCAATAGTGAAGCCTGACTTGGGGGTTAATCCCAGTTTATCGATGCAATTAAAAGCAGTGTGTGCTGTGTCTCATATTTATTATCTAGAGGTAGAATGTTGACACAACCCGGTGTCGAGGTGGGTGTGCTTGAGAATATCCTCGCTGTGCGAGGTGTAAGGTAGGGTTGCTGTCACACAAACACCAAAGGCTGCTCAGCTCTGTGTCAGCGTTTGCATAATGTAATTGGGGAAAGACTTCTAATTTGATTTTACTTGGAGCAGTATGAGTTCAAATTGTTATATAGATCCAGTGCTGTTTGGTTTCTTGTCAATGATTCATGGGATTTTAATGCCGGTGGGCAAACACTCCCCTAGTCACCAACTTGGCAGCATTCACAGTCAGCCTGCCCTGAATCTCACCTCCTGCCCTTTCCCTGATTGCTGGGTCGGTCTCTCATCTAAGTCAATTCCAGAGTGTACACTCCTCAGGGCCTGTCTCCTTCATGAACACTTACCTAGATGCTGTGAGAGGGGATTGGAAAGGCTACCCCTTGCTGAGACCATGCTACTCAACCCGAGAAGGCAACTGAAGTGCTTCTTTGGGGCTGGATAGATAGGTCAGTGGGGATGGGTACTGGCTGTGCAAACACCAGTGCCTGAGTTTAGATCTCACTAACACATGGGGCAGGGTGGGGGAAGGGAAGGAGAGAGAGAGGGGGAGAGAGAGAGAGAAAGAGAGAGAAGGAGAGAGGGAGAGAGAGAGAGAGAGAGAGAGAGAGAGAGAGAGAGAGAGAGAAAGGAAGAGGGAGCTTATAACTTATAACTTATAACTCCAGTTCTATGAGAACAAATACAGGAATACACCAGGCTTGCTGTCTACCAGTCGATCTCCAGGTTCATGGGAGGCTCTGTCTCAAATAAGATAGAGGATGACAAAACAGGACAACCGATGTCCTCTTCTGGCCACCAGTTGTGCACAGGAGGGTGCAACTGCACTTGTGTACATACACTACATTGACATACACACGTTTTTGACTTGCTTTGTTTTGTTTTAGATTTGGGATTGGAATGTTGACATAAGAGTTAAAAGCACTAACTGTTCTTGTAGAAGATCTGATTCATTTTCCAGTCCACACAGGGAAGCTTACAACCTTCTGTTACTGCAATCCAGGGGCTCCTATGCCTTAGGCTTTTCCAGGCAACAGACACTCACATGGTGCAATATTGCATATATGCGCAAAACACTCATATACATTAAAGAAAATAAATAAAAAATTTTAATGTTTTCTCAAGAAGCATCCTCCTTGGGCTGGAAAGATGGCTCAGAGGTTAAGAGCACTGACTGCTCTTCCAGAGGCCCTGAGTTCAATTCCCAGCAACCACATGGTGGCTCACAGCCACCTGTAATGTGATCTGGCACCTTCGTCTGACATACAGACAGAACACTGTATACATAATAAATAAATCTTTTTAAAAAATATTTATTTATTTATTTATTTATTTATTATGTATAAAGTATACAGAAGAGAGCACCAGATGTCATTATAGATGGCTGTGAGCCACCATGTGGGAACTGAACTCAGGTCCTCTGGAAGAACAGTCAGTGCTCTTAACCTCTGAGCCATCTCTCCAGGCCCAACATAATAAATAAATCTTAAAAAAAAAAAAAAAAGCACCCTTCAACTCACCTTAGAAATCCAGAGCTCTACTGGGCATGTCGCACACCTTAATCTCAACCCTTGGAAACTAGAAGCAGATGGATGTATGTGAGTTCTAGGCCAGTCTGCTCTACAGAGTAAGTTCCAGGATAGCCAGGGCTGTTACACAAGAAACTCTTTCTTGACAACCCAGAAAAGAAAGGGAGGGAGGGAGGGACAGAGAGAGAGAGAGAAGGAAGGAAAGTATGAGGGAAAGAAAGAGAACCCCAACTATTCAGAGATACAAAAACATCAACAAAATGCTGGAGAACTTAATTAAAAAGCGCACTCGAGGATTGCTCAGAAGCTGATGATGTGGTTTAGTGAGTAAAGGCTCCTCCCCCTTAAGTCTGAGGACCTGAATCCTCATGGTGGAAGGACGGAACCAGCTCTCACACACTCACACTCACACACTCACACACTATTACACACATACTCCCCCACACTCACTCCCATACACACACACACTCACACACACACAATACACAAAAAATTGTAATAAAAATGTAAAAGAGGGGCTGGAGAGATGGCTCAGCTGTTAAGAGCATTGACTGTTCTTCCAGAGGACCTGGATTCAATTCCCAGCATCCACATGGCAGCTAACAACTGTCTGTAATTCCAAGATCTGACACCCTTACAGTTATACGTGCAGGCAAAACACCAAAATAAATATTAAAAACTAAAAAATTAGCAATGTTTCTACATTCAGTCATGGATTTAAAATAATCCCATCTGTACTAGTAACAAAAAGAAGAAAATAGCCAAGCATAGGGCACACACCTCTAATCCTTGGGAGATAGAGGCAGGTGGGTTTCTGTGAATTCAAGGCCAGCCTGGTCTACAGAGTGAGTTCCAAAGTAGCCAAGAATACATAAAGACAGTGTCTCCAAGAAAAGGAAAAAAAAGAAGAAGAAGAACAAGGAAATACATAAATACAACTGAGGTGAAAGGTTACATCTCTTGAAAACTGTCAACCACTGGTGAGAAACATCAAAGGCAGCTACAAACAATAAGATCATAGAAAGAAGGATCAAGTTCATGAATCTGAATTCACACTAAATATGTCTTACTGCCCAGAGAGATCTGCAGATTCAATGCAATCCTTAACAGAATTACAGGGGTGGATCTCACAAAAGTAGAAAAATAAAGTGTGTGCAGGAGTTTGTGCCTGTAATCTCAGATGTTGTGAGTCTGAGGAGCAAGGATTGTCAAGAGGGCAAGGCCACTCTTTGCCTTTCATCCGCCATCATGCTCTGTACCCTTGATTCAGCTTCTCGCCATGTCTTCTCAGAAGACTTTCAGAATCAAGCAATTCCTGGCCAAGAAACAAAAGCAAAATCGTCCTATTCCTGAGTGGATTCAGATGAAAACTGGTAACAAAATCAGGTACAACTCCAAGAGAAGGCACTGGAGGAGAACAAAGCTTGGTCTGTAAGGATTCACAGAATGGCAAGACAAGAGTCCATACTGAATCATGGTCATCAGTCAGTCTCTACCAGGTGGAGTTCAACATCCAGTCAATCCCATCAGATGAAGTTCAACATCTTTAACCTGGAGTCCTGGTTGTGTTTAAGTTGAGAGAGTGGTTTGTTCAGTAATAAAATATAGAACCTTAAAAAAAAAAAAAGAGGGCAAGGCCATCCTGGGTTACATAATGAAGTCCAGTCCAGCTTGGACTACAGAATGGGGGCCCAAAATATTTGTTTATTCTCAAAAAATAAACAAATAGGGACTGGAGAGGTGTCTCAGTGGTTAGGAACACCTGTCGCTTTTGCTGAGGACCTGGATTCAGTTCCCAGAACCCACATGGTAGTAAACAATTACCCATAATTCCAGTTCCAGGTGATCCTATACCCACTCCTGGCCTCTGCAGGGACCAGATGCACATGTAGTTAGTATACATACACAGATATAGGCAAGATACTCTTTCACATAAAAAATAAACAAATCTAAAACATTTTTAAACAAACAGAAAAACCAGATGAAGGAAAGAAAGAAAGAGAAGAAAAAACCCTAAAATTTCTGTATAATTACAACAAACCACAAATAACCAAAGAACAGGAAGCATCACCGTCTGATTTTAAGCTACATTAGGAAGCTACAGTAATCAAAAGAGTATGGTACTATCTACAATTAGACATGTAAACCAATGGAACAGAATCAAGGACCCAGAAATAAGTCCTCATGATTATCCTTAACCAGTATCTGACAAGGGGGCCAAGATACGGGACTTGGAAAGGGCAGCATTGGGGAAACTGGGTATCTCTAAGCAAATGAGTGAAACAGGGACCTTACCATCAACAACCCACAAAAATTAACTTATAAACGAACTAGAAACTTAAATGTAAGACCTGTAGCTATAAAATCCTCTGTTTAAAATTTAATTATTATGTGTATGGATGCTTCCTCTTTCTCTTCCTCTCCCCGTTGTGTGTATCACATGTGAGCCTAGTGCTCATTGAGTCCAGAAGATGAAACTGGATTCTCTCAAACTAGAGTTACAGACAGTTATCAGCTGCCATGTGGGTATTGGGAATCAAATCCAGGTCCTCTGGAAGAGCAGCCAATTCTATTTATTTATTTAGCTTTATTTAATCAGTTCTTTTAATTGCTGGACAATCTCTCCAGCTCTAAGGAAAGCTTCTTGAAACCAGTCTTGGAAACGATTTTTTAATATGTTTATTTAAAAGGGTAGGTGGGCTTGAGAGACGATTCAGTGGTTAAGAGCGCTGATTGCTCTTCCAGAGAACCCAGGTTTGGTTCCCAACAACTGCACGGCAGCTCAACTGTCTGTAACTCTGGTCCCAGGGTATCTGTCACCCACTTCTGGCCTCTGAGGGCACTAGACACACATGTAGTTCTTAGGCATAACATTCATACACACACACATTTAAATAAATCTTTAAAAAATAAAATTATAAGCAACAAATACAAAAATGGGCAAATACAATTGCATAAAACTAGAGAGACTCTGCAAGCAAATGAAACATCCCAATGAAAAGGCTGCTACACAGTGAGAGAAGACATCTGTGGTAGTCAGAGACCTGAACAGACACCTTCCCACAGCAAACCAAAACAGAAGAAAAAGAAGTGTTCACCCTCCCAAACCTTCAGGGAGATACAGGTTAAAACCACCTTCTAGAAAGGGTGTTATCAGGAAGTCAGAGTTGGGAAGGACGTGGATTGCACCTGTAAATTACTACTGTTAGGATGAATAAAAGAAGATGCCTCAAAAACCTAGAAAAAGAATTGTGGCATGACCAGTAGTATTACTTAGGAACATATTCTTGAAAGGAATCATACCAACATCTTAGAGTGGTCTCTGCACTCTGTGTCGGTTGTAAAACTATTCAGAACAGCCACAGCACAGCAAACTCACCAGTGGATGGGCAGTGTGCAATGCTGGATATTATTCAGCTATAAATAGAAGGAAATCCATCCTACCCTTTGATCCAGAATGGATAAAGCTTAAAGACATTCTGGAAAGTCACACACAGAGGAAGGCTTACCCACAGAATCTAGACTAACTGACAATAGAATGTCGGTTATACTGTAAGATCCTGGTCTGAGGTTATAGACTTCAAATCCAACAGGATGAGCAAATTCCAGAGATGTGAAGTACAGCACCATAACTTTAGTTAACTAATACAATGTGCTTGGCATTTGTTAGGAGGGAAGATCTTATGCATGCACACATGCATGGGTGCATTAACTGACTTGATTGTGATGATATTTTATTACATACATACACACTAAACTATATTGTTCATTGCAATTTTGTGGGGTTTGTAAATTATTCCTTTAAGAACCTTATTTTCCTCTCTTGATTATAATCTTCATTCTTCTGGTTACTATTCTATAATCTGCCTTTTTGATTTTACATCTTAATCTTGAATTGGATTTATGTTTAATGTGTGCCTTTCAGGAGCTGCATCTAGTGATGTCCTCCCGTGTCTCCATCCAGCCTCCTCCCTTGCCTGCCCACCCTCTTTTTCACCTTACCTGTCTCCCACTTCCGCCTTCTTTACTGGTACAGTGGGGTCCTCTCTCACAGCTTGGTGCCACCGAGTGTTGCAAATACACAGGTGCTTAAGCTGTGATTTTTTTTTTTTTTAATAAAAGAGGAGGCACATTCTCCCTGTTTGCCTACAGCCATTATTTCATTGAGGGGTTTCATGGTGAGTTTTAAATCCTATTTCTGCAGCTGCATCTGTTTGCTGGAATCTTTCTCCCTGACCTCCAGGACCCAAGTGCTGGGATCATAGGTGTGTACCACCATGCCTAAGTCAACCCAGGACTGAACACTTTGCGTTCTTGTATTCATGCAAGGCATGTGAACACTGTTAACTGAGCTTCACACTGCCAGTGCTATTACTCTTGAATGCCAAAAACTGAGTCTAAAATCCTGGAGGCAGCTGGGGTTGGTCTTCAGGAAGAGGTTACAAAGTGTCCAGTTTACAGATCACAGGTCACACCTCTTCTGTGCAAAACTGCCTTGAGTACCCAACAATAGCAGGACCTGGACCAAGATGGTCTGAGATTAGAACAGACTGGGTTCAAACTCTGGCTGTAAGGGAATGTAAGGGAAACACTTTCATTTGTGGTTTTGATTTTTTCAGACAGGGTTTCTCTGTGTAATGGCTCTGGCTGTTCTGGAACTTGCTCTGCAGACCAGGCTGGCTTTGAACTCATTGGGAGTCCTTTTACATCTATTTCTAATTGTTCTGGGTTTTGAGACAGAGTTTCTATGTGTAACGGTTCCCTTATACATGGTCCAAACAACTTACTAGATATGTGCAGTTTGGGAGAAAATGAAGCAAACCTGTCTCCTCCTCGACTGTAAAATGGGCTGAGGTCACACGCAGCAGTCACACTGTATCTGTTTCTCAGCCAGGAGCTGGAGAGCTGACTCAGCAGTTTAGAGGACAGAGTTTGGCTCCTAACGGTGACTCACAATCATCAATTTCAGGAGGTTTAAAGAAAAACCTTCTGGTGCTGGCAAAGCACTCAAATATAGATAAGATAAAATCCATAGCTAAAAAATAAAAATACAAATAGAGCTGGGTGCGGTGGCACATGAATTCAGTCCCAGTACTAGAGGCAGTATAACTCTCTCTGTGAGTTCAAGGTCAGCCTGATCTATAAAGTGAGTTTCAGGACAACCAAGGCTACTACACAGAGAAACTCTGTTTTGAAAAAACAAAACAATTAAAAATAAATTTTAAAATGGGTGGCAGTCAGTTTAAACCACCTCTTTCCCATGAACTTCTGCTGTATTTATATATATGTATATATATAATATAATATAATATAATATAATATAATATGTAAAACCAATTGGTAGGCTAGGTAATGTGGCAAGAAGCTAGGAGACACCAAGAGTAGACTATCTGAACATGAGTGGAAGGTGATCCAGTGCTGCCTTCAGATCCATTCTGGAAGTAGTTTCTATGACACACCCCATCACAGATAAATACCAGGCTCTGTGTTTGCTTCTTCCAAAAGCACTGCTTTCTTTCTCATTCTATTCCTGATTCTGTTCCCTCCTTTTTTAAACACACACACACACACACACACACACACACACACACACACACACACACAAGCGCGCGCGCGCGCCTTCTTCCAAAAGGCTTTAAATTTGTCCAGCCCAGAAATGACATTTAAACTACTGCTCTGTCTCTTAGAACCAAGCTGGTCACACAAAGGACCCGAAAACTTCTTTCTAGCTTAAACCACAGCCTAGCTGTGGCCAAGAGAGCAGAAACCATAATGCAAGGGTTGCTTGTTGCTTGCAGCATGGAGTGACCAATGAGGTGTTGTGGATCAATAGCCAGAGGCAGGAAGGTGGTTCTGCTCTCTAGTTTGGCAATCAGCTCTATCTAGCTTGTCTTAGGCTCTAATCACACTCCAGCCTGAGCATCCAGATGAGAAGCAGCTCTCACTTCTGGTCTGGCCCAGTTTTGGTTCATGGTGGAAGAAAAGCTGCTGGGGGAGGCTGGGAGATGGATGCAGATGCTGGTCAGCTGGTGCTCTGGGGTTGCTGAATTTACTTTTCCTTTAGGACAATCACAGAGAATACCTGAGAAGTAAAGCTAAGCAAAGGGAATTTTCCCAGTGGATAGAGGGTAGATTAAGGGAATGTTAGCAAGTTCTTTGGGGAAGATGCCCTGCTGGAGGTCAGAGCTGAAAACTCCGGAGAAGACTCCTGTCAGCACTAAGGCAAGGAGCTTCTTTCCAGCAGACCTGAATCCATCCACCTTCTCTTTAAAACATGATGGTAGAGAACACACACATACACACACACACACACACACACTGTTTGTGGAAGGAGCACCCAAGTACCTCAGGAAAAAGATCTAGCCCTGGAGAGAGGCCACTTACCTTCTTTTATCTGGTTTGTCAAGAAGCTTGAAACACGCAGATTTTGAACGGTAAATTCCCCAGCCAATCAGCTGGCCCTGTGACCAGCCGCAAAACTGAGTACAGGAAGCCATCTGTCATGGCTGTTGCTGAGGGAGAGGTGATACCTTCCTGGGTCCTCAGTGGGTCTTTAGACACTCCTCCCACCCCCGGTTTTGGGACATAGGCCTTAGAAAGAAGCATGGCTTTTTGCAGAGACAAATCCAGGTGATAGACCATGCAGTTTACTCAGTTCTTTGGACTCTTAGTAAGACAGGAGCTGAAGATATGTGAGGCGTGATGCCCAATCCAAAGTAGACATTTTCCTAATTCACTTCCTCTCTGGGTGTGGAGAAAAGAGGCTTTGATCTCTGGTTTGGCAGATGCCACCCCCCCGAGCCCCACATGGTACCATATCAACCAAACGGAAAAGACAGAGCTGTAGGGCAGCTGCACCCACATCCTAAATTACACACACACACACACACACACACACACACACACACACACACACACACCACCAAGCTTGTGTGCAGAGGAAGCAGCAACAGCTCAAAAGAAGTTGGAGAA
>PVIH01000124.1:184350-248427 GCA_004025045.1 Sigmodon hispidus
GAGAGAGAGAGAGAGAGAGAGAGAGAGAGAGAGAGAGAGAGAGAGAGAGAGAGAGAGAGAGAGAGAGAGAGAGAGAGAGAGAGAGAGAGAGAGAGAGCACTTTATGAGCGAAAGTGGCTCACGCTTGTAACCCCAAAGCAGAGGTGAGCCTGAGAACGCGGGCTGGCCAGGGTCATAAAGTGCCACCCTGTGTAAAGAAACGGCCAAAGAGGACACGAGTGGACAAGGACCACCACCATCCCCAATCCTCATCCTTCTTTCCTCTCTTTGGGAGAACACAACCCTTCAGATATTGAATCGCACTCTTGCTGGTAGTCTCTACGGGTCTGCTTGTCTGGGACCCACTGGGCTGGACCTTTAAAACAAAAAATCTCCTACAACTGGTCTTGGGACTGAACTGTGTCTGCGGGAGCAGGGGAGCACGGAGGGGCTGTGAGGGCCCACCGACTCCAGGAAGGAGACCCAAGGCGGCCAGGTGTTTAAGACAGATGGGGATGAGTAGTTAAAACCCACATTATATAGTTCTGTCGAATATAAAACTGAATGCGTTGACCCATATATTCTAACTGGAAACGGACTCGAGTCGCTTAAAATATTGCAACGTCGATAGGACTAATTAATTGGAAATAAGAAACGAAAGAATACAATTAAACGAGAAGAGAATCATTTTCTAATTTAATAGAGGGACATTTATAAAGATCACAAGCTAAAAGGCATCGAATGATTCTATCGACATTCTATTAAATCAGCCCCTCGACCTGTGGGGAGGAGGACCCCGCGGGGCGCGGCGCCGCATCCCGCCCTGTGTCTGGTGCGCCCAACACTTGCTCGATGCACCCCAGCGCCTGCTTGGGAGCCAATTCGCCCGCCGGCTGCTTGCCGCTGGACCTGGCCTTCGCTCCCGCGGCTCCGACCCGCCACTCTGACCGCCCCAGACCTGGGGGATCCTGTCTCCCTGCCCAGGAGTCCCGGGTTCGCAGATATATTACAACAAAATTACTAATTGGAAAATGAAATTGTCAATAAAGCACACCCCCACGCGTGTACTATATCCTTAAATATTATGACGTTTTATTAGTCCCATTTCCTTACAATAATTTATTGCAATAAAACAGACACAGCGGGTCCCCTTAAATTGTCTTTTCATAATGAATAAATTTAACCGGGCTAATTAATATATAAACTAGCCCAATTTGTCAAGTTGATTTGTATTTTAGTTAATTGTGAAAGTAATTACCACATGGTCAAATTAACAGCTTTCTGGAAATGACCAAGCCTGAGGTTTTATTTCCTTCCTGGGTGAAGAAAATTCATTTTTCCAAGCTCTTGATGTGATGAATAAAAGTCATAAATCTGGGTGATTGGTGCAGGCAGAGTCTAAATGGCTTCATATTTCATTTTAGGTTTAATAGAAATATTCATGCTCTGTTTTAATGAAATTAAATTGAAGGGGGATGGGGCCCTGGAGGCAGCCCTGGCTGGGGGCTTAAAGGGACAGCGCACATTTTCCTTTCTTTACCCAAGGGCCAGATCTAGAGGTCACCTCCATCTTAGTGGACTCAGTCAAGTAGTGGAGAACGCCGAGGGAGGTTGGGAACCATGCCCTCTCTGCCCAGCTCAGCACACCTGCAGCACTGGTTGAGGGGGCAATTCACACCCGACAGTGTATTCTCATCTGGCGGAAGCTTCCCTTAGTCTGTCTCCTTCTCTCCCCAAAATCAGTCACGAGAGTCCTCCCTTGACCTGGAGCAGAAGTAAGGTGGTGGTTAGTTAGCATGCTGGCGACAGGCCTGTCTCCCACTTGGCTAAGAGGTCTGACATGCTATAATCCAAACCTTCCCATTCCTCCTGGGGAGTATCCCCAGAACCACACCTCGGGACAGTGGGCTCCTCAGCTGTTTCCACTGCACACACATCCCCTTCCCCCTAACCTGCCAGAAGGTGCCCGGCCCAACTTGTATTACACAGTAAGTACCCTCTTTCCAGAGTGTCTGAGACCTAGTGTTGTCCCGGGCCAGTCCAAGGCAGCCAGAAAACGGAAGAAAGCCTCCAGATTGTGAGTTTCTAATTTTCTCATTTTTGGATTTTCCAG
This sequence comes from Sigmodon hispidus, assembly GCA_004025045.1. Lineage (NCBI taxonomy): Eukaryota > Metazoa > Chordata > Mammalia > Rodentia > Cricetidae > Sigmodon > Sigmodon hispidus. The sequence continues at coordinate 186,443 of PVIH01000124.1, forward strand.
CTCAGGGGAATGCCTCATGGACATTCTTCTCTAAGGCAGGTCCTGACCAGTCCGGCTCCTAAACCGTGCTGATCTGTGACTTGTTGATTCCGTTGAACAAATACAGCTTTGATGCGGTTCCAGCCAAAGTAGTTAGCTGATGAATTGACAAAAACTAATCAGCTTTATTGGGAAATAGGTTAAGGGCACGGGCGTGTCAATAACGCTCAGCCTGACCCCCTCGTCCATTAGCTAGGCAGGCTGATTAGAGTAAGAAGACCCTCTCGCCGTTTGAACCGAAATTGCTTTCATAAACTCACATTATTAGCAGTCGATGTGAGCAGCTAATTTAGAGAAGACATTCAGGCCCGTCACATCGATCATCGGGTTTATGTATCATTATCTCATTTACAGAATGTCGCAGTGTAATACGTGTTTTTGGCAATAGGCTTGGCCTCTCGCCGGGGCTGCGCTGCTCCTTTAGCTACATTGCAGGGGACCTCCTCAACTCCCTTATGAAGCCTCCGTGTGAACTCGAGAACCTTGCACACACATGCACACAAGCGCCCAGGCTTTCAGTGGGTGCTCATCAGTGCGCTTGGACACATCCTAGGACAAGCTACCTGAGCTGCCTGTCTCTAGTCTCCGGCTGGGATGCTGGGGTAGCGGGCACCCTCTCCTGCGAGCCCCCGGTGTAAAGCTCAGCTTAGCATAAGGATGAGCTCTAGCCTCGGAATCAGATGAGGTTCGATTCTGCCACCAGCATACAAAGAGAGTGGGTGGATGCGCAAGCTGCCTCCCTCTCTCAAAGCCTTGGCCACCTGGTTGTCGGCTGTCCAGGGATCCACAGGCTTGAGAAGGCCTTTTTCTGCCCGCTCTGGCTTCGGCTTGACCTGCCCTCCCCTGGGCGGGCCGTTCTTTCCCCCTGGCAGTCTAAGTTCCTGGCCCAGATGTGTCGGGGAGCCCGGAGTGGGCCACCTGTTCCGTTGGGTAATTATTTTAATGTAAGGGGCCTAGAGTCACCACTTCGCGCCTCCTGCAGTGACAGACGCTCTCAGCCTTTCAGTGGAATTTCCCAGATGGGCCAAGGGGAGGCCAGGGCGGGTCACCAGGGGCCCTTTAACGAGTTCATTAGCCAAATTATCTTGCCTGCAGCACAAGGCCCCCCAGAGACTCTCGTGAGGGCTGGGGAGAGGGTGGGTTTTTTTCCCTCCCTGCTGGTCTTTTCCAGAACCGTTTTGAGCAGAGGGGAGAAAGGACACCCCTCCCAAAGGGGAATGGGAACACCAAAGGCAATCTGGCATCTCTGTGTGGCTGTACTCCACTGGTACGAGCCAGACCAGCAAAGGTGGAGTGGTGGAGTGTCAAGGGATAAATTATAATAATTAGGGCACAAGGAGATTCTAACAACCAAACGCACTGACCCACATTGTGGACCAAACCTAGTACAGAACTCAGAGTGCCTGGAACTACTTTATTCTGTAGTTCTTAAGCAAAGAGCCTGGACTTCTTGGAGCCTTAGTTTGTCCATCTGCAGAATGGGGCATAGGTGCATTTTTTTTCCCACAGGTTTCTGAGACTACTGTCCTAAGAAAGGCAACACTTGGGAAGAACTTCTGGGGTAACCCAGCTGGGTCCTTCTGGCAAGAGACCTCTCCTGGGATCTCTGTATGGAGATGCATTGGTAGGGTTAAGGTGAACCTGATCCTAGACATAGTTGTCTGCGAGGAGAAACAATCCCCACTCCCATCTGACCCTCCCCAGTTCTGAGATGCAACGTAGGAGGGGGTTCAGCATCCCTGCCCCTCCTCCGATACTCCCTCTGCCTCCTGCAGCCTCAGCTTCCGCCACCTCAGCAAGTAGTGAATAGACCAATTAGCCAGGACTTCCTGCCATTATCTGCTGTAGACTTGGGCATTAGTACGCCCTGATTCACCATAATTTCAAGTCAGAACACACTAAAAAATTCACTCACCGAGGCATTAAAATGTTCCCCAGCAACATCTGTATTTGTGTATCTGGGTTTCTTCCCTGGATGTTTGATCTAATGCCGGCATCACATAGGTCAGTGGTGACAGTCCAGGCTAGGTGGACACTTCTGTGCTGCTGTTTTTATATTTTTAAAGCATGCATGGTATTGTTTGCCAGTGTTTATAAACCTTGTTTCTGGGACTTCATGTTGCTAGCGTCTAGCAGTGTAACTTTCTCCTTCTGCCTAATAGGTAGCTTAGAAAGGTGTGGGAGGTGCCCTCAAGAACAGCCTTACCAGAGCCAAGTTTCCTAAACATACTTCACACTGGTGATGGGAAGCTGGGTTATCATGAAGTGCATTGCTCCGAACTTCAGAGCAGATCCTTTCTGTGAAAGACTTAGCTAGCCCTAAGTGGGTAGCAGTGGATGGAGATGGGGTCAGGACTGCACAGCCCACTTGCAGCTTGCTCCCGCTCTTTGTCCTAACAACAGTGTGAAGTTCCTACATAATGAATCTTCACTAAAATGAAATGAGATCTTGGAGCAAAACCACAGGTTTCCTGGGAAGTATTTCATTTCTTTTAAGGGTGCTGTCCCCGCCCTTCACTGATTAAAAGAACCAGAGGCAACCACTTTTAGTCTTGTTTCTCTTTATGACTGAGACTCATAGCTTCTAGGATGTGTAAGGGAAATTGAAAATGCTTCTGACTTCCAGGGTCAAAAGAACCTGGTGCAGGGCTCAGTTCAGGCTTTTCTCCATGATCTAGAGCATAAGAAATAAATATCCAAACAATGAAAAACAACTTGGTACCTGGAGTCAATTTCTAAACATAAAATACTAAAACATTGCTGGGATTTTGTGAGTTTCATTCCACTGTGATTCTCTCTATGCCCCTTATAGCCCAGATTTGGACTCATCCCACCCCACAGTGAGGGATAGGGCCAGCAGAGAAGGGCAACAGCCAGTGAGACTGGATAGCCTGAGTGTGGGCTTGAGTTTTAGCTGTTCCAGACAGTGTAGGCTTCAGCATAGGGAAGGAGAGGGTGGAGGATGCTTTCCAAAGAAGGAAATCTAGGTGTGCTGGGAGAGGCAGAGGAGGGACTGGCAAAGAAAAGGACTGGCTAGTGTTCTTGGTAAGAGCAATTCACCTCAGCTTGGAACAGTGGTCCTCAGATCTGAGCCACCTTTGAAAACCACCCCTGGGGGCTGGAGAGATGGCTTAGAGGTTAAGAGCACTGACTGTTCTTCCAGAGGACCTGAGTTCAATTCCCAGCAACCACATGGTGGCTCACAACCATCTATGATGAAATCTAGTACCTTCTTCTGTACACTGTATACAAAATACATACATAAATAAATATTAATTAAAAAAGAAAACCACCCCTTTAAAAGCTGAACTGAAGGGGCTGGAGAGGTGGCTCAGTGGTTAAGAGCACTGACTGTTCTTCCAGAGGACCCGGGTTCGATTCCCAGCACCCACATGGCAGCTAACAACTGTCTGTAGTTCCAGTTCCAGGCAAACACCAAGGCAAATAAATATAGGGGCTGAGGAGAGGAGTCAGGGAAGAGGTTACAAATGAGAGGATGGTGATGGTACTTTGGCCCTCAGGCTCTGCAGGGGCTGTGATGAATGGGGAGGACTCACCACACCTCCGTTTTCCTGATCTTATCTTCCAGTGACCTCAGGCTCTCCACTGGAGTCTGCGCATCCCCAGGCTGAAGGATATGTCACTAGGAAATTCTAAACACTGCAGTCAGCCAGGCCTGAAGGAGATTGGTCCATCTCTCTCCAGATCCAGCACTCTTCCTGCTTGCTATGTGCTCTGCTTATATAGCTTATATAGCCTGGGAAAACAACCACCACCATCACCACCGGTGACCACATTACATCGTCCAGCCTCAGTTTCCTGAAGCAAAGTCTTAAAATGTTGATCTGAAATTGAACTGAGTTAATTCCGTGGAGATTCAATAGGGCCAAGAAGTCAATCTTCATGGGCTTTTTCCTATGAGGCTGAGAGTAGGGGGGTTGCTTGTTTCAGTTCTGAAAACAGCCAGACAAGCAGCAGGTGCCTAGAGGGAGGTCCAGGGAAGGCTGCTTTCTGTTCAGTGTCCCAGTCACGCCCCCAGGCTCCCAGCCTTCTTGTTAATGGCTATTGTATATTGTACCTGTGGCATTCCTCTGGAAGGGAAGCAAATGAGTAAATGACTGGTAAAAGAATCAATGCTGGCCTGACTCCTGCAAACTTGGCATATGTAGATTTTTGTCCCGAGTTCTTGTATAATTTCAGGTGTAGCTGGGAGAGCGGTGGTGCATGCCTTTAATCCCAGCAGAAGCAGAGGTAGGGGGATCTCTGTGAGTTTGAGGCCAGCCAGGTCTAGAGAGAGTTCCAGGACAGGCTCCAAAGCTATACAGAGAAATCCTGTCTCTAAAAACCAAATAATGATTATAATAGTAATAATAATAATAATTCCAGGTGTAAGAGACATAGAATAGATTATAACATCTTTTTTTAAAGGTTTTATTTTTATATGTTAACTATGCATATGTTTATATCTGTTTGTGGGTATGCACAGGTGAGTGCAGGTACCTGAGGAGGCCATTAAGAGGGAGTACAATTTCCTGGAGCTGAAGTTGCAGGTGGTTGTGAGTGTGAGTGGATGCTGGCAACCCAACCTGGGTCTTCTGTAAATGCAAGCTCTGAACTGTGGAACCATTGGAACTGTCATTCAGCACCCCCTCCACATCGTATTCTTTTGTGTTTATATAAATCAACACTCCTTTTTCAATAAGAAGAGGAGGCTCAATTGCAGGCTATGTTCAGTAACTCAATAAATGCAAGACCCCAAAAAAGAGATCCTGGCTGGGCACAGAGAGAAAAAGACAGAGAATCAATGGACTAATGGTACAAGAGCCTTTAATCCCTTGGTAGGAGAGTTCCTCCTGGCTCTCCCAAGTCCTTTTTTGGTCCCCAGGGCTCCTGGAGAAGGGGGCACAGGCCTGGGAATGCTGCTGGGACCAGACCTTTGATCTCTGATGAGGCCCTAGTAAGCCCCCAGCTCAGACCTAGGCTGCCCCAAAGCTGGGTCAATAGACACTGGGAACAGGAAGAGACCCAGCATGCTCACTTCACACATTGTAAAACACACAAAGATCCCAGTTCCAGATAACTCCCAGTCTTTCTCTTCTCTCCTGCCTCTCTGTTAATGCACACTGGTGTCAGGTAAGTTGTGAACATGCACCACTGTGCATTAACTTATTCTCAAACAGAAGCAGAATATATAATCTTCGTCAAGCCCTTTGACTTCAGAGTCTGTTTTGGCCCAACCCTCACTTTGCCAGACAAAGAAATAAATCCCTCAAGTGTGGCATGTAAAGTTCTCCCTTCACCAAAGAGGCTCTTGATATTGTCTCACTCGGTCCATGGCTTGTAGAGTCATATAGACTTGTGGTTCTCAAATTCCAGACAGTGGGAAGGGATTTAGAGGCCTCTGGAGCATATCACCTACACAACAAATAGACAAGGAATTACGCTATTAGGGTGATTTTACTAAGGAAATCTGTGCCTAAACTCAGTAGACCTAACACTCCATTGTCAACAAAAACAACTCTTGTGTTGCTAGTCAGAGAGTAGGGGGGGAGGGGGTGGGGGGGTGTCCACTGACGTCCACCTCAGGGAAATCTCACTGACAGTCATTCTCTTCCATCTTGAACAATTCATTTTGGGACCAGTCAATTTACTTTCACCTAGAAAAAGCTGCATCCCGGGGAGGAGAGCAGCCCAATATCCTGAGAAGTGACAGGGAAACTCAGGTCTCCTTTAAAGCATCTTGCCCACAAAGTCAGATGAAATGAGGAACCAGGAAAAATACCGAAGAGAGGCTTCCTGGCCAGCAGGTGTACCCCCTCAAATCAGACCTGATGGAAGTTTCTTTGAACCTGTGCTCTAGAAGACAAAGATGATAAACCCTCCTGTAGCATCATAATGAAGATAAAAGATGGTAATTGCAGAAAGCACATGGAACCTAGCAGGTATTCCTGGGCCAGAAGTGGTCCTACTTAGAAGTAGGGATGCATTTTAACCACAGCAAAGAGACACCACCCAAAGGCAACAGCTATGTGGACAGGGTGCTTCCTTTGCAAAACTGTATAGCATTTACTCCAAACTGCTCCTGCTCTGTTCCTGACTTTCCAGCTAGGACTGTGCACCTCAGAACCACCCAGGCATCTTGAAAAAGGAATCCCACTCATCCGAACAGAACCATTGTCTCTCCAGAATAAAAAGTCTTGAAGAGGAGAGTATAGTTCTTTTATTTTATTTATCTGTCCCCACACCACCAAAAAAAAATCTCTCTTAAAACAGCCTTGCCTGCTATTTTTGTTTGTTTGTTGTTTTGTAACAGGGTTTCTATGTTACAAACACTTGCTCTGCAGAGTAGGCTGGTCTGTAGACTTGCTTGTCTCCGCCAGAGCCACCACAGCCAGGTCCATGACTACCTACTACTTTTAAGTTCATCCAGCACCGATTGTCTTAGGATCCTTGGCCCCTTCCTGACCCACTTTTGCCCCTTTATTAACCTCTCGCCTGCTTAGGAAGCCAAGCTTCGAACCTGGAACTTTCTCACACCTTCTCCTCCTGTTTGGGGAAGATAGCGGAGGATGAAGCTGGCGACAAAGGTCTGTTAGTAGCCACTTGATTTCCCAGCTTACTTACTGATTCGTTAAACTTAAAAAAAAAAAAAAAAACCTGGAAGGAAATATATGATGTGTGTGTGTGTGGGATGAGGTCTGGATTCACACTCTAATATCTTGCTCAGTTAGAAGTCCTCTTCTGATTTTCCTGGTCGCGGCCGGCAGGAGGAGGCGAGAGTCTGATTGTGGCTTCCTCAGCCTTGGGGAGGGTACAGTCTGAGGGTGCAGCCCTCGGCAGACCCCAGCAAAGCCTTTCCCCTGAATGCCCACGAGGCAAGGCTCTCTGCCAAGAGAACTTTGTCGCCTAGTTCCAGCTCACTGATACCTGAACAAACGACCTTCAAGCCAAAGGAAGTCCCTCACTCTGAGAATTGAAGGATTGCTCTCTCTACATACATCCTGACAGGGGTGGGCTGGGGAAGCGCCTATAAAGATTTGTGGGTGTCAAATTCTCACTCACCGTATTTATACACACCAGAAACACTCAGACAAACATTTGCGGCGCAGGAGACTTTGGGGAGGGAGGGTCAGGTTCGAAAGTTCGACCTGCTGAGGGTTGGTGACAAGGACTCAGACCATCGTGAGGCGTCCATGACTCAGGAACGCGGGAGATTCTGGTCTTCAGTGTGCTAAATTCAGGGTGCAGGGGTGCATCAGGGGTGAAGAACAAGCTCCCCAGTGCAGAACAGTCCACAACGTACGAGTAGCTGGAGGAAAATAAGATATTGGCCTCTGGTGGAACAAGGTGTCTAGGGGACTCAAAGGCACACACAGGAACCCAAGATTACAAGCGCCCGCCACCCTCTTAGCACCAAGGAACCGGCAAGCCTGTGTTCAACCTCCAAACTGGTCAATCCCATCCCACCACTGCTGCTTACCGCTCGTACTTAGGACCTGGGGGCGCTGGGGCGGGGCGGCAGGCAAACTGGACCGTGACAGGTGCGCCCCTCGGCCAATCGCCGGACAGACACCCCTCCCGGGCCCCCGCTGCGTTCGCCAATCCCAGACCGCGCTGAGCTTCAAGTGTGCGGAGGGGCGCGGGTCCCCACCAAGGCGCCAGTGGCCTCGGCGCGGTCTCTTGAGCTCCCGAAAGCAGAGAGCCGGCCTCCCCAACCCAAACTCGCAGGAGCGCTCGCGTGGGAGTTTGTACCAGTGAGTGGAGCGCGGTAGCCGCGAGGACTGCAAACGGGTCATCTGGATCATGGTCGCTCTCCGCTGAGTTTCCGGCTGTGACTTTGATTATTGGCAAATAATCGCAGTAACAATACCAAGCCTCAATACTGAGCCACCGCCAAGCTCAGTCTCCGCAAGTCCGCAGCACACGACAGCGTATCCCACCCCTGGGCACTGACCGTCAGCCCCAAACGAGCCGATGGAAAAATCCAAAAATTTCCGCATCGACGCCCTGCTAGCAGTGGATCCCCCTCGAGCCGCCTCCACTCAAAGCGCGCCGCTGGCCTTGGTCACTTCGCTCGCGGCCACAGCATCTGGCCCCGGTCGAGGCGGCAGCGGTGGCGGGGGGACCAGTAGCGGGGCGAGTCGCAGCTGCAGCCCGGTGTCCTCGGAGGCCACTGCAGCACCGGGAGACCGGCTGCGGGCTGAGAGCCCATCGCCCCCGCGCCTGCTGGCTGCGCACTGCGCTCTGCTGCCCAAGCCGGGATTCCTGGGAGCCGGAGGCGGCGGCGGTGGCGCGGCGGGTGGGCCGGGCACTCCCCACCACCACGCGCACCCGGGTGCCGCGGCCGCCGCTGCCGCCGCTGCGGCTGCAGCCGCTGCTGGCGGCCTGGCACTGGGGCTGCACCCGGGGGGCGCGCAGGGCGGAGCGGGCCTCCCGGCACAGGCTGCTCTCTACGGTCACCCGGTGTATGGTTATTCGGCAGCAGCAGCAGCGGCCGCGCTGGCGGGCCAGCACCCGGCGCTTTCCTACTCCTATCCTCAGGTGCAGGGCGCGCACCCCGCTCACCCTGCCGACCCCATCAAGCTGGGTGCGGGCACCTTCCAGCTGGACCAGTGGCTGCGCGCGTCCACGGCGGGCATGATTCTGCCCAAGATGCCGGACTTCAGCTGTGAGTACCTGCGCAGCACCGGGGCAGTTCTCTCGGGCATCCTTCTCTCCCGCACCCTCTTTCTGCCTCAGCTCTCAGCGAGCTGTGCAAGTGCTGCGAAGCCTCCAGGGCTCATCCCTGGGCCTGTGAGGCCTCGCGTGGGCCGCGCGGCGTGAGAGGAGCAGTGAATTATTAAGATGGCCACGCTGGGGCCTTGCTTTCTCTTTCTCTCTTAATGGGCAGGGGAGGTTAGAGGTGTGAGGTTGAAACGTAATGATTAACTTGCAGTTTGGAGAAGGAAGTGAGTGGGAAGGCTAGCCAAAGAGGGCCTCGAATGGGGCAGGTTTATGGTCACTGAAACCTGGGACTTATCACGGGGAACATAAAGTTGCCCAGGGGCTCCATAATGGACTACGAAGAAACACACCATGGGGTTCCAGAGGCAGCTAAGGAGAAAATGGACTCTAGAGTCGCAGGGCAAGGGCCCCAGCTCTTCTCTGGCTCTTGTCAAGGCTCTTCATTCCTCTGAAGGGCCAAGGTATGTGTGTAGTGTGGTTGTGTGTGTGTGTGTGGTGGGGGTCCCTGCATACAATGTCCAAGACGTCTGTTTTGAACAGAAGGTCCCAGGGATTCTAAATAACGAATGTCTTCCTGGGAATTCCATGTGCCCAGCACCTTTAGGAGCTCCTATCCAAGATGGGGAGCAAAGAAGGTTCAGCCTGCTACCTTCTCTGCTACCCAAGAGGGATAACCTTTCAGGGGCCATTTCAGACTTCCTTGGCACACGCTGCATCTGTGTTGGGTACCCTGGCTCTGACTCTTGCCCTGTGCCCCACATGGGTAGGGGCAAGCTGCCTTTCCATTCAGGCCAGAACAGAAGATGTATATGACTTCCCCCTGTCAGCCGCCCAACACCCAAACAAAGAGACCCCATTGTTTCCGTCTGAGTGGGTTTGTTTAGACTGAGAAGATGCAGGCTCTGAGGGGGAAAGGCAAAAAAGAAAAACAGAAATAAACACTTGCCAGAATTCAGATTCCTCTGCCAGAAGCAGTGGTTGTGAAATGCAGAAGTAGCAAGGTGGTGAGAGAATTCCGGCCGGCACGGTTGTTTGCTCTCAGCCACCCAGGCTTTTCCCAGCTTGGCTCCAAGAAGGCCAGCCTTGTTGATCTCCAGTGGGAAGGCTTCCATTAACCTCAGTACGGGGCTGCAGCTCAGTTTCTGAAATCGGTTCTATCCCGTAAGTCCTGGGCAACATCTAAGCCTGACTGTGGAGCCCGGCAAACCCCTTCAGATGGAAACCTAACCATAAATAAGTGCCCAGAGAGAGGAGCTGGTCACTGCTCACCAACTGACCTCTATGGCTTTGGGTTTCCTGACCGCTCAAGTGCTTTCTGGAGGAGAAAGGATGTTCTTATGGAGCCCACGATCACTCAAAATCCCTGCAAGTGGGAGCACACCTTTGCCAGTAGTGTTTCACTGTAGCTGCATAGTATGTCGGGTTCTACATTAGGGAAAGAATCCAAAGGCCAGACCCCTGACAAGCACTAAGGAATGCAGCAGAGGGTGGCTAAACTCTAGAGGGTCGTGTACTATTCCTGGGACTTCCCTCTTACATGGAAAAACAGGGTTAGGGTTCTTTAATTGGTTGTTTCTACCCACTGGATGGCATTTCCTTTGGAGCCAGTGTTTTAATTAGAGTTCTAATGTATTGTCAAGTTGGGAATTCGTAGCCTTGTTTAACTAAAGCAGGGGGCGTGGACCTTCCTATAAAGCAAATTGCCGATCCCAGGGGAGCCTGAGCTCATCCCAGCTAGGGCTGGCCTCTTTCTTTCCTTTGCTTTCTTTCTTTTATTGTCTAACACTCTTTGGACTCCTGGGAAATCAAGAGAAGTCTCGTTTTGAGGTCATAAAATTCTCTGTGATGTAACCGTGCAAAATTATGTAAATAAAGCTGGACAGATCTCCTGGAACACACAGAAAGCCAGATCCACTCACACCTCAGCCTTTCATTTGAGTAATGAGAATAGTCTGAACAGGCTTCCAGTCCCTTTGCCCTCTGCTCTAGGAAGAGGAGGGAGCTTGGAGAGACCCTGATGAATATGCTTATTTTGGCTCCAGCTTCCGTCCTTACCCTTCCTTCTCATACCCAAGGTCTGCCGGCCCCAGGCCCCTTTTCTGTTCTTTTGCTTTAAGATGGTGGCCAGGACCAAGAGCATGGGTGCTTTTCCAGAGGAAGGCCCTCCACAAGAACGAGGGCGGGCGAGTTTGTCTCTTGCTGGTCCAGCAGGGCTACCAGCCCTCTTCCTACCAGTGTTCATACAGGTGGCCGCTGCGGAACAGGCAACAGGCCCTATCTAATCGCAGCCCTCAGATGAAAAGCCCTCCACTTTCGCTTAGTGTCTGAGATGTGGGTCCTCTGATCCGTGGGAGAGCTCGTTTCTGCAGGGTGGGCGCTAGAATCTGGACCTTGGGAGGGACAAGGGCAGCAATGGCTGGATCCGGGGGCAGTGGACAAGCCTACAAAGGCCCTCTCGCCTTTTTGGTCCACAGCCCAGGCGCAGTCGAACCTCTTGGGGAAGTGCCGAAGGCCTCGCACCGCCTTTACCAGCCAGCAGCTGTTGGAGCTGGAACACCAGTTCAAGCTCAACAAGTACCTGTCGAGGCCCAAGCGTTTTGAGGTGGCCACCTCCCTCATGCTCACAGAGACCCAGGTGCGCACCTGATACCCCGCCCCCCTGGGCAGCCAGTCCACCAAACCGCCCTGGCGGGTACTGATTTGAGGAACTGGGTTCCAGCCTCTTAACTTTTAGGTTGAGTATTAATTCTCAGTGGCCGAGGTTCTAGGAACACCCAGAACGTCTTTCTGCACTGGAGGTTGGATTGAATAGTTTGGGGTACAGGCTGAGAATCTGTATTTAACAAGCTATTCTGAAGAAAGTATCTCTCAGGTTATGTTCTAGAAGATTCTTTTTTTTTTTTTTAGAAAGGTACAAACTTGCCTGCCAGCAGCCTTGGTGCTTGGTAGACCAAGGACATAGTATAAAACGCTGGGGAGTTGAGGGTACCACGCCCAGCTATGTATGGGGTTACTGATGAATAGAGTGGATGTGGGAGCTAGGGAATTGGAAAGCTGCTGCCCAGTCAGCTTCTTAGTCCTCTAGAGGAACCCCTTCTAGGATGAGGGTGGGTCGAGGGGCAGGGGTCCCCGGTGCTCACACCCCCTGAATTCGTGGAGATGCAGGTGGCGGGTTTCTCACGCCAGCTTGTGCCTGCAGGTGAAGATTTGGTTCCAGAACCGCCGAATGAAATGGAAACGTAGCAAAAAGGCCAAAGAACAGGCTGCGCAGGAGGCGGAGAAGCAGAAGGGATGCGGCGGGGCAGTGGGCAAAGGCTGCGCAGAGGAGAAGGCAGAGGAGGAGCTGCTGGGGCCGCCGGTGTCCGGGGACAAGGCCAGCGGCCGTCGTCTGCGGGACTTGCGAGACAGTGACCCGGATGATGATGAGGATGATGAAGAGGACGACCATTTCCCCTACAGCAATGGCACCCTTGCCCACGCTGCCTCGTCCGACTGCTCATCCGAGGACGACTCACCTCCCCCAAGGCCGGGCGGACTCGGGCACCAACCTCCGCCCCAGTAGTTACCCCAAGCGCCGCAGCAAGGAAGCGCAAGGCCACCCGGGTTGCGGGTATTCAACCCTATCCTGTGGTCTGATGCCAGCCTGGCTGCTCTCCTCCGACCATGCATCCAGGTGCGGACTGGGGCGGGGGATCCTATTCGGGCCCTTGAAGAACAGCAAGAGAGAAATAGAGAGAGAGAGAGGAGAGTTCCGATGTGAACTTTTGTTCTTTTAAATTTAATTTTGGGTGTTTTGGCCGGAGGTGTTTGTGAGAAGAACCTTCTTGGAGTGTCTCCTGCTTGGCTCTTCCCTCTTCGAAGAAGGGAAAACTACAGTGTTAAGTGACCTAGAAACTTGAAACCTCCTTTGGAGACACTATTCTGCTAAGAATTGAAAAATAGAAAAAAGGTTTTATGCCTATGTATGGGGGGGCGGGTGTTATGTCATAAGCATCCAGACTGCTGAAAAATCTCAGAATGGTAGTGTATTTTTGTATATTGTATTTATATATAAAGAAAGAAACGTCTACTTATGCATGCTAAATTATTATTTAGCTTCCCCATTCACCAGAGTGGAGATGGAATGTAAAATAAATTGGTTTTGTACTGGATGAGAGTGGGAAAAAATATCCTTTAATTTTGGAAGGAGGAGGATCGAACCCAGGACCTCGGGCAAGTTATGCAAGTACTGTGCCACCGGTCCACATCACCAGCCCAGAAAGGGCAAATCTTGTGGTTCCTGGGTGTTTTGGTTGTCCAGATGATGGGCAAGGTGTCTTCTTCGTGATTATCAGCAAAGGGTGAAAATCGGAATGGCAAATGAGTGTCAATACCACCTCCATGTCTGGGCCCCCAAGACCGAACCTGATTCCGGTGCGGGAGAGGGTGCTAGCAGAGCGCCAGTGTGAAGTGTGGCTAAAAATATCAGAGGCCAGGTGTCAGAGCACTCAGCCTGTTCATGACTCTTAGCTGAGTGATTTTGGACACTGTTTATTTCCCATTTACTTGCTGGATCTTTTAGCTTCATTGGCATGGGAATATAGTATTTGAATGTTTCAGCTGCCAACAACTAGGTGTTATGACATTAGGGGTTCTAGCGATCACTGGAGCTAAGCAAACACATTTTCCGGTAAAGCGCTTAATGGTGCCATGCAGCGCATTCTGTTGACCGGCCCCTCCGATGTTCCTTGTGTTAGCCAGGATTTTGTTGGATCTTAGAGGGAACGGCGGATAGCAAGAATGCTCCATGCCAGGGCTGCAATGGCTCTGGGTTAATAAACCTCTGCAGCGAACGCCATCAATCATTCAGCCCCCAGACCATGTGCAGCGCACATGCGGGGCCCAGCCCTAGGCGCACCGGACCTTTGCAAACTGACTCTGGCCAGGGAACATTGGGTCCTCCGGGTCTGGTTTGTTTCCCTCAGTCACCCTCTCTGGGTGTCTGCCTCTTGTCGGTCACTTTCTCTCTCACACCTGGGTGAGGGCAAACAGCCCCCTTCCCCTTGCCCTTGCCCTTCCTCCCAGCTGATGAGAGTTCGGAGAGGTCTGGAGTTTCATTTGGGTGATTACAGTGAGGCCAGAAGGGCACCCCTCCATCTCAGAGCTGAGCCACATTAAAATCTTTCTGGCAGCTCATTAACACCCCGGAGCTCCTTCCATAAAATCCAGGCAGGCTCAAGCGGGTGCTTGGGCCAGGGAGCCAGGTAGGGTACCTGCTGAGCGCCAGGCACGTGACCAATAGGAGTCCCAGCAACCTTCCCATCCAAAGGCTGTGGACTGGCTTTACAGCTGGTGGAGGAAGAAAAGGGCTGGAGGAAAGGGAATGGGAAAATCTGAGAGGAGTGGGAGAGAGAGAGAGAGAGAGAGAGAGAGAGAGAGAGAGAGAGAGAGCAGATGCTTTAAAAATATGTATGTATCTCTTTTTAATTTCTAACACATTGGCGAGGTTCAGCCCAAAGCAATCTCGTCCCAGGCTTTCTCCACATCTGGGGGTTATTTCCCTCGGAGGATGGCCATCCCAGTCTCAGAGGCTTGAAGCCCTAAACACTGGGTAAACAGAAAGGGATGCCTGGACCTGAGAACTCAGGATACCCCCACTCCAAGGGAGAGACTCTTCCCTGGAACAAAGGCCATCGGAATGTTGGAGGAAGAAACAATCATATGAACAAGCTCCTTCCTATTCTCCCGACTGGGTACAGCAGGGCTGCAAGTCTCTAATTTGGCGCGCAGATCCGCTGGCGGCCTCAGTGTCTCAAGCCAGCAGCTTAATCGCAGCGGAATTTATCTCGCTAATAAATTTAATGATCAATTCGTTCTTGTCACAGTAGCTCTTCCCCAAATCAATTATAGCAAATTTAAATATAATCACTGCCTCATCCTAGCTTACTCCGGGCATGGTGCACATTCATTCCGCCTAACGAACTGCCTGGAGGCCTCCTGGAGTGCTTGGAGAGCTGCGCCTCTACTCGGGGTCACCGACTTGGCTGAGCCACCCACAAGGAACGCCTTGGGCCTCTCCTCCGACTTCACTCAAGTCTCTGTGACCTCGGGCCAGGATGATGGGGCTAGAAAATGGCTTTGCAGTCCCAAGGACTGGGACTGCCAGCCAGGTCTACACAGTGAGCATCCTCATGTCCGGAGTTTGAATTCCAAGCATCATACTCAGATATCGTCAGGTGACCCAGCCTGCAATGGCCATGCCTGATCCCTAAGATGAGTCTCTCTTCAGCCTAAATGTGTTTCTGTAGACCGAGTCTGCAGCCCTGTGCTGTGTAAAGGTCTGGATCTGATTAAGAGATCTCAGTTGACACGAACTCCCAGGAACCCCCAACTCAACTCTCATAATCTAAAGGTCAGATTCTGATAACTGATTTCTTTAGCTATCCAATAAAATAATCTAATAAAATAATCTACACCCTTACAGCTCTTCAGGCCAGTGAGAGACCATAGAGACAGGCTAATAATACAGAATCTGGAAGCCCAGAACAACTACAGGAAGATGAGTCTGCTCTTTTCATGTTAGCCCTCCTCAGTCCCCAGATACGAGTCAGCTGGGAGTGAGAAGCTTATAACTTTATGATCCCCAAAGCACGGACAAGAGAAACAAAAATAGGCAGCTGGGAGTTCATAAATGACAGACTTTGAAGGAAACAGTTAACAGAAAGGTCCACCTAAGAAAAGACAGGAAACACTGTAAGCCAATGAGTTAACATGGAGAATAGAGAACTATAATAAAACCACACAACTGCAGACTCACAAAGGACTGTAACAGACACACAAATGGCTAGGATGAGAAATGCCTTTAGGATGATGTACCCATCACAAATACGGAAGATTGCAAGTGCTGGTTGGTGTGAGGATGTGGAGAAATTTGACCCCTTGTATAACTGACTAGATGGCAGTGTAAAGTGGTACAGTCATTGTGGAAAACAATATAGAAGGGTTTTGAGTTGGAGAGATGACTCAGTGGTTAAGAGCACCGGCTGTTCTTCTGGAGGACCTGAGTTCAATTCCGAGCATCCACATGGCAGCTAACAACTGTCTGTAATTCCAAGATCTGACACCCTTACACAGTTATACATGCAGGCAAAACATCAATTTATGGGGCTGGAGAGATGGCTCAGCGGTTGAGAGCACTGTTTTCTCTTCCAGAGGACCCCGGTTCGATTCCCAGCACCCACATGGCAGCTAACAACTGTCTGTAGTTCCAGTTCCAGGCAAAACACCAAGGCAAATAAATAAATAATTTAAAAAAAAAACCATCAATTTATATAAAATAAAAATAAATATTTAAAAAATATAGAAGGGTCTCAAAAAAAAAAAAAAAAAAAAAACAAACCCGTGGGCTGAGAATATAGGTCATCAGTAGAGTATGTATGAGGCCCTAAGTTCAGCTTCCAGACCACTGTGTGAGCCAGCAGTGCTGGTTCTGGAGCAACGGCACACTCATATTGTACAACGTTGTTATCCAGTTGAGGCAAGAGCAGCAGGAGCAGACTAGGTATTCAACTGCAAGTGAATCTATGAGCAAAATATTCACTCCATGGAGGAAGGGAGGGAAGGAAGGAGGGAGGGGGAGGGAGGGGAAAAGGAAGAGGGCAGACTCTATCTACCACAGTGCCTCAGCATGGATGAGTCCAGGAGACCATTGCCCCAAGAACTAAACCAGGGAAACAAGAGCTACATTGACTTCACTTGTAGAGGCACCGTTTAATATATATATGTACTTCTCATGAATGCAGGTGTCCTTGGAGGGTAGAAGCAAAGGATCCAGATCTGGAGCTGCGGGTTGTTGGCTCCAAATTCAGGTCCTTTGCAAGAGTAGAAAGTGCTCTTAATCACCGAGCCAATTTTCCACACCAATAGCGACATTTTAGACCCTCAGACTTAGAAGATCACCTGGCAGTTGTTGGGGGGCAGGAAGAAAGGGTCTATGGCTTTGTTTACCCGGACAGAACTTCAGTTTGGGGAAATGAGAAGGTTCTAGAGATCTTGTGCCTACAAGAGGCCTTTAGTTAACATTACTGTACTGTATGCTTAGAAATGGTAGTGAGGGAGATGGGGGTATATGCCTACCACCCCAGCACAGCAGAGGATGGCTGATCTGAGCCAGGGGTCTACATAGGGGAACCACGTTTGAATGATAAAGGTGGTGATGCGGGTCCTATCAGAAGCCTGTAACCTCACCATTCTAGAGCTTCAGACCGGGAAATTGCCAGGGGCCTTTATGGGCAGTATAGCAAGAACCCGTCTAAAAAGAGAGGTGAACATGGTTTTTGCAATTTCACTTCTACCTCTGCATTCTACACCCCCCCTCCACTTTCTTCTAGAATTTAAGCGATAAGCAGGTCGCTCTGTGCAACTGAGTGTGGCTCGGTACCCGGCCCTGTGCTTCAGGGTTGTTCCCCCATACACCCCTCAGGGTTATCAGTTAAATGAGCCCTGGAGTCTTCCCCTAGTCCTGGAGGTGCTGTCAATCTGAGCGAGTCCTCAGACCCTCAACTGAATCCCAGGGCTAGGTTGGGAACCCCTGGGAGGAGAGAGGCTCCTGAGGCGGCCTGGAGATGTTGGGGATCCGAAGGAAAGAACTAGGCGTGGGTGCCAGGAGGAATGCTCCCTGCCCCCCAGTATCAAAGTTCCGCCATACCCTGTGTCTCCTTCAATAAAACTAATCCATCGGAGGTGTGACCTGCGCCAAGAATGCCACAGTGTTCAGACTACAAGGACGAATATGTTTTTCAGATTTGGGTTTTATGGTCGGATTAAAGTTTATTTTCCATAATAGGACACCTAATAAAACGCATAAAGCCGGCCCGGGCTCCAGCTGGTGGCCTGGTTTAACACTTTCACTTCGTAAATCACTTTAGGGAGAGCCAGGTGTGCTGCGCGGGTGCTCGGGGACGGAGGTAGCGACTCGGATCCATGCCCGGCACCACGGTGCGCACGGCTCCCACCTCCCGGAGTCCGCATCCAGCAGGAGGTGGAGCAGCCCGAGGTCACCTGCTCGCGGGCTTCCTAGCCGCTCGGCCCCGCGCCGACCCCGCATTCCGCCGCCCGCGCACCTGCCGCCCCGCCCCGGGTACACACGGTGCCTGACAATGCGCGGCTCCGACCCATTGTCCCCAGCGGCGCAGGGGCGGGACGCAGGGTGACTCCCCCTCCACCCCCCACCCCGCCGCCCGGCTAGGGCGGGCGCGCGGTTTACCCAGCTGGGGAGGAACAAAGGAGCGCGCTTATCTCCCCGGCCCCCGGGCTGAGCAGCGAGGGGTCAGGACTGGGGCGCGGGGCGGGACCCTAGGCTGGGACCGCGAAAGGGAAGTACCTGCCCATGGGCTCCACGAAGCGGCGACCTCGGGGGAGTCCAGGCTGCTCAGTCCAGTCTCCAGGACCTTGTTCAGCAGGGTGCTATAACAGGCCCTGCGAGCTATGGCTCCGGTCGAAGGGTGTGCTCCGGCGCTGGGTTCAGCTCATCCCTAGCGGTGCTCCTTTTCCCCATAGGCTCCTGTAATAATGCTCCAGGAAGAGTTCAAGGAGTCTTCCAGAAAAACAAGGAGGCAGGCCGCCGTGGAAGCGTTAGTTTTGAAAGCCTACCCAATTTCACCAGGATACCCGCAGGTTTTATATTTGTTATATTTTAATTTTCCTGATTAAAATAGTTCTTGCAACCATAATATTTGTTTTTATGTGGAATTCAGTTAAAAAAGAAAAGAAAGAAAATAACAAAACAAACAAACAAACAAGCAAACAAAAAACCAGAAAGGGAGCAGGGAGTGTGGGTCGGGGGTGTTGTGAGTCTTGGTCGGTTTGGGACTCCCAGGTGATCACAGACTGCCTGAGCTAAGCCCTGGCTTAGCTGATTCTTGCAAACTCTGTCTCAGCCGGTGTCAGAGGCCCTTTGTGCAGAGGCAACAGCTCTCAGGTCTGGCTAGCTCTAATTCTTCAAGTCAGGGCCAACACAGACCGGAAACTTTCAGTGTTTTAAAACGACAATAATAAATTACAAAGGGAATATAAATTGTGTCTTCCTCACAGTGCAACTCGTACATTCTATCTCTTGCCTTCCAGGTAACTCACCATCCAGGTCTCTTTATGCTAGGTCTTCAGCCAGGTTAGGAACCTATGCCACAAAAAACCAACTAATCCAGCCTGTAAGCCTTTCTTTCTTTTTTTAAAATTAATCTATTTTATGTGTATTTGCCTGCATATATGTGCACCACTTATATCCCGGCTGTGTTTAGAGCCCAGAAGAGGGCATAAGATCTTCTAGAACTGGAGTTTCACAAGGTTGAGAACTGCCAGGTGTGTGTTCTGATTCTCAGCAGCAGCAGCCAGGGCTCCTAACAGGCGAGCCACCTCCTGACCCCCTTCCAGCCTTCTTTCTACCTGGAGAGAGCATTGACTCAGTCAATGCCCAGAGTCAGCCCCTGGTTTGGCTTTATTGCACCTTAGATGAACAATGGGACACTTGCACTTATGAAACAACCAGAGCCTTAAAACATGAATGCCACTCTGCCCACTGCTCCTGGTAGCCGGTGGGCACACGGAGAGGCTGGCCAGGGACAACCCTGCCAAGATGTCAGCAAGTGATAGCAGCCATACCCATTAGTCTGGCCAACTCCATGAACAATTATCATGGAGAGATTTAAAACCCCTCTTTGGACTGCACACTACCCAGAAGCTCTGTGACACAGTGAGGGCCTATTGGCACAGCTCATATTGTCTAGCCAAGCCTTCATGGTATGCCACTGAGCTCTGGCCTGGTCTACAGTTATTAGACTGCTGCCTTATAGATGAGCAGTATTATCCAGTAACAGTATTTACCCAGGTGCCCAACAGAACACTCTGTCCAGTTGTCTGGACCCTCCCAAGAGGCAGGGTGAGCCTCAGCCCCTAGAGAGAACTTTGCAAAGCCATGCTCTATACAAGTGAGGGTGCTGTCTTGCACTCTTACTGTGCTTGAGCTCAAGGGCCATGTCTGAGAACATGTCAGGATTACAGTGGCCCAGATGACAGGGATTTCAGTTAACTGGTAACAGCATTTCGATTTAGCTCAGGTGGACAGGCTGTTCAGGGCTGGGCTCATGACCAGGCTGTCCATCTTGTCTATTACTTTCCTCCCCTGGCTCAATATCCCAGCCAGCAAGGGGGTGCGGTGTTGTTTAGTTGCTTTTCCCCTGGCTGGAACCAAATACTTGACAAAAGTAACTTCCAAGAGGAAGGATTTATTTGGGCTCAAGGCCTGAGAAGGTGTTATTCCCTCTGATTGGAAGGCATGATGGGACTGGGGGCTTGTAGTCAGAAAGCAGAGAGAGATGAATATTGGTTCTCAGCTTGCTCTTTCCTTTCTGGACAGCCTGGGGCCCATGGAATGTTGTTTCCTATAGTCAGGGTGCATCTCTCCTCTCCAGTTAGGCCTCTTTGGAAATGACCGCACAGACATACCCAGAAGTGTATTTACTAGGTGATTTTAAATCTAGTCTAGTTGACAAGGACAAGCCATCATGGGAGATAGGGATGGATGAATGTGACTCCTCAGGACCTCAGTAATGGATCTTCTCCCCATTTCACTGGCTGGAACTCATCACACAGAACTTCTGGAGACAAGAAGAGAGCATCCAGTTTTGGTTGTAATGGCTGAACTGTGTGTGCAGTTTGCATGGTGGGATAAAAGGAGACCGAGGAACAAATTCTGTCACAGATAATTGATCTTGATCTTTTGTCATTGTGGTAAAATTTGCATGTTTGTCTTTTTAAAAAAACTATTTGTTTTATTTTATGTGAATTGGTGTTTTGCCTGCATGTATAACTGTGTAAGGGTGTCAGATCTTGGAATTACAGACAGTTGTTAGCTGCCATGTGGATGCTGGGAATGGAACTCAGGTCCTCTGGAAGAACAGCCAGTGCTCTTAACCGCTGAGCCATCTCTCTTTGTCTTTTAAGCACTGTAAGTAGTGCCATAGGGCATCTCCCTTCCCTGTACCTCAACTTTCACCCCCACACAGCATCTCTGAGGTCTGCAATTCATGCTCTGAGTAGCCAAGTGCCCTCTGAACTACTCCTGTGGTGCTACCTGTTTCAGATGCATAATTCTTTTAAACATTTTTAAATTAAAAGCTTTTTTTGGGGGGGGGTTTAAGACAGGGTTTCCCTGTGTGGCCCTAGTTTTTCTGGAACTTGTTCTGTAGACCACACCGACCAGCTTTGGAGCTCAAAGAATAAGTCGCACCTTGCCTAGCTTGTGTTTTGTTTTTAACATTTCATGTATTGTGTGTGTGTGTTCACACCATAGCACACATGTGGAGGTCAGAGGACAAACCTGTGGAGTCTGTTTTCTCCACCTTTTGTTAAAGACAGGGTTTTACTGTGTAACCATATTGACCTGAAATTCAACACATAGATCACACTGGCCTGGAGCTTGCAGAGATCTGCCTGCCTCTGTCTCCTGGGTGCTGAGACTGCAGGTGTGTGTCACCACACCTGACTGTCCTTCAACTCTTATGCAGGTTCCAGGGACTGAACTGAGGCCCTCAGACTCACAGGTAAGCACCTTCAAACTCCACGGCCCATTTCACTTCTTTGGTTTAAAACAACCAGGTCTCTGAAATCCCTCTCTTTGTTTCCACAGGCACAGAAAACATTCTATCCTCAAGCGGCACGCTTTTAGTATCTTTGAACTTTCAGAAAAACCTTGAGACAAGGGGTCCCAGAAGCTCTAGGGGAGCCCCTCCCTGCTCTCCAGCTGCAGGTGGCTGTGGTCATTACCAAATCCTAGCTCAGCACCTGGTACCCCAATTGCCTCCCTTCTATGGTGCCCCTATAGCCCACATCTAGAGTTTTGGAGGCCTTTTGCTCTCTATCTTTATAAAACAAAGTAATTTGCTTTTAATGACTGCTGGTGTTTTCTTTCCCAGTTCTATTGAAGCAGATAATGTCTGCAGCCTTCCTTGCAGGTTAAACTACCATGACCTTCATAATCAGAGTACAGAAATAAATTATATTTGCTCATATATGTCACTCTATCTCAGGGCCTGGCTGCCTCCTAATTGCAGACGGTATGATAGAGTTTTGCTTTTATCAGGCCTCTCCCTCACAGGTAACAAAGCGCTTTATTATGCCATTAAGGGGGGGAGTGCCTCAGTCGGTGGTGGTTCCCACTGCGGCTACAGTAACATTGGGACTTCTGACCCTGGGACTCTCCCATGGGGGTGCCAGGAAGAAGGTGAGCACAGCTCCTTCCCATCTGTCCAGGCCACGTGAGACAGAAGGTCTTCAGAACTGGGTGACACGATTTGGATTTGAAAGGAAGAGGGGCTGGCAGGATAGCCCACCTCCTGGACTCCAAGCTCAACAGTGGTGTGAGGACCAACTTCTGCTACATCCCAGACCCGCTTTGGCTGAGCTGAGTCTCTGATTGGGGGAAGGGAGCCTTTCATGAGCCTGCTCTTGTAGGTTCTGGTTCTTACCTGCCTCAGAGGAGCTAGGCCAGGAAGGGTCTGAAATTCTGGAGGCTAGGATCCTGGGAGGCCACAGGGCCCCTTATTTCTGGGTAAACCTGCTTCTAGCAG
The DNA here is from genome assembly GCA_004025045.1 of Sigmodon hispidus. NCBI lineage: Eukaryota > Metazoa > Chordata > Mammalia > Rodentia > Cricetidae > Sigmodon > Sigmodon hispidus. Next base: position 208,810 of record PVIH01000124.1, read on the forward strand.
GTCTGGAGGTGGGATGTGGCTCTTGACAGATGCTCTAAGGATTTGTCTGGGTCCTAAGGAAGCACAGACCTGAATAGAACCTTCTGGAACAGTGATTCTCAATCTTCTTAATGCTATGACTCTTTGATATACATCCGTGTGTTGTGGTGACCCACAACCATAAAATTATTTTTGTTGTTACTTTATAACTGTAATTTTGCTACTGTTATAAATATAATGTAAATATCTGTGTTTTCTAATGGTCGTTGGCAACCTCTGTGAAAGGGTCATCTGAGGGTCACAGGCTGAGAACCAGTGTGCCAGAGGAACACTTCTGATATCCTGGTGGATTATTTTTATCAGTACCTCTTTGAGGAAGCAGAAGGCCCTCAAATGTTCATACACAAGCATCACCTATGGTGTAACAGGTCCCAGTTACATTTGCATTGGATTGGTTACATGGCATGTGAACCATCGTGTCATATTCTCCGGGGAATGTGGGATATGTGTGAAAATGTATTGCTGATTTGTATAATAAAAACTTGAATGGCTAATAGTTAGGCAGGAGGTATAGGTAGGACTTCTGGGCAGAGAGAGAACGCTGGGAAGAAGGTAGAGTTGCCAGCCAGTCACAGAGGAACCAGCAGGAATAGTCCAGAGAGATGAGGTAACGAGCCATAATAAATTAATATAAGTTATAAGAGCTGGGGGTAGGGTGGGTTACCTCTCAGAGGTTAAGAGCACTGACTGCTCTTCCAGAGGTCCTGAGTTCAATTCCCAGTAACCACATGGTGACTCACAACCATCTGTAATGAGATCTGGTGCCCTCTTCTGGCCTGCAGGGACATGTGAAGGCAAAACACTGTACTTAATAAATAAATGAATAAATCGCCTTTTCACCAAGATGGCGCCGATAGTGAAGAAGGAAACTCCTGCCCCTCCCAAAGCTGAAGCCAAATTGAAAGCCAAGAAGGCAGTGCTGAAAGGTGTCCACAGCCACAAGAAAAAGAAGAACTGCACGTCACCCACGTTCCAGTGGCCCAAGACCCTTAGGCTCAGGAGGCAGCCCAAATACCCTCGGAAGAGCGCGCCCAGGAGAAACAAGCTTGACCACTATGCCATCATCAAGTTCCCCCTGACCACTGAGTCAGCCATGAAGAAGACAGAAGACAACAACACACTTGTGTTCATTGTGGATGTCAAGGCCAACAAGCACTAGACCAAACAGGTGTGGCCAAAGTCAACACCCTCATAAGGCCTGACAGGAAGAAGGCATAAGTTCAATTGGCTCCTGATTATGATGCTCTGGATATTGCCAACAAAATTGGGATCATCTAAACTCAGTCCAGCTGGCTAATTCTAAATATACTTTTCCACCATAAGTAAGTAAGTAAGTAAGTAAATAAATAAATAAATAAATCTTTTTTTTTTTTAAAAGCTAGTAGGATAAGCTTAAGCCAAGGCTGAGCTTTCATTATTTATGAGATGGAGGCCCCGAAAAAGTATGACTACAAGGTAAGGTATAGGGTGACAGGTCCCTGTGTCTTCCCAGGACCAGCCTCCTGCACCAGGGCAAGGCCAGTACCTATCCACAGCTTAGTTTACCAACAAGTCCTGCTGCTATGCTAATATGAAAATGCAGGCCTGTCACTTGGTAGGCCTAACCAGAAGACTGAGGGGTTCCAGCCCCACCCTCACCGTGCACAGAGTCCTGTGGACCTTTATAGGATTTCATTCATTGAGGCCAGATCCATTAATCAAATGATGGAGGGCAGGTGCAGAATAAGTCTCAAACACATTGTGCTTTTGATGAGTTAACTGAGTGTTTTATGCTCTAAATGTAAACCACTTGCTCTTGTGTAGCATCAAGCTCTGGGTAAGTTCATACTTACCGAAAGCCTGGTTTGCCCTTTTGGCTTCTGTATTCTGTCTGATAGGAAATTTGTGTTTGTGCCAAAGCTATGCAAAATTGAACGATAATAGTATTAATTATTTTGGTCCCAGTTTTGTGACACACCATTCCAGATCCTGCTTACCGAGATGCTGGAAGCCAGTCTTGCCTGGGTGCTTTGGTCTTGTCATAAATGTTTGAGAGTACCCTAGTCTTTGTGTTACTTGTATTAGAAATTGTTTTCCTGGAGTGAGAACAAGTGTCACGGATTACCTATCAGCTTTAAAGAAAAACAGATACCAGGTCAATGGCTAAAGCTTATTTGGTAAGGTACTCACATGTGAGTCTGGGTTTAATCTTCAGCACTGTGTAAAGTTGGCATGATCGTATATGCTTGGAATCCAACACATAGAAGGTGGAGGCAAGAAGGTCACAAGTTCAAGATCATCCTAATTTACCCATCTCCAAAAAAAGTCAAATAGATACTGACATAGACTCTTACAATGATATCCATCACAAATCAGGTAGAAGAGCTGAGGAGGCCTAGTGGGTAACATGCTTGCTTTGCAGGCATGAGGGTCTGAGTTCAATCTCTAGCACCCACATAAAAAGCCAGGTGTGATAGTGTGTATTCTTGTATAATCCCAGGACTTAGGAGGCAGAAACAGGATCTGGGGCTTGTTGGTCAGCCAGCCTAGGTAATTCAGCAAGTGATCCTGTCTTAAAAACTAAGTAGATAGCTCCTGACCCCCAAGGTTGTTGGCGCGCGCGCGCGCGCGCGCGCGCACACACACACACACACACACACACACACACACACCCTGAAGTGATAAAGAATAGCTAGCTGCTCTTCAGTGAGAACCTGGCTGTTCTCAAACCATAGTAGACAAATAGACACCTTCTTTCTATGGGTCAGAACCTGCCTGGTGGTCAATAGAGCACCAGATCTTCTAAAAGACAGACCAGCTAGGGGCAATAACAAACTGAAGTGCCTGGGCCTACAGTGCCAGGCTGTCGCTCTCAGTAGCGTAGTTATGAAAAGAGAATCACTGTGGTCAGGGACACACATGCAGTCACAGGAGCTGTGAGCAGCAGGGCTCCCATCCTGTCCAACACTGCTCTCCCAAGTGTTGTCTGCTGTGGCAGGGTGACCAATCTACCTGGTTGGTGTAACGTTCTCATGCTGGGTGCTGAGAATCACATTCAGGTCCTGTACAGGAACAGCAAGTACTCATCCGCAGATCCATCTTTCTAGCCCCACACTGAAAGTCTTTAAAAAACCCTGACCAGCTGTGATTTAAATGTCCCTCTTCCTGGCTGGCTTGGAATAATTAGACATGTTGGGAAGGGCTTCTGCCTAGAATTTCTAGACTCTTTGCAAAAGCTGACAACCTCCAGCACCACTTTGAAGCCCCAGCTACCTTCCGTAGCCCAAGGCCTAGGTTTGGGGTGTGGCCTTGCATACTACTAGTAAAATAGCATTCCATTATCCATGGACCTTATAAAAAGTAACTGGGAAGGGAAAGCCTCACACAGTGTGGTGCTACTGCAGTCAGATGCCAGTTCTGTGGACCACAGGACAGTGGTAAGGCCAGGAGGGACCAATCACCTTAGACCCATACTGCACAGATCAGTGGTCCAATTCCAAGGCACAGAGTCCCTGAACTGCGTTGGCCTGTGAAGTCAGTCATCCCTGTGTGGTCCCAAGTGTTCAGCGGGTCTGAGGTCTCCAGGGATACGGCCCATGACTGTAAACCCAGCTAAGGTCTCATTCTTAGTTCTTTCTGCTCAACTTCATTAACACTGTTCCTGTTGACAGAGGCAACCACCAGTCCTGGTTTGCTTGTGGCTGAGTGGCCCATACCTCCAGTTCCGGAGGACCCAATGCCCTATTCCGACCTCTGTAGGCACCAGACATACACACGGTGTAATACATACATTCATATACATGAAATAAATATATCTTTTAAAAAAAGATTTTTTTAGGATGGTAGGAGAATTTAAAATGTGGGACAGGGGTGTTCTATACGAAAAATAAAAAGTAACCATGACCTTTGAACCTCATTTACTCCTTTTTAGGGAAAGAAGCTATAGAAATAGCCCATCTAGGAGCAGCATGCCTGGCAGGCCTTATGACATGTGGTGTACCAATGCACAGCCTCCCTGTGATAGGCCGGTGTTGAGGGTGTGGACATGTCTGCACTCACGGGAAGGGCAGGCTGAAGGTCGGGAGTGAAAAAGGATGACTGCTGCTGCTGCTTATTCAGGCAATAGCATCAAAATGTATTTTTTATATGTATTGTAATGTTACATATGTAACTGTATATGCAAGCATATGTAAAAGTGATCTTAGTGCTATAGGCTGTGAGCAACTGGAAAACCAAAAAATGATTAATAAGGAAAGGCAATGGGCTGCTCTTTTCTTGGAAACACTTTTGAGAAAGTGAAATGAAACAAACAGTTCATTATCAATAATCATCTAAAATATCTTCAAAAACTGTCCAGCTGTTTTTCCTCCCTCTGACATCCTGTCAAGCTTGCCGTCTCGGCCATTCTCCCTCACAGGTGCTTCGGTAATTGCCAGCCAACAGGGAACCTGTCAAGGAGTGATGGAAGGCTTGTTCCCAGGGCAGGAAGCAGGACCACAGCCTATTCTGAGGTAGTCTGTTGTGATCAAAAACTATGCCCGTTACTGTTGCAAGATGAGCTGGGGACCCAAGAAAGGTTGGCAGCAGTCACACCCTTGTCTGGATTGTGCCAAGGTCAAAATCACTCAGCATGGGCAAAGCTGTCTTCCAGTGGGACACATGCTGCCTTGTCTTTACCATGCACGAGAGCCACAGGCCTGAGATCACCCTTCAATCTGGACCTTGTCACTGGACCCAATGTCTCCTCTCATCATCTCATGCAAATATAATTTTCCACCATTATTCTGCTTTAAGAGATAAATGGGCTGGAGAGATGGCTCAGCGGTTAAGAGCACTGACTGTTCTTTCCAAGGACCTGAGTTCAATTCCCAGCATTCACATGGCAGCTCACAACTGCCTGTAATTTTAAGATCTAACACCCTTACACAGTTATACATGCAGGCAAAACACTAATTCACATAAAATAAAAATAAATATAAAGAAAGAAAAAAAGAGAGATAAATGTCCCCTTCCCATGATCTCTCTGCTTCCAAACAGTCAAATCCCTCTTACTTCAGCCCATGACACAAAATGAAGCTGAGGAAAAGGCAACATGCTCCTGTCTTTACACAGATCTTTACTTCCTCTGTGGTCACAGACTCATGGCCCAGACATTACAACAACCATAGCATTTTCTGTGGGCAGGGCTAACAAGGTTCTCATCCCAGAATCTGCCTTCCCACCATGTGTCTGATCTCACTGGACCACAAAGTGGTCTGTGTCCAGCTGCAGGACCTGTGCAGAGGATGTGTTCTCAGCTTTCTTCTCTCATGGCTTTACTCTCCTCCAGAAATCCTGGATGCTGGAGGTCCCCAGGTTCCTCCCAGAGGTGGAGTACTGGGGTCTGCTTGTCCCTGACTGCCCAAGATTCCTTGGGTCTTAGAAAATGCAGCAGCCTCAGACCTCTTCACATCCCCCTCCTTTGCTTCCAAATTCTGAACAGGGTCCAATACTGCAGGAGTGTGATTTGTTTCCAAAGGTTGATGTGTTGGAAGCTGGGTTTCAGGCTGGCAGTGTGGGGCCCATGAAACATTTAAAAAGAGGTCCTTGGGACGTTATCAAGTCACAGTGTGTTGCCCTGGGAAGGTACTGGTGATGGTCTCCTGCAGTGATATTGTGAGTGTGATGCTAGGTGACTATGTACTCATTTACTCTGCACTTTTCTAAGCAATTTTGTTTTGTTTTGTTGATTGCTTTTTCGAGACAGGGTTTCTCTGTCAATAGTCGTGGCTGTCCTGGAACTTGCTTTGTACACCAGCTGGCCTCGAACTCACAGAGCTCCACCTGCACCTGCCAACCCAAGTGCTGGAATCAAAGGTGTGCATCATCACCACCCAGCACTCTGTACTTTTCTAACCCGCTGCTATGTTGTGATGCAGTGTAGGAAAACCAGAGTAAGAGCAGAACAGAGAGCATTGCAGCAGCCTCCTAGGGGATGTGGACATTAAGCAGATGCCCCATCACCCTAACAGCCTCCATCGCACTATCTTATCTCTTCTGGGGCTCTTGTGAGTTTTTGGTACAGGTATCCAGCTGGAGAGCGCGTTTCAGCAGAAGAGGTTGGATCTCCACATCTGGCCTAAGGGCTGACTTTCAGGACGACCTTGGGAAGTTCCCATATCTGTCTCCATAGCAAGTTTGAGCCAGACTTGGGACCTGTCCCAGAAGAACTCTGGATGTCTCCGACCTTGATGCCCAGGTTGGGTGATGGTGAGCGAGCATGTCTGCCCCACCTTCCAGCTGTGCTCATGCAGGTGTCCAAGCTTGCAGCTCTCACCACATCTGGATCCCTAGTGAGCAGAGGAACCCTAACCCTAACCCTAACCCAGGCATCCCCAGCTCCCAGACTGACTTAACAACTGCCACAAGCATGTGATTTCCGCATTCTGTCCTGTCACCCTCTGTCTCATGACTCTGGTCACTATTATGTGCAATCTCTGTTTGCACGGTTCCTGCCATGCACCCACCCCACCCCCACATCCTCTAGAATCCTTCACTGACACTATAAGACGTGGCCCCACTGGATGCATCTGGCTGGAGGTTCATCTTGATCCAGCCCGGTTAGCCATAGGCAGGCCAGAGAAAGGAAACAAGGTGCCTTATGGTGCGTGTAGACAGCTCCAAGGTTGTGAGAGTGGGCAATGGCCTCAGGAGATGCTTGCACAGTGAAGAATGGTATTAGAAGGAAATTGAAAGGTCCTGCACCTCAGTCAAGCCAGGCAGTGGTCTTTTGTTTTGTTTTCTTGATAGGGTTTCTTTGTGTAACTTTGGTTATCCTAAAACTAGCTCTGTAGACCAGGCTGATTTTTTTTTCTAATTCTTTTTTTTTTTTTATTATGAATAAAGAAGTCTGTGTACATCCTTATTCAAGGTCCCTTCCCCCTCCCACCATATCAGGTCATTCTCTCTTCTCCACATCTCCCCATCCCTCCCCAGCATGGGCAGGAGGTATCAAGGTCTCAAGGTCCCAATATTGCTCAGTTCAGCCTCCACTCCCGGCAGATCCAGTTTTCTCCTCCCAACATCGAGACTGAGTCAGGTGTTCCTCTAGGGGGAGTGGGATCCAAGGTGTTAGTCCAAGGTGTTTTAGATCCCAAGCTGTTCAGTGGTTGTGGTTTGCAGCTTGGGCATGCTTTGCTTTTTTCTTTGTTTGTTTAGAGTGACCAGGCTAATTTTAAACTCACAGAGATCCACCTGCTTCTGCCTCCCAAGTGCTGGGATTAAAGGTATGCGCCACCACTGCCCGGTTACCAGGCTGAGTCTTAATTTGATTCTCATGATGAACCAAGAGAACAATGGGGAAAATCAGGAGGCCCCAGAGCATGGGCACCTCACTTAACCTCAGCAACCTCCTGAGATGGTAAAGAGGCAGGTCTGTATAACAGGTGGGTGAGGCCCCCTCTGAAAGCCAGTCAGCTGGCTTCAGCCCACAGTTCCTGGCACATGTATCTCATGTAATCAGAACCACAAAAAGGCACACACGGCTGCTGCCACTAGCAATAAGCCATACTTTCACAGCTGTGGCACACCAGAACCCCACATCTGGTTTACTGATAAACAGGAATATCTGGAATTTCAAAGGTTCCCTGTTCTGGAATATGTCAGAAGGACACAACACACAGTAAAACTTCATGAATATAACAGTTTGTTAAAAGTAATTTACAATCCATAAATCAGGACGGAGGGCAAACTCAAGTGGAATACAAACAGAAATAATGGTGCTATCTACATTTCAGACCATGGAAATGAGAACCAATCCTCCCAACTCAACATGGGGTGCTTTGGCTCTACCCCTCAACACCAATCCCAGGGGACTCAGAGACACATCTTGAACTAATCATAAAGCTTTCTACAGTCTTCCCGTCAGCCAACCTAAGACCACTCTGAGTAACACCAAAGAAAGGAGATGCAGCTATAGACCGGAAGGGTGGCGAGTGCTGGAGTGTTGGGGTGGGCCTGAGCCATCCTGTGAAGGCAGGTTTAATGCACCCACAATATGGGTTACACACATTCACAAACTCTCCTTGCTCTTTAAAGGGGATAAGGAAACCTAGTCTTAGAAATGAGCGGCACACTGGGCTGGCTAGTTTACATCAACTTACACAAGCCAGAGTCAACTGAGAGAAGGGAGCCTCAGTTGAGAAACCGCCTCCATAAGGTCAGGGTGCAAGCGAGCCTGTAGGGCACTTTCTTAACTTGTGACTGAAGTGGGAGGGCCCAGAGCTCATTGTGGATGGTGCTACCCCTGGGCTGTTGGTCCTGGATGCTCTGCATCAGCTCCTGCTTCGAGGTCCCCTCCAGTGAGTTCTTGCCTTGGTTTTCCTCATTGGACTGTAATTTAGGTTATGTAGGCCAAATAAACCATTTTCTCTTCAAGTTGCTTTTGCTCACTTTGTTCCATCACAGCCATAGGAATCCTGAGACACATACCTACAATGCCTTAGAAATGAGCGACACATTCACCTACCTACGGCCGAGATGGTCTGAATGAGAGTGCCTCCTACAGCCTCATATATTTGCAAGCTTATAGTCCCCAGCCGAACTGTTTGGTAGGGGTAGTAGGTGTGTTGCCTGTGGGCCAGGATGTAGTTTTCAGTTACGATTTAGCACCATGCCTGCCTGCTGCCATGATGAAGGGCTAAGCATCTAAAGTTGTAAGGAAGCCCATAATCAAATGCTTTATTTTATGAGATGCCTTGTTCATGTTCTGTCTTCATAGCAACAGAACATTAACTAAGACAAGTTCTCCTCCTGCTTTGAGACAGATCTCACTAGGTAGCCCTAGCTGTGTTCACTACACTGGCCTAGAACACACAGAGATCCCACCTGTTTCTACCTGTGAGTGCTGGGATTAAAGTCATGTGCCACTATGACCTATTTTTTTTTTGTTGTTGTTGTTCCTAACATCATTATCTTCTCTTACACTAATTCTAAAGATTTATGTGTATATGTGCGTTTTGAGTGTATGTATATGTACCATATGTGTACACATGCCTGTGGAAGCCAGAGGAGGGCACTGAATTCCCTGGAAGTGCAGTTGCAGGTGAGCTGTACAATGTGGGTGCTGGGAACAGAACCCAGGTTTTCTGCAAGAGCAGCCAAGTACTCTCAACTGCTCAGTTACGCTGCAGGAGCCTCTTTTGATTTATAAACACCATTCCCCACCCAAGGGGACAAAGCCCAGAGAGAACAAGGCTCATTGGAGAAACAGCTGAGAAAGTATGAGAATTCACAAAATTTACTGCCAGAGAACAGGCAAATGCCAAACAGCTCTGCAGATATGTGGAAAGCTAAGCAAGCAGGCTGAGAAAGCCAGTAAGGAGCATTTCTACATGGCCTCTGCATCAGCTCCTGCTTCGAGGTCTCCTCCAGTGAGCTCTTGTCTTGGCTTCTGTATCTCAGACAAGACTATGTCCTAAACTGTCTCAAGTGCCACATTCCCACCACCCCTCAATGCAATCTCTACCAAAATTGCATTGAGGGGTGGCTGGGAACAGAACAGAGAAAAACAAAACCAAACCTCCAAAACTATAAACTCATATATAGCACAGGAGACCACAAAGAACCAAGTGGTCTTGAGAAAAAAAGCTAGAGTTTCACCCTCCTGGTTTCAGACTACATCTCAGCAGTAGTCATTAGCGCAGAATGGTCCTAGCACAGCCGATTTACATAGATGCAAAGAACAGACGGTGGGAATCTGTGCCTTCAATAGGCAGTGCTGGGAAAACTGGATATCCACACGCTGAAAGACTAAGTAGACACACATAAAAACCAACTCCCAACTGATCAGAGGCTTAAAGGAGCCTGACACTGTAGGTCCAAAGGGAAACACAGGGCAAAGGCTGTTCAGACTCTGGTCTTGGAAATGACTCTGGATATGAACCCCAATGCAGAGACAAATGAAGTATAAACAAGCAGGATAGCATGGGGCTAAGATTCCACAAGCAAACAACAGTATGATAAGGCAGATTTCAGAGGCTGGCAAGATAGCTTAGTGGGTGAAGATGCTGGTTCCATGGTGACCGGAGTTCAGTCCCTGCCTACCTATATAAAGTAGGAGGAACTGATTTCAAGTTGTCCTCCGACCGCCACACATGTACCATGGCACATGAATCATCACAACAAATAATAAAATGTAATAAGGCAGCTTTCAGGGTGGGTGAAGGCATTTTCAAGTCCTGTTTCTTCTTTTAAAGACTTATCATGCTACAAGAGGACACCAGATTTCATTCTAGAGGGTGTAAGCCAGCATGTGGTTGCTGGGAATTGAATCAGGACCCCTAGAACAGACAGTGCTCTCAACCTCTGAGCCATCTCTCCAGCTCTCAAGTCCTGTATCTTACCTCTGGTTAATATTCAAAATACAAAAGTATCTCATACAACTAAACAGAAAAAAAAAGCAACAAATCCCAAAACTTGATTTAAAAAGGGGGGCTGGGGACAAAGGATCTGAGTAAGTTTTTCTTTAAAGTAAATACAAAATGGCCAACAAGAGTGTAGAAAGGCTACATACACATCACTAATCATGAGGGGAATGCAAATTGGAACCATACTGGCATTTGCTCAAGCCTGTTTGTATGGCTACTGCTAAAACAGAAAATAACAAGTGGTGGAATGGTGTGAACAAAAGGGAGCCCTTGTACTGCATGGATGGGATGAAAATCGGTACAGTCATTATGCAAAACAGTGGAACAGTCCTCAAAATCTAACAATAGAAATGCCATAGGGTGCAATAAGGCTGGAACTGAGGTCAGGTGCCAGAGACACAGCACTCCCATCTTCACTGCAATAGCACCCACAGGAGCCTGAGTGTCCCCAGAGGGGTGGATGGATACAGAGAACATGGTCTACTTGGACTTAGTCTTCTCAGAAGTCTTGCCATTTGTGACCATATGGACAAGATGGGTGAAGTAAACCAGACATAGACACTAAATGACCTCACCTTGCCATGGACTCTCAAAGTCAAAAGCAGAGTAGGTCAGTGTTTGTCAAGGGCTGGAGGCAGTAATGTTCAAGGGTACCGACACTCAACTATGCAGTTCTGGCATTGCACCTTAAAGCATGGGGACCACAGCTAACAGCTGTGTCATGAAACGCACCACCTGGCATTAAGTGACTTCACCAACCACACTCAAGCCACAGTAATAATGAAGGGGTGGAGTGGACTTTGGGAAATGAGGGATATGTCCATGACCTTGACAGTGGTGACAGTTTATTGTGGGCATACTTATTCCCAAACTCATCAAATTATACACATTGAAACGGTTTGTATGTCAGTCACACAAAGTGGTTTAAATGGGATATGGTTAAGCAGCTAACAGCACCACCAGAGGACCCAGGTTCATTCATAGCACTCACATGGCGACTCATAACATACATGCAAACAAACAATATACACCTAAATAAACCAGGCCACAGTTCCTTGCCTTAAACTAAGGTAATATGGGGATCTAGAAGCCCATAGTGCTATCAACTGGCAAAAAGGTTTTTTTTTAAATATTTATTTTTATTTTATGTGAATTAGTGTTTTGCCTGCATGTCTAACTGTGTAAGGGTGTCAGATACTGGAATTACAGACAGTTGTTAGCTGCCATGTGGATGCTAGGAATCGAACTCAGGTCCTCTGGAAGAACAGTCAGAGATCTTAACTGCTGAGCCCTCTCTCCAGCCCCAAAAAGGATTCTTAATTGTAGAATAACAAAGATAAAAGAAATAGGGGCTGGAGAGATGGCTCAGAGGTTAAGAGCACTGACTGTTCTTCCAGAGGTCCTGAGTTCAATTCCCAGCAACCACATGGTGGCTCACAGCCATCTATAATGACATCTAGTACTTTCTTCTGTATACTGTATACACAATAAATAAATAAATAAATAAATAAGGGTGTTTTACATTTTAAAAAAAAAAGATAAAAGAAACTGAAAAATCACCTCAGATACTGTCCAACTGAAAGTTATGATATATGATAGAAGTAACCCTGTAATGTGCAGCTGTTTTCTCCATTTGGATAGGACCATGGCCAATATTATTATTATTATTTAAAAAAAAACTATTTATTTATTTATTTGCCTTGGTGAGTGCCTGGAACAGGGAACTGGAACTACAGACAGTTGTGAGCTGCCATGTGGGTGCTGGGAATTGAACCCCGGTTCTCTGGAAGAACAATCAGTGCTCTTAACCGCTGAGCCATCCCCCTAGCCCCACATGTTAAAGTCACATGATAAAGGAAAGAGTCTGGGGATGAATTAGGCACAAACAATCTTACAGTCCTGTGTCAGCAGCTTCTGGATGGCAGAATCCATTCTCTTCTGTTGGACCCAACCCAATTTGTCATAGACTCAAGTCAGCTTCAGAACTCAATTGGACACACTACAGAAAATACCTTAAAAGAGGTTTATTTTTAAATAAAGTTTATAGGGGCTGGAGAGATGGCTCAGAGGTTAAGAGCACTGACTGTTCTTCTAGAGGTCCTGAGTTCAATTCCCAGCAACCACATGGTGGCTCACATCTATGATGACATTGCTGCCCTCTTCTATCATATATATAGTAAATAAATAAATAGATCTTTAAGTAAAGTTTATACCTTTATTTTACAAATAAAACACTTCATTTAAAAAAAGTGACTGTACAGATATTTGTTGTTTGAGACAGGGTTTCTTTACATTCTTATGTAGTCTTGGAACTCATTATGTGGACCAGGCTGGCTCTGACTTGAAGCCTGCCTCTGCATCCCAAGTGCTGGGATTAAAGATGTGTGCTTAGGGCAGTGGGTGGGTGAATATTGCTGTTTCAGCACCTTACAGTATTTTCAAATGTAGGCATAATACATTTTTAAAAATATATACTCAGGGCCTGGCACTGTAATACACATCATTAATTCTGTCATTCATACACAAATAACATTTAGAAACAAAGACAATCCACCTTTCTTTTCTGTGTGAAGCTGAGGAGTGAGTCCGAGGTTCAATCAGGTGTTCTACCATTGAGCTTTACTCTCAGCCCCCAAATCCATATACACTGTCAACTTGACAGGATCCAGAATCACCGAGGAGGCAAATCCAGGAGTGACTGTAAGGGAATTTCTTGATTGGGCTAATTCAACTGGAGACCCATCTTGAACATGGGTGACACTTTCCCTTGGACTTAATAAAAAGGAGAAAGTGAGCTGGGCACCTGTGCCCATCTTCTGCTTCCTGACCGATGATGAAATGTGACCAGCTGCCTTGACTCTTGCTGCATGACACTCCACCATGACAGACTATGCCCACACAGTGTGAGCTCCAGCCAATCCTTCCTTCTGCTGCTATTGCCAGGTGTTTGTCATAGCAACAACAACAGAGCAGACACTGCTGGCTTGCCTTGGGACTCAATCCTCAGGGCCTGCATGGAGACCTCCTGACTACACATGGTCATCTCAGACACACTGCTGCACGAACATGCTGTTTAAAACTCAAGTGAAGAGGTGACAGCATTCCTGGTCTGTTCTCACCTTCCAGGAATGTGGATTCTGCACAGAACAAAGGGCTCTGATTTAGGAAATTTCTATTTCTTTTTTCTTAAAACTTTTTATTCATTTACTTATTTTTATTTATTTGCCTTGGTGTTTGCCTGGAACGGGAACTACAGACAGTTGTGAGCTGCCATGTGGGTGCTAGGAATTGAACCCCGGTCCTCTGGAAGAGTAGTCAGTCTTAACCTCTGAACCATCGCTCCAGCCCCAGAATTTTCCATTTCTATTTAGTTGCTTTTCAGCAACTGAAGGTCAGGGTTAGTCAAGTCTATAGCATTTAAGAGAAACAAACTTTAAAATTGTAAGTAGAGTATTCGTGCACCCATGGAAGCATGCACCCAAGTCTATTCCTTCTTCCTCAGACTGCTGTGTGCCCAGTGACTGGTGAACCCAGGCTAACTCCTTATCCACTGCAATCATTTACAATCACATCACCTTCATATGTTCATAGTCTTCTCTGTTCTCACCAAGTACCCAGTATTTCGCTGAATTTTCTTATCAAATAGCCCCCCAGGTGGGAGTGATGAATGGGAGATATTGGATCCTAAGCATCAGTTAGTAACTTAGCTTCTGGACATTTTTTTTTTTTTTTTTTGGATAGGGTCTCACAATTTGCCCTGGCTGTCCTGGAACTTGCTATGTAGACCAGACTGGCTTCGAACTCACAGATCTGTTTGCCCATGCCTCCCGAGTGCTGGGATGCTGGGATTAGAGGCAATGCGCCACCATCTTGGCCCAGTTTCTGAACTTTTAACTAATACTTCAGAAGATAAAAAAAGACATAAGTTTATGATCTCACCCCTTCCTCATGGCTTAATGCTCCATCTTACCTCTCCTTCCCCTTTCATCTGTAATATACATACACATACATTTAAATGACACAATACAACTCTTGGTTCAAATAAGATCCGAAGATACAGTATTTAAACCACGACAGACCGTGGCACAATCTCTCCACTCTTACAGAGGCAGGACAGGCCTTTAAATTCACAAGTGACACCCCTTGGTCACATGCTCCCTATTATCCTTTGGCTACATTCTCAGGATAGCTTTGCCCTGTAAAGACTTGGATGCAAGGCTTGCCCTCTCTCTCAGCAGATTGACTTGCTCAGCACTCTGGAGAGTCTGTGTGTGCTTCAGTAAGAAGTGGCTAATGAAGAGCTTCAGGCCTTCTTGCAACATTCCCAGCTTTGGATTGTCAGACACTCTGAAAGGGAATTGGGAGACACAGGTCAGGGAGGGGCCGTTCTTTCAGATCTCAGGGCCTGCTAGCTCAAGAAGCAAGGTAAAATCTACTTTTAGGCATTTGTTTTCTCGATGATGGGATAAAACCCAAGGTCTTATATATAAGACAGGCACATGGGGGCTGGAGAGATGGCTCAGAGGTTAAGAGCAATGATTGTTCTTCTGGAGGACCTGAGTTCAATTCCCAGCAACCACATGGTGGCTCATAAGCATCTGTGATGACATCTGGTATCTGTGATGACATCTGGTACCCTCTTCTGTATACACTGTATACACAATAAATAAATACATCTTCAAAAAAAAAAAAAAAAAAAAAAAACAAGACACTCACATGCTTTGTTACTGAGACACCCCACCCTGGCCCTTATTTAAGGAAGTCCATTTTTAGGCAGAACCTTACTATGCTCTCTAAGCTGGTCTTCAACTCCTGGACTCAAAGGATCCCTCTTTGCTCAGCCTCTAGAAAAGCTGTGACCACAGGAATATCACTACACCTGGCTTCTTGTTCTTAAGGACAAAGCAGCCAAGGTGGCTTCAGGTTGGAACCCAGAGCCTCAGTCTCCAAGGTGCTACACAGACTGGCACATGCTGCCATAACTGGCTGCACCCAGTTTCTGTTAGTAGAAGTCTTTGCTAAGATGTGGTGGCACATCTTTAGTCCCAGCACTGGTGAGGCAGAGGCAGCCTTGGACCTGAAGGATCGAGGTCAGTTTGGCCTTCATAGCAAGCTCTAGGCCAGCCAGAGATATACAGTGGGACCCTGTCTCAAAAACAAAGCAAAATGAACAAACTAAAGCAAAATAAAGATTCTCTTTTTGAATACAGGTTCTTACTCTGTATGCTAGTCTGGCCTCAAATTCACCAGGCTGGCCTTGAGCTTATAGTAAATTCTTCTGCCTCAGCTTCTTAAATTCTGGAATTCCAGGTATGAACTGAGATGCCCAGCTTTCACTTAAGAACTTCTTGGGGGCCAGGGGTGAGGATCAGTGGTAGAAGGGTAAGTTTAGCACAAAGGTCTGAGTTCAAGTCCCAGCATCTCATAAGAAGAAAGTGAAATGAAACCCAAGGCCCAGCTTAACACAGGTACTTGTTACAATCACTGTTCTCTATTAGGCAAGACCTGCAATTCTTCAATCCAGTGCATAGATATTACAGCTTAGAATTAGGTCTAAAACTGTGCACTAGGCACAACCAACTGAAGTAAAATGGGAGTAACCCTCCATACTTGCTCAAATGGCAATCTCTCTGCTCTTCTCCCATGTCTTACCAGCAAACACTCAGCACGTACCTTGAGAAAATTAAACCCAGGTCGTCTTCTTCTGTTTCCATTAACAGCTCAGTCAATACTCTTCGAAGGAAGTGGACTCTGGGTTTATCCAGTTCACTAAATTCAACCACCTAAGGGTCAGGAGAGAGGAAAACATCCTGTTGATTCAGTGTTGATTAGTGATCCTTCCTGGTCTCTGCAATACCAACTGCTGGCCAGTACTCAGAGTGGGCTGACTTGCAGGCTGTGAGCTACCTGGCCATGGGATCAGAGCTACAGGGGATGTATACTCCAGACTTGAGGTTCACTTAGTTAGCGGAAACAAGTATTGCCCCTGTCCTCTGGAGTAGCCACTCTTTAGTTATGCCTCTACACAGGGAGTATAGGTATAGGAGAAGCCAATCAGCACGCACATATGTACCTGCTTCTCAGAAGAGCATCAAGAACTGCACGAAGCATCTCAATTTTAGCAGTAGGATAAGCCTACTATACTTACACCATGGACTTTCTTCCACAGTCACTACTCAAGAGAACCACAGACGTCAACATGGAGAAAACACAAACTCAAGTTGAATTTAAATAGAGCTTCTTCACAATCTCTTCCAAGCATGCTTTTCTTAACCCTTTGGGCTTTTTTATTCCTTCTCCAAAGCCTTCAATCCCATCCCACAGGTGTGTATTTTGTTTCGTGACTGGCCTCCATGCCAGCTTATATGGCACGGTTATTTTCCTTCTCTCTTCCAGGCAGCTGCTGAGGTTTTATAGCTTGCCTGTAGTTTTTCCTCTTTAAAATGCTAACAAAATTGCCCATACTTGCTGTAACAAGGTAGTGCCTAGGGAGGCTTCAACTATGCCCACATACACTGCTTACAGATACAGGCATGGGGAAGCACAAAAGCATGCCTAGAGACAAGGATAAACACGTTAGAGTGGCTCCCTGGAGAAGAGACAAGGACACAGACAAGGGATCAGAAGAGTCAGGGATTTGTGACGAGCTCTGTGATGGCTATTCTTAGCAGTCAACTTAACTATTAACTACATCTGGAACTAAAGCCCCCTGGTGAGGGAATTTCAGCTTAATTTGAAATAGGAAGATCCACTTCTAATCTGAAATTTGAGGTGGGAAGACATGCCTTTAATGTGGACCACACCTTCTGCTAGAAGCCATATAAAGATAGAGAAGAAGAAAGCTTTTGCTCTTTGCCCACTTGTCCTGTTTGCTAATAAGTCGATCTCTTCCCTGGCACTGCAGCCTACTTCTTCGGGATTCCACAGTATACTGAAGATCAGCTGAGACAGCCAATCTCATGGACTGAGAAACTATTAGAGTCTTGGATTTTCTGCTCCCAGACAGCCATCGTTGGATTAGCTGGACTGCAGCTGTAAGTCATTCTAACAAATCTCCTTCATTAATACACACACACACACATATATACACATGCACATAAAATACATACACACACACACACATATATTCTGTATATTACTTTAGAGCACCCTACTAATACAGCCCTATTACCCATAACTGGATCCTGTCCACTTCTCACAGTCACAAGGAAATTGTCAGCAGATACTTGGATGAAAGGCAGAAAGGACAAATGCAGATGTCACAGGAAGCTGTCCTGCAGACCAGCAATGTCACAGGACACTAACTTAGCACCCTCACTTGTCTCTGCTATTGACCTCCGTCAGGATTTCTAGGATCCTGGCAAACCATTCTGAACCCCACCTCCTGTGCCAGGCTTCACCGTCTTCTACATTGGTGCCCACAAGGATGATGGCGATGGGACTTACAGCCTTATGATATTCTGCAGTGAAGATTCATACTGTCTTTTTTTAAAGATTTATTTATTTATTATATATACAGTGCTCTGTCATCTGTCTGCACATATTCCTGCATGCCAGAAGAGGGCACCAGATTTCATTATAGATGGTTGGGAGCTACCATGTGGTTGCTGGGAACTGAACTCAGGACCTCTGGAAGACCCACTGGTGCTCCTAACCTCTGAGCCATCTCTCCAGCCTGCACTGTGTCTTTCAAAGGAGGAAAGCCTGTCCTAGCTAGTATTATGTCAACTTGACACAAACCAGGGTCATCTGAGAGGGAGCCTCAGTTGAGAAAATGTCTCCATAAAACGAGCTGCAGAGATTGATTGAGGAGCACCCAGCCCACTGTGGGTGGTGTTATCTCTGGGCTGGGAGGCTTCTAGGAGCAGGCCAAGCTTCGGTCCTCTGGGACCTCTGCACCAACTTCCTGCTTACACATTCCTGTCCTTACTTCCCTAAGGGATAGACTGTTACTTGGAAGTGAAGTGAAATGAACCCCTTCCTTCCCAAGTCGCTTTGGTCATCACAGCAACAGTAACCCGAAGACCAGGTCAGCATTGTACCACTAGGACAACCCTGATGAGACCTGAGCTGATTCTCAAAACACACATGTTTAAAAAGGTTAACTAATTCCTGAACATAGCCTTCTGACCCCCAGCACATGGCAACCCCAGACCCCCCCCCAAGTAATGTAAATCAAAACAAAACTAACAAAAAACCTTGTAAGCAGGCACTAATTTTCTAAGTAAATTTACATTATGTATTGATTGGATATTTTCTGTGATGGCCATGATAATGAAAACATTTTCATAGCTAGGTGTGGTGATGGTGGTGGTGGCACACACCTTTAATCCCAGCACAGGAGGCAGAGGCAGGCAGATCTCTGAATTGAGGTCAGCCTGGTCTACAGAGTGAATTACAGGACAGTCAACAATACAGAGAAACCCTGTCTCAAACAAACAAACAAACTCAAGAAAAAAAATGCACTTTAAAAATACACCAAATAAGGGGGCTGGAGAGATGGCTCAGAGGTTGAGAGCACGAACTGTTCTTCCAGAGGTCCTGAGTTCAGTTCCTAGCAACCACCTGGTGGCTCATAAGCACCTATAATGGCACCTGGTACCCTCTTCTGTATACTGTATACAAAATAAATAGATAAATCTTAAAAAAAAAAAAAAAACTAAATAAAAAGAATTTTACTAATTTCTTGCACTATACAAACCTTTAGGATAGAAAGTGGAAGTGATTTTGTCTTCAACAAATGTGCCACCAGATGAACGAGATTTGAGAACTTGGTGTCTGGCAAATTTTCTAAGTCCCGAAATTTGTCCCATATGCTGAACTGGAAAGTCATCTAGGTAAGAGTAAAGAAGAAAAAAAGTTAACATGCAACAAAGCACTGGAACATGATGAACCTACTCTTAAATGTGCTCTACTTCTTAGTCCTTGTCAATAACCCAAGTCAGGACTAAGAGCAACTTCACGTCCCTTCCTGACACTACCATAGAGCCCATTTTTGAGGAAAGGTTCTTAGCAATAACCAGTTATTAGAGACCAGTGCCCTGAAACACCAAGTGTCCAGCCAGCCTGGACGCAACCCTTCCAACAGTGACAGACAAGCTGCCTCGGGATGCTCTGAACTCTTGTTATCTTGTCCCACTGTTCCATCATCTTTTCTCCAACACAGGCAGGCCTGGCTGCTAGCATGGACAAGATCCATGATGGAGACATGGAACTCTTGGTAATGAGCCGGGCAGATGTTCTGGTGGTCTTCTAAATTACCTGGAATCTCCTTTCATAGCTGCAGAACTTGCTAGCCAGGAAAGCATAGAAAGGGTTGTAGGTTTTTTCCTGCAGGCAGCAATCCATAAGGATGTGGACGATCTCTCTCTCCTGCTGGTCCTTCAGCCCAAGTCTGCAGACAAACAGCCAGACTAAGAATGTATTATACTCTCAATTTCTATGGCAAAATCAGCTCCTCCCTGTCTGAGGAATCTAGTGAAAAATGAGTTAGTAAAGATGGTGGTGGCAGTCATATATTGGGCCACAATCCAGTCTTGTTCCTCATTTCTATGGTTCTCAGTTTTCCTAATAACATGGCAAAATATGTGAGGCACAATACAACTCTCAAGTTGTATAGTAGCTACAAAGTCAAGAACTGGTTTTGCAGACAATATAGAGGACTCTGCTGTAGTGCTATGAAGCTGGGTATGGTTAAGGTAATGACTTTTATTTTTTAAAGATTATGTTTTAATTTTAATGTGTATGGTATTTTGCTTGAGTGTGTCTGTGCATCACCCATATGTCTACTGCCCATGGGGACCAAAAGCAGGCATCTCAGGCCCTAGGACTGGAGTACAGATGTTTGTGAGCTGCCATGTGGGTGCTTGTAGTCAAACGTGGGTTCTGTGGAAGAGCAGCAAATGCTCTTAAAGGCTACACCATCTGACCAGACACTTTCTGACTTTGTTTTGAGACAGAGTTTCTCTGTGTAGCCCTGGTTTTCCTGAAACTTGCTCTGTAGACCAAGTTAGCTTCAACTCTGCTGCCATGGCCACACCTTCCCCAAACAACAAATAAAACCTAATAAAAACAGTACGCTGTTTAAGGTGTGTGTTGGCCACCCAAACAGTGACATTTCAGGTGTACTGCATCAATCCATGGGGTTCCATGTCTACAAGAGTAGACAGTGATTTAAAAAATAATTCAGCAATGCTGGAATGCTGGAGTAAAGGGACTCACACAGTAGAGTCACAATCCCAGCCTCATTAATAATTTTCATGAATAAAAGTAGGATGGGCAGGGAGTCACTGTTAAGTTTGACATGCCTTTTCTTTTGTATCCTAGCTGACTGGGGAAGTAAGATTGCCAGGATAATAGGTTGTACCACCATGCTCAGAAATGTTAAAGGTTTGAAATACTACTGAATTAACTAGGATGTTCTAGTTTCCTTATGTTTTCTGATAAAAACACTGTGATGAAGAGTGACTTAAGAAAGGGTTTAATATGGCTGACATGTTCAGAACACAATTTATCACTAAGGAAAGTCCAGGCAGGAACCATGGAGGAATGCTGCTTACTGGTTTGTCCTCTGGCTTACTCATGCTAGGCTAGTCCCTTGTTGAGCCCAGTACCACCGGCTTGGGATGGTGCTGTCCACAGTGGGCTGAGTCTTCCATCAGTTCAGATAGTTCTCATGGGCATATCCACAGACCAACCTGATATAATTACTCTACTGAGATTCTTTTCAGGTGATTGTAGGCTGTGTCAAGTGGCCAGTTAATGCTAACTGTCATTAGAGAAGAGTGAAGGAAATACTTTTTGGCATAAAGAACATTATTTCCCAAAGGTCATGTGTTGAGGGCTTGGTCCCTTCCCCATGGTGCTACTGGAGGTGAAGGAAGGAAGCTTGGGGAGGCCTAGTGGAAGGCGAGTTAGGTTGCTGAGGACACCCCCTTCAAGGGCATACAGGGAAACTTGATCATCTTTCTGCTTCCCAACTTCCATGAAGTAAGCAGGTTTCTTCTACCACACGTTTCTGCAATGATGTATTATCCCAGCACTACCCAGAGTAACAGGGCCAAGTGAGCAATGGACTGACACTATAAGCCCCAGTAACCCTTTCTCCTTCAAGTTTATTTTCTCAGGCATTCTGTCACAGTGATAGAATGCTAACTAGCAATGGACAAGTCAGACCCTAAGAATGGACAGGAGAAACTCCCCTAGGCAAAGTGCCTGAGTCAGATACTGACTGGGGACTCAGTGCTACCTACATTCAGCAAACAGCAAGGTCTTAAGAAACATAAGCAAGCTAGGTCAAGGTTTCCATATCAACAAGGACTAGTTCAGAAAACCCAATCATCAGACTTGCATTTATTTCTAAGTCTGAACCAGTAAAGGATTTAACGTTCAATTGTTTAGAAACACTTTATAAAATTTACAGCTAATTATAGAAACTATATTGTAAGTTTTATATTAAGTCAGAAAGATAGAGATAATAATTCCCGACAACCAACAACCCTGACAAACTATCAGGTGGCTGGTTACCTAACGCTGCCAGCCAAGCTTTCACCTCACACTACACATGCTACTTACCAAGGGCGCACTGGAAGGGATCCATGTCTTATGAGGTTCACATGGGACCCAGAGATCCAGGTGAGAGAAAAGTAATGGGAGACTCAGAGGTTCCAATTACCTCAAAGCTAAAACACACATCAATGTACTTTGTTATGTCTATTAAGTAACACACCAAAATGTTCACACCAATGCTTACTTCAGCAGCTTTTCAAAAGCATCCAAGAAGTCCTCACTTGTCATTATAGTACAGAATATGTTCCTCCTGACATCAGTGTTCATCCTCTGCTTCCTTGCAAGCTCCAGCATCTTGGAGCTAACCTGAAAAGAAAGAAATCACTGTCCAGATGCTCCCATCAGCCCAATGGAAGCAGTCTCCTCAGAAACAGAACACTGTTCCTTAGCATAGCATGTTTCTGAATTTGAATTTCTGAAGCATAACATACACATTTGAGCACAATGTGACTGTAAATCATATGTACATGTACATGCCATGTCTGTGTTCTCAGGCAACTCCTACAAAGGGAGAAAAGCTCCGTGGAAGCCTTCTAGGAGGTGGATCTGCTCTGTGCATCAAATGAAGAAGATCAAGTTCGGAGACAAGCAGCTGCCAGCGCCTAGCAGCCACAACTAGCAAGTGAGACCAAGGTCCCCAGGAAGGAAAGACAAAGAAATGGGAGTCACGACTTGGATCTACAGTAGGGACTGGAACCTGTACCTCCTAGGAACAGCATGCGCCTCAGTTCCAACAACAGCTCAAATGAGTTTCATTCCACTCACTTTCTAGATTGTGTTTGAATGGAATTTTGGACACACACACCCCCCACCCCACCCCCAAGACAGGGTTTCTCTGTGTAACAGTCCTGGCTGTGCTGGAACTCACTTTGTAGACCAGGCTGGCCTTGAACTCACTGAGATCCACCAGTATCTGCCTTCTAAGTGCTGGGGTTAAAGGTGTATATTGCCACTGCCTGGCCTTCCTGTTTTTAGTTTTTTGAGACAGGGTTTCACTATGTAGCCCTGGCTGTCCTGAAACTCAGAAATCCTTCAGTCTCTGCCACTATTACCCAGCAGGTTTTAGAACTTTTAAAAAATTCTTAAGAAGAAGAAAAACTGAATGTTGACAGGAGCTACTATGAAGCCTCCTAAGTCTGTGTGGTACAAGAGTACTCAGGAATAACAGGGCATGCCAGGCAGCCAACAGGGGTCTTCATACCATTCCTTTAAGTGGCTTCTGTGAGAGAGTCTGATGGCTGCTGTCTATCATTGGGGTCCCACTCCATGCAGACCCCACAATCCACCAGCGGCCAGTCTGTTCTGCATTTAAGATGCCATCCCAGGAGATTCGAAGCTGAGTCTCGGAACCTGAGCCAGCACTGCGTACCTGATGAAAAGAAAAGGCTCCATGAAATGCTCTGGCTGCCTCACTCCGCACTTCTGTCATGCTTTGAAATGGCAGCTTTGGTGTGTGATGATGGCAATAATCACAGACAACCACAACAGTTAGCCTATTTTGAAAAGTGCTAGAGGGGCTGGAGAGATGGCTCAGCGGTTAAGAGCATTGACTGTTCTTCCAGAGGACCCGGGTTCGATTCCCAGCACCCACATGGCAGCTAACAACTGTCTGTAGTTCCAGTTCCAGGCAAACACTAAGGCAAATAAATAAATAAAGTTTTTTTTTTTTTTTTTAAAAAAGAAAAGTGCTAGAAAGAGCTGTCAACTCTCAGCACTCTGTCTGTGAAGTCTATGGGTCCATTATCCAACTGTGTGTGACCTGGCTCTGTAACAATGACTATGTGACTAAAGACTCAGAATGACAATCACGCTGTGTGGCACAGATTGAACACTGGAGGAATTTCCTGGTCCCAGATGGGACCTGGCCGAATAAGCATCAACAGAGGATCCTATCATTAGGTCTTAGCTTAGCACTTCATGAGACTTATACTGGGTCATACTGGACACTCAACCAACTTAATGATTCCTCTGCAGGAAGGTTCTACAACCTCACTAAGGATACATAGTTTCTAAGACCTGTGCTGGACAGTGTAACCATTGTAACAACAGGTCCATGATGGCATGGAGGCTCAGCACACACCAGAATAAGGTGTCACTCACCAGAGCTCTCTGTAATTTCCTTAGTTTCTCCACAGGCTCAGGATCATAGCCAGGGATTTTACGCATGTCATTGTTCTTCAAAGCCAGCATTGTCTCCAACATGAACCGCACCTTAAAGAAAAAGGAAAATCATCCTTAACACTGAGGATTTCATGTGGTAAGAAACATCACAGCTGAAGCACGGTCACCACTAATGAGACTACTGATAGCCTGGAAGAAGTCTGTGCCACCTTTAACACCTCAATGGAGTTATTTTAAAATAGGTGTGTCTCACTATCCAGAGGCCTTCCCGTCTCCATTCCCACAACCCTAACCTTTCAGATAAGGTGGGTGCTGTGAGCCCATTTTAAAGGGGAAACTGGCTGGCAAGGCTAAGTCTCTGCTGCTCAAAAGCAGTGACACACATCTGACCCAGGCTGACACCCAAGCCTGGGAAACAGCTTCTGGGAGGGCAAACGGATCAGCTATCATGATAAAGTATGTGCGGGTTCTTAACGAAAAAGGTTCCAGCAGGGTATGGTGGTGCACACCCATAATCCCAGCCTGGGCTACCTAATGAGACTTCATCTCAAAAATCCAAGGGAACAAAACCAAATCCCTCAAAACCAAGGTCAATTTATGGGCTAAAGACAAAGCCATAGTCAGGTAAGGCAGAAGAGAACAAAGAGCATTAGGACATGGAGCAGGGTTCAGCCAGGTACTCATTTAGGCTGTCTCTCCCTGGGCTTCATGGGCACTCAGCAGGTCAAGTGGCACTCCTACCCTGTTCTGATCCTGAAATTTGCTGCCTGCCCCATTGGCCTTGGCCTGGGCTTCTGTGATCAGGTCCTTAAGTGACAAGGCATCATCTTTTCTCAATGCAAAGCCCACATTTTTCAGCATCAGCAGGATCAGCTCAATGTCTTTTTCCGTAAAAGTTCCAACAAGCTTCTTCAAAATGTCAAAGATGAGGAGAGACTGTACTACATGGAAGTTGTACAAATGGGCAATCATGGTAAACAGGTTGTCCAGTTCTTTCCCCTCACCTCCATCTTTATAGACATTATCAAATTTCTTCACCACAGCCTCAAGGAAGCAAGCACCAACCTAAAGGAGATGAAAAAACATTGTCATGTCACTCTGGGACCCTGCCTGTCAATTGCACAGACACTTGTAAAGTACAATACAAATACAGACAGAATAAGCACTCCTGCAAGGGAGTTGGTAACTAAGAATGCAGACTTCAGTAACACAGGCTTCATGTACAAATAAGAAGATTCTAGGGGCTGGAGAGATGGCTCAGAGGTTAGGAGCACTGACTGTTCTTCTGGAGGACCTGAGTTCGATTCCCAGCATCTACATGGCAGCTAACAACTGTCTGTAATTCCAAGATCTGACACCCTTACACAGTTAGACATGCAGGCAAAACACCAATTCACATAAAATAAAAATAAATATTTAAAAAAAGATTCTAGATAACACAGTACTGAGTGTTTGTTTCAGCATACAAACCTTTTCTGTAAATATATCTCATTTCTTTACAATCAACAACAAAGTGGTTTTTAATCAGATGTCATAGTAGCTCCCCCAAAAATGTCCTTTTAAAAAAGGGATGATAAGATGACTCCGCATAAAGGAATTTTCCTCCCACCGGATGGCCTGAGTTTAATGTCAGAATCCACGTAAAGGTGATAGCCGGGGGCAGCAGTGGGCCAAGAACTATCAGATGCTTCATGAATCTGGTGCTGTCTTTTGCTGTTCTGACTCTATTTACAATTCCTAAGTGTATGCTGTGGAGGAAGAAGGCCAGGGTTTCAATCTGTGGCGGTTCTGAGGATATAGAAATGGCAGCGACCCTCTTGCTGGTAGCATCATCTTGTGACTACTTTCTCCTACAGGATATCCAGCTGGGAGGAATTTGGTCTGATCTCTAGGAACTAGGGACAGGAAGGAGTAGGTTGTGGGCTGCTGGTCCAAATCTGCTTCAATGTAGCAGGACCCGTGCATATTTATGTTAAAATTCACATCAGGCAAGATACGTAGACACACAAGGGCAGATGAGATCCACATACAGCCCAGAGTGTAATGGGCAAATACACACAGGATTGTTAGACTGCAAAACAGCGAAGCCCAGAAGACTGGTGATGATGATTTCTGGAGGCCCGAGCAAGCCTTGATTCTCAGTGCAGGTTTTCTCACCGAAGAGAAACCTAAGCACACCCTTTCCCAGTAGCACTGCCATCTTATCTCACAGAGAAGAATGTGAACAGTCAGGATGCCTCAGAGAGCAAGAAACACGCAGACACTAAGTCAGGCATGCTTTCAGCCCACAAATAGATTAGATCCAACTGTGTAACAGGCTAAAATTTAAATCCTATTAATGCTTTTAAAATCAAGCATGCTAGTACAACTTAGAAATAGGGATTGAGGGGGCTGGAGAGATGGCTCAGCGGTTAAGAGCACCGTCTGCTCTTCCAGAGGACCTGGGTTCGATTCCCAGCACCCACATGGCAGCTAACAACTGTCTGTAGTTCCAGTTCCAGGCAAACACCAAGGCAAATAAATAAAGTTAAAAAAAAAGAAAAAAAAAAAGAAATAGGGATTTAAAAAACCCCTCATATTGCCAACACTGATTCTGATAATGTGAATTTCAGCACAAATCTGCAAAGGCCTGAATGTTAAGTGACTGAGAGAAGGCACACAGTAGTTAAAAACACCGTTAATATTTCTCTCCCTTCCCTGAGTTCCTGGGAGGTTTTTCTCAGCAGCATCCTGGGAAAGCTGCATCTCTGGCACAAGGTTTAGTGGCTGCCATTAGCTAAAGCACTATAATGACTTCCCCTCCAACAAGCCATCTCATTGTCCTTCATGCTATTAGCAAAGGTTTAAATGGGAAGGAGAACCAATAATCTCAGGCTTTCAAATCAAGTAAATTCCTGATGTGCTGTGATGGTCACATCTATGACTTTTAAAATAACTTACTGAAATGCTGTCTGCACTCAAATCACTTTGATTAAGTCTGCTAAGCTCTGTGTCCCAGTGTGCAATAGGATGGGGGAGGCACCACAGCAGCCGTAGAATAGTGTCAATTACTGTGATTATGGGGCACCAGGAAAGCTGTCCAGGGCATCCATTACACTTTGTAATGGCAAGAAAATGAACTTAGGCATTTACATGTGAAAATAAGCATAACCCTTGGGGTGGGGGTGGGGGCACTACAGAAGCACAACTCCTAAGAAAGCCAATGTAGATCATGCGCAGCAGGGCTTTTAACGTGTTAAGGCCTTCTCTCCTCTGCCCTGAACCTCCCAGTGCCTTAACTTCTCATACTCACTGACTCCACACTGGAATGCTATCCCAGATGACACAGTAAGTGTATGGAGAAAAGGCACAAGTGTACCTCTATTCCAACCGTGTGGTGAAGGATGCTGACTAAGAGGACATGCTCCATCATCAGTCTGCTGGGCATAGCTGAGGCAGTGACACAGGCATCCATGAGCGCAGAGGTCAGTGTGTCATTCATGTGCTTCCTGCTGTGGGCCATGTACAGCTCCTCCAGCTGTCCACTTATAGATGCCATGTTCGGCTCACTCAGCCTGCGGTGGGGTACAAGCGAAGTGTTACTGATACATTCTGCTTTATGCGGATTTCCTATAAGCACTGTGTACCTGTGCCTAATACTGAACCTGCTGCTAAAACAATAGGAAATGGTGGAGTTACAGGATATTATGGAAACAGCATGGGTTTTAGTGAAAAAGAAAAAGAAGCATGAAGGAGGGAAGAGGTGTGATAAGGGCTGGCATGAGAGCCTTTGGAAATAGAACAGTTGCATCTTGATATTGGTGGCAGTCACCCAAACCTTCTTGTAACAAAACTGCATAGAATCAGTCTCAACCTCTCTGACTTTTTTTTATCATTTTTGACTTTTTTTTTTGTCGGCTTTATTTTTATTTTATGTTATGTGAATTGGTGTTTTGCCTGCATATATAACTGTGTAAGAGTGTCAGATCTTGGAATTACAGACAGTTGTTAGCTGCCATGTGGATGCTGGGAATCGAACTCAGGTCCTCTGGAAAAACAGTCAGTGCTTTTAACCTCTGAGCCATCTCTCCAGCTGGGGTAACCTCTCTCTTGTAGAAAAAAAAAACAAAACAAAAACAAAAAACAATGAGATCTAAAAAACTGTGGGAGCTGTGTGTTGCAGAAATCCTAATTGGTTTTAATAAAAACTAGCAGCCAGATATTAGCGTAAAGCTGAAAGATCGAGACAGAGGAACAAACCACTAGGGAAACTTCTCACCACTACTGAATCCTCAGACTAAATGCCTTGAGCCCTCAGTCTAAAGAGAAGGAAGCCAGGCAGGGTCATACTCCTGTCTCCACCTCTCCAGTGCTGGGTATAGAGGCATGTGTGCTTCCCAAGTACTGGGAGCAGAGGCATGGGATCCCAAGTGCTGAGATTAAAGGTGTGTGCCACCAATGCCTGCTTGTTTCTCTTTTGGACTGGATTAATCTCATGTAGTCCAGGCTGGCCTTGAACACAGAGATCCAGAGGAGAATCTCTGCTTCTGTCTCTGGAGTGCTAGGATTAAAGGTGCGTACCATCACTGCTTTCTTTATTGATGGCTGCTCCTGAGGCCTAACTGTGGCTGGCTCTGGCATCTGATCTTCAGGTAGAGTTTATTAGTTTACAAGTAATGTATCACCATATGTGTGTTAGTTTCTTTTGAGACAGGGTCTCAAACTTCCTATGTACCCAAGGATGGTCTTGAACTTCTGACTCTCCTACATGTATCTCCAGAGTCTGAGATAACAGACTAACAGACGTTACAGGCATGCGCTTTGCCTGGTTTATGTGGTCTGGCAAGCAGGGGCTTCTGGCTTTGTGTGTGTTAGAATACTTGACCAACTTAGCCACAACTCCAGTGCTTTCCCTCTGTTTTGCTTTTAACTGCAGTGTAGGCTGGGAATGATTCCTGTACGCATCTCCCTACATAGTCTTTGTAACTCCCAGTGATCTATAATAACACATTAAGCAACAAAAGGACAGTATGTATTTGAAATCTAATAAAATTAGATGAGGTGCTAGAAGCCAGGCAGGGGTCAGCTCTAGAGGACAAAGAAGAAGGACCTAATAAGGCTGAAGTGGGGAAGGGCTTTAGACAAGCAATTCCAACTCACTTGCTAAATCTAGGCAGCCAACAGGGAAAGATAAGTGACGACTCCGCCTACGTGGCTTCCAAGGGGCCCTGTTCACCACCAGATGAATTCACTTTTGCAGGACGGAGTGACTTCGGCGGGGCCACTCCTGGGATGACACGAAGCCCTGCCCTCCCTGTTTCTCAGAATGACCCACGGAGGTCTTCAGACATGGAAAGGGCAATATCAAACAGCTGAGCATCCTATCTTTCAAGATCAGGCCCAGTTATCCCAACAAGAACAAGGATCCAGACACTGCCTAGTCCCTGCTCCATCATTTGCTTTGTGGGTTAGTTAGCATTTCTATAGTTAAATGCTACCGTGCCATAATTCTGTACCTTACCTGTTGATTAGGCCTTTAACCTGCTTCTTGAGTCTTTCTAGCTCTTCTTTCTTGTGGACAGTCAATGTTTCCTCCTCGACCCTCAACCGAGGTGGGATGTATCTTTCACCACCGTCAACACAGTGGCTTTCCTTGAAGACAGGAATAAAATTGCAAAAATTTTACAGTGGACACATTTAGTACATCTCATTATTTACTCTAGATACTAACATCATGAAGATTTGGAGTGGCTATCATTACAGGCCATGGCTGTTTAGCAAAGTGAAGCTCTACTGAGTAAATGCCTGGAATGGCCTGGGTGAACCTTTCCTTCAGCAGGCTGTGGGTGCCGTTGTGTGTCACTGTTCTGTCCCCTCACCCCGTTTGGAATGACAGCCCAGAGGCCCTACAGGTTGTTGGTGCCATACCTGATGTTCTTCGTCATCTTCCGAAGAACTTTCGCTCTTCTCTACGGCCTCAGCAAAACGGACTCTCTTATTCCTTTTGCCTTCCAGTGTCCCACCCTCTGCTTCTTCCTCCCTTTGAGAGTTTACATCCTCCTGATTCTCCTGCTGCGCCTGCGAGTCTGAGTCCTCCTCACTTTCTTCGGAACTGTTCTCTAGGTCACTCTCCAAGAGGGTCTGTCTAGTTTTCTTCACCTCTTCCTCCTCCTCCTCGCTGCTTTCGTACAGGCCGCCGCCCCTCCCACATTCCAGGGCCCCCAGAATGTAATCGAGCCCGTCGCGCGCAAAGCTAAGAGGCACCGAGCTGCCATCACCCTTCTTCTTCTTGCGCTTGTTCAAGCCGAGGCATCTCTCCAACTTTCGGATCTCTCGGTCCTCCTCCTCGTTGGCTGCTAGAAGTGCCCGCTTCCGGGCGGCAGCGGTGGCGGGACCCGGTTTTCCAGGAGCATCTTTAGCTTTGGCCTTAGTTGAAATTGCTGTGGCCTTGGAAGGGGGAGACTTAGCTTTAGCCTGGGTCGCCGCGGCCTTAATGTTAACCTTGGCTTTGGCGAGGTTCGCAGTGGCCGTGGCAGGGATCGGTGGCGTCTCGGAGGGCGGCGGAGCCTCCTGGTCGCCGGTAAGGTGTACACTATCCTCTCGGTCCCTGGATCCAGAGCCTACGGTCCTCTGCAGGCGTCGTGCTTTCCTCAGGTGTCGCTTCTCCTTACGAAGCTCCTTGCGGCTCTTCCGCACGCTGGGCCGGGAGCGATCCACGGCGACGCGGACGTCGCAGCCTTCAGGGGCTTCATTCTCGGAGGTAGCCCGCACGAAGCCTTCCACGGCCAGCCGCAGCCGCTTCAGAGGCCCTTTCCCGCCACCCGATCCGCGGAAGCCGCCCTTACGCTTCGGGCGGGCCATGCCCCGGTGCCCTCCACCACGGCTCGCAGCGCCCATGCCGGCATAAGGCTAACTTCCGGGATGCCCAAGTGCACGACTTCCGCTAGGGGCGGGACTTCCGGATGAGCGCTTCTGCGGGAGTGAAAAGGTGTAATGGAAGGACGGCGCCCTCTGCTGGCCGGAGGGCGGCAATCAGATACTAACAGAGTCTTTGAAAGCTGAAGCCCAGGAGGCAAAGGCAGGTGGATCTTGAGTTCAGAGCGAGTTCCAGGTCTGCCAGAGATACACAGAGAAACCTGTCCTGAAAAAAAGAAAAGGAAAGGAGAGGAAAGGAAAGAAAGCTGAAGCCCCGGCACTTTGTTTTGGGGGTGCACAGCAAAAACCACCCTAGCTATAATTTCCACACACAACATAACTTACACACATCTTTGCATATCTATGCTTACATGTGTACCCAGGCGAAGGCAGTCAGTACTCTGTATATCTTTTCTCTTTCTCTCTTTGAGACACTGTCTCAGTCTGTAGCCCAGGCCGACTTTGAACTCTTGAGCTCAAACACTCCTTAGTTGTGAGCCACCATGTGGTTGCTGGGAATTGAACTCAGGACCTCTGGAAGAACAGTCAGTGCTCCCCCCACTTTGAACTCTTGAGTCGCCAGAGTAGCTAGGATGCCAGACCCACAGTATTGTACCTGACTAGTTATTTCCAACGTTTGTATATTAGAAGTGATGCTGTAATAAAGATTTTTGAATATATGACATTTTATATTTTCTTTTTTAAAATTTATTTATTATGTATGCATGTACAGAAAAGGGTACCAGATCTCATCACAGATGGTTGTGAGCCACCATGTGGATGCTGGGAATTGAACTCAGGACCTCTGCAAGAACAGCCAGTGCTCTTAACCTCTGAGCCATCTCTCCAGCTCCTGGCATTTTTTATTTTCAAGAGCAGAAAATCCTAAGAAGGGTTATTTCTGAAGTAAAGAGTTTATCGTTTTTAACGTGAGAGTGGAAATATTGCTGACTTCATAGGGAAAATGAAGAATTGGTGATGCAATAGGAGCATAGAGCTTAGAACAGTGCCTGATCCATGCTGAATACATATCCATAGGGTCGACAAGATCACTGCTATCACTGTTAGCAATGACATAGCTCCTGTTTGCGTTACATTGTTTGTGAATATATGGAAGATACAGCCTCAGTGTCTTCACCAATGATGTCCAGGGGAAAGAGTGGGTGCTGTAGAATCCTATGGGATCCCCAAGAATGACCTGAAGGAAGATGAGGAAAGGCTCTGATTACAGCAGGGAGACAGACCCTGTCTGGAAGAGGATGGAGTGAGTATGGTGTGATGGTTAGAGTTTTTTTTGTTTTTGTTTTTTGTAAACTTGATATAAGCTAGGGTCATCTGGGTCGAGGGAATCTCAAGTGAGAAAATGCCTTCATCAAATTGCACTGTAGGCAAGTCTTTGAGGCATTTTAATGATTGGTGTAAGAGGGCTTGGCTCACTAAGGAGTGATGAGCGGAGGTATAAGATGTCTAGATGTTATGGAGTTTGTGACCCCCAGGAAAAGACCACAGATTCAATCCAATTATAATTTTAAAAATTTGTTGATTAACTGCTAGCAGGACAAACAATCTCTGGGACAAATTTGAGATTGTCTTGAAGGAGAGGTATGGCGAAGGAAGAGTTTTTATTAAAGACAAAAACCACAAGAAATTTTTCAATAACTATGCAAGCGAGTAAAACCTGGCCTTTTCTGCTAGGTTAAGAAGGTAAGGTAAGGCAACCCAAAACAGTTTTTGGGTATATGTGTAAGCAAGTTACAGAAGCAAACAAAAAACCAAGTAGATAATCATGATTGTTTATTTTTTTTTTGGTGGGGGTCACTGGGTCAGGATTACTGGGAACTTATCTTCCAGGAACTGGAGTCAGCTGGTGGGTACCAAGATGGATGCCTGGTGTAAAATCGAGGGTTTTCTTCTGACCCATCACATAGGAATGCTAGCTGAGTAGAGCCTGGGGAGAGCCAATAAGCATTGGTCCGCCATTAGATCCCACCTCTAGGTTCCTGCCCTGACTTCCGTCAATGATGGGCTTGATGTGGAAGTGTAAGCCAAATACACCCTTTCTTCCCAAATGCTTTTTGGTCATGGCGTTTATCACAGCAAACTATGATGGTTGCTTGATTGGATTTACAGTCACCTGAGACACTGAGGCTCCTTTTCAGCTTGTCTATGGGAGCATATCCAGAGGGCTAATAGAGAGGAAAGAACCCACCCCAGACGGGACTTACATTATCTCATGAGCAGGGGCCAGACAAGATGAAAAGAAAAAGGAGAAAGCCAGAGAGTGTTGGAATTCTCTCTGCTGCCTTGGCGGTTGCCATATGAACAGTCTATAGCATGTTTCTGTTGACATCATCTGAACCACTTCTCCAAGTCTGTTGGACAGAGACCCAAAATAAGTGTGTCTTTCTATCATTTGTTTCTGTCACTGCCACTGAGACATAAAAGCAAGGAATATAGCCCACTGAGAGATTGATGGAGGGTCTGTCTGAAGCAAGGGTGTCCTGGCTGGTTTTGTGTCAATTTGACACAAGCCAGAGGCACCTGAGAGGAGGGAGCCTCAGCTGAGATATGCCTCCCTAAGATCCAGCTCTAGCAGGGTGCAGTGGCACAGGCCTTTAATCCCAGCACTTGGGAAGCAGACAGGCAGGCGAGTCTCTGTGAGTTAGAGGTCAGCATGGTCTATGAAGAGTTCCAAGACAGTCAGGGCTGTTACACAGAGAAACTCTGTTGCCAGAAGTTTCTGGCTTGTCTGGCCCGAGGTCCAGACCTACAGTTCCACAGCCTTTTAGCCTCAAATAATCACACGACAGGTCTATGTTCATTACAAGCTTTTTAGCTTATGGCTCAGGCTCATTACTTGTTAGGTCTTTCATCCTAACTCAACCCATTTCTGCTAATTTATGTTTTGCCACATGACTCATGGCTTGCCTATACTTTTACATTTTGCTCTCTTGGAGGCAGCTCGAAGCTTCTCTGTCTGGTCCGACTTCCTTCCCCTTTATCTATGCTTGTATTTCCCACATACCTATAAGCTGCTTTGCCATAAGCCAAACCAGTTCCTTTATTAGCCATTGATAATTCACAGTATACAGAAAGACATCCCATATCATTTCCTCTTTTCTGTCTAATCAAAAAGGAAGGTTTCAATTTTAACATAGCAAATTACATATAATAAAATGGTAAACTAAGACAAGGGGTCCCTGTCTGGAGAAATTAGGTAGTTCAGAGGAGTTAGAAGGGTGTGAACGTGGAGGAAAAAGATGCAGGATCTATTTGAAGAAGTTAGATGGAGGGCCGTCTTGTGATGACATCCACATTGATGGATACTCTGGTTCATCCAATGTGCTATAACTTGAATTTTTTTTTTTTTTTTACTGTCTTTACATCATGAACCACTTTAAGCATCACTCTAACCTTACGATGTTGAGTGAGGTATGTGATACCTCATTGGCTTCTTAGAGGAGGAGGATGGAGGGAGGTCCATCTGGAGGACATTGTGGAGAATAATGGAGGAGACTGAAGCATTCTTCCGAAGAAGCCAGACGTAGGTCAGTTTTCAAAGAGTTTTCCTGACACCCTAATTTGTCAAGAGGATTTTCACAGTGTGTTGGTATGGGTTAGTTTTCTATCAGGGAACAGTGAGGATCACTTTGCTGGAGTTGAAGGAGGTAGGCACTGGGTAGAAAGGAGGAACACAAGGCTGAGACCGCAAAGCCTGCCTCCCTAGGCCGATCCCCTGTTTCAGCATCTTTGTCTCTAGTTGACAGAATTAAGTGTAAAGTAGGATTGGA
This sequence comes from Sigmodon hispidus, assembly GCA_004025045.1. NCBI lineage: Eukaryota > Metazoa > Chordata > Mammalia > Rodentia > Cricetidae > Sigmodon > Sigmodon hispidus. The sequence goes on from PVIH01000124.1 coordinate 243,608, forward strand.
GTGAAAGACAAATCCTTGAAGACCTGGCCTATCTTTTTTTTTTTTTTTTAAAGATTTATTTGTTTATTATGTATACAGTATATAGAAGAGGGCACCAGATCTCATCATAGATAGTTGTGAGCCACCATGTGGGTGCTGGGAATTGAACTCGGGACCTCCGGAAGAACAGTCAGTGCTCTTAACCTCTAAGCCATCTCTCCAGCCCGACCTGGCCTACCTTAAGCAGGGCATGGCCAACCTTAGGTTGCTCAGTGTTAGTCTTCCAGCTTCTCCAGGTGGTATCCTCCTTACTCAGTGCTCCCACATATGAGAGGGGCTTTGCTGGCAGTCCTGCTGTGACTCTTTGTGATTGGTTGTCTTCATGACAGTCTGCAGAGAGAAAAGCTCAGATTCTGTCTTGATCCGCTTCTGCGGTGCATCCCCGCTCACTCCTGGAATACCAGAGCCACTCGGACATTTCCTGAGCAAATGAATAAGGTAGGTAAAAGAAGGATGGAAGGGATCCAAGCAGCCCAGTAGGCATCGTTCCTCCGAGGCCTCTGCATCAGCTGTTGCCTCCAGGTTCCTGTCCTGCATGAATTCCTTCCCTCAGCACTTTTGATGCAATGGAACTGTGAGAGAAATAATATCACCCCCTCCCCCGCAATTTGCTTTTGGTCATTGCGTTTCATTGCAGCAATAGTATCATAACTAAGACAGGAAGAAGGTCAAGGGAAGGAGAAGGAAAGATAGGACCTTCAGGTGTGGGTGGTGGTGAGGTCTCAGAGGCTCCCGACAACTCTGCTTTTCCTCTGAAGTTAACTGTGGAATGGCTCAGCTGGAGGCCTAGGCTACAATCTCCCTTCATGAGACCTGGGCAGCACCTGCCTTCACAGTGTTATCACATTGGCCTTATAGAGGGACATTGCTGGCCCCGTGGTAGAACTTTGGCGTTCTCACCAAATTTGTCCGTAGGGGACTGAGCTGTTGTTTATTAAGAGTTAGCTTCGGGCTGCTGATCCTTTGACACACTCATCCATTCATCAGATGAGTAAGGAGTTGTCCTGGACCAGTGGCCTTGCTGACATGTCTCACATAGTGAAGATGAGGAAAACCAGCCAGAGTTATATGTGATAGTTTTCAGTAGCTTTAGTTTGCAAGCCAACTGTTTATCACATGAGGGCATGGATCCATAAATAAATTTGAAAGCAGTGATACATTTGGGTCTTCAAAGACCTCAACTTGAGTCAGTGACTTGTAAATATATTTGTTTGTGTCACTGATCCCTATATTATTAATGCCGTGGCTTCTGTTATAGTTATCAATCTCACCCAATTACCAAGATGAAACCTTTGTTCCCAATGCAGTCCCCGTGGACCGGTCCTCACCCGTTGGAGCAGCAGAAGGTTGCCTCTGGTTCTGATGGGATTTCAGAACTGTTAGTGTTTTAATTTTTTTAATTTATTTTTTTCTTTGCTTTCTCCCTATTTTGTCTGTGCTTTTTTATTACCAAGCACACAGCTTCCTAAACTGTGGGTCACATGTCTACACTGGGTTACATAACCAAACATCTATATTTCACAGCACCTCTCAACTGCAAAAAGTTTCTGAATGTTCAACAACCAAAAACTAATTTAAAATTAAGTGCTCCACGAAGTCAATGTTTCTGGCAGTGCTTACCTGTGTTGTATCATGTCACTTCACTGCAGCCCTGGTCTGTAGCCCCAATTCTGTTTTGTTTTATGAGACAGGGTCTCACTTCTTACTACATAGTCCTGGCTGGTCTGGACTGTGCTATGTAGACAAAGCTGAACTTGAACTCATAGAAATCTTCCTGCTTCTGCCTCCTGAGTGTTAGGGTTGATTACAGGGATGAGCTACCGTACCACTTGGAGCCCTGGTTCTGAACATGTAACAGACGCTTTGCATTACACCTGCCCTCGTGCCACACAATACCAATGGAAACACATGTTATGAGTTACAGTGTTTTTAACTTCACATGCAAAGTTTTCCTCTTTTATAGAATTAACAGTTTAACTACAGAATTGAGGACTTAATGTTTTCCTACCACTATTTCTCCACATATATGAATCAAATATGTTATATTTTAGAATTATATTAGAATGTTTGGCTTTAAAAGTATTCACTGAGGCTGGAGAGATGGCTTAGTGGTTAAGAGCCTGTGCAGAGAGCTCCAGTTGCCAACTTGTCTGTAACTCTAGTCCCAAGGGGTCTTCAGATCGTCTTCTGACCTTCAAGACCATCAGGCCCAAACATGGTGTACATCCATAATACAGACAGACAGACAAAACACTCATTCATGCATGTAAAATAATAAATAAACCTAAATTTAAAAGATCATGTGATAAATTTAAATTTGGGATAAGGACAAAATTTTCAACAATTTCTGGATGAGCACTGAACATACATCTTCCATTTTGTATATGTAAAATCAGTATACAAAGTATTTTGGTTACATTTGCCCTCTATTATTTTCCCTTCCTTCTCTGTTCCCATTAACCTCCTCTTTTCTATAGATCCTTCATCTCCATGTCTCATGCTTGTGTATCACCCTCTACCAACAAGATTCAGCACAGCATATAAAGAACTTGTGTAGCGTCTATGTAAAATATATCACCACAAGAGTTTTGCCTGGAACTGGAACTACAGACAGTTGTTAGCTGCCATGTGGGTGCTGGGAATCGAACCCGGGTCCTCTGGAAGAGCAGCCGATGCTCTTAACCGCTGAGCCATCTCTCCAGCCCCTGTGTCAGTCTTAAAAATAGCAAATTCTGGGGTAAAGTGCTTGCCACACAGACCTGGGGAACTAAGAGTGACCCTCAGCATCACATAAACAGTGTTGGCTGCGGCAGGATGGCCAAGTAAAGTGACTTTGAGGTTCAGGAATAATTTGCTCAAAGTTGAAGTCAGAACCTCAGTGGATTAAAAAAGAAGAAAGAACAAATAAAAAGGAGAAGAAAAGAATTAGAAGAGATGAACTTGGGAGGGGACACGGTGAAGTGGGGGGAAATGGATGGAAGGATTGGGGCTGGATAAGATCAAAATACATTGCACACATTACTAAATTCTCAAAGAAAAAGTAATTTTTAAAAAAGCATTAAAAGGGGGCTGGAGAGATGGCTCAGTGGTTAAGAGCACCATCTGCTCTTCCAGAGGACCCGGGTTCGATTCCCAGCACCCACATGGCAGCTAACAACTGTGTGTAGTTCCGGTTCCAGGCAAACACCAAGGCAAGTAAATAAATAAAGTTTTTTTTTTTTTTTTTTTTTTTTTTTTTTTTTTTTTTTTTTTTTTTTTAAAAAAAGCATTAAAAGGACAACAAAAATAATATGGAGATGCTCAATGAAACTGTTTGGCAAGGAAAGCTCTGTTGCTGAGTCTGATAAGCTGTCTCTGTCTCTGAGACCCACAGGTAGACAGAAGGAGAGAACAGTTTTTCCAATTGTCTTCTGACCTCCACATGAACACCACGGCACATGCACGCCCATCTCCACAATAATATAAACGCCAAGAAATTTGTAAAACCAGTAAGTTGGGGTCTGGAGAGATGGCACAGCGGTTAAAAGCACAGGCTGCTCTTAAAGATCCTGCCTGATTCCAACACCCACATGATGTCACACAACTGGCTATAACTCCAGTCCTAGAGGAGTCAGTGCCCCGTTGGCCTCCACAGGTACTGCACAAACATGGTGCACATACATGCAGGTGAAACACACACATGCAACACAAATAAAGACAAAATATTTTTTAAGAAAGGTGAAAGCAATTGAGGAAGACATGTGGCATTGACCTTTGGCCTACACAGGGACACACACACACACACACACACACACACACACACACACAAACACACACATTAATGTAGACACACAAGAATAACAAATGTTTATTGTGTGTTTATCATGAGCAAAACACGCTTGTGCACATGTGTGGGAATTTGATACAAGCCAAGTCATCTTAGAAAAAAGAATCTCAGTTGAAGATTTGCATCATCATCACATTGGCCTGTGGGCAAGTCTGGGTAAGCATTTTCTTGATTGCTATAGGAGCACCCAGTAGATAGTTCTGAGTTCTATAAGAAACAAACTGAAGCTGAGTTGTGGTGGCACACACCTTTAATCCCAGTGTTTAAGAGACAAAGGCAGGCAGAGCTCTGTGGGTTCAAAGCCAGCCTGGTCTACAGAGTGAGTTCCAGGACAGCCAGGCTACACAGAGGTAAACCCTGTCTCAAGAAAACAACAACAACAACAAAAAAAGAGAGAGAGAGAGAGAGAGAAAGAAAAAGAAAAAAGAAAGAAAGAGAGAAACCTGAGCAAGTCAACAATCAGAGTTCCTCCATGGTTTCTGCTTCAGCTTCTGCCCTTGAATGCTTGTCATGAATCCCCTTCATGAAGGACTATGAACTAAAAATAGAAACAAACCCTTCCATCCCCAAACTACTTTTGGTCGGTGTTATCAATAGAAAGCTAACTAGGACACAGACTATGGGATCAGATTTGAACCCTTACAGCCCTGGAGCAAAAGTTCTCAGCATCTTCGGTCCTAGGGCACCACCTGCTGGTGGCCTTAAGAATTCCATCCTGGAAAACAAGGTGCATCACTACACCAGTTTCCCACCTTTCTTTTTTTCCTTCCTTCCTTCCTTTCAAACTTTCTTTTTTAATTTATTATTTATATTCTTCACAATGTAAATCACTATCCCACCCATCTCAAATTCTCCTTCTGCCTCTGTAATCTAGCTCCAATATAAAACAAAATAAAATTTAAGATAAAAGATAGGAGAACGGGCAGAAAGGGAAAATCTCATCGTGAAGATGCAG
>PVIH01000124.1:248527-336438 GCA_004025045.1 Sigmodon hispidus
GGGGGGGGGGGGGGGGGGGGGGGGGGGAGGAGTGTCATCTACCTTTAATCCTAGCACTGGAAAAGTTGAATGAGGAAGTGAGATAGCAGAGAAAGAGACAGGAGTTCAGTGCTTCACCTGGGACCCCACCCCTCAGGATTCAGAGGCATCAGGCTGAGGATTTTATGAGGAGCAGCTAGATGAGAAGTGTCTGTGGCTTGTTTCTCTGTCTCTGATATTTCAGCTTTTCCCCAATATCTGGGTCTGGGTTTTTATAAATAAACTCAAGTAGAATCTATGTAACACCCCTTTATCCACAATACATCTTGCCATGCAGGTGTCGCGGTGAAGAATCATTGGTGTGGTTCAAGGTCGCTGGTCTCTGCTACTGACACTGAGCCCTCACTAGACTCTTCTTGGATATCTCATTGCCGCCCTGTGTGGAGATCCTGTAGCCCTAGGTCCACAGGAATGCCCCTTCCCCTAGTGGGTGCTCCAGGAGATCAGAGATGGGGTGGATGTTGGGGTGTCAGCACTTAACCCTGGTTCTGGACCTGGGCAGGTGCAGAGTTGGTATCCCGCCGGCTCTTTCTTTTTTTTTTTTTTTTTTTTTTTTTTTTTTAAGATTTATTTATTTATTATGCATACAGTTTTGCAGAAGAGGGCACCAGACCTCATCATAGATGGTTGTGAGCCACCATGTGGTTTTGCTGGGAATTGAACTCAGGTCCTCTGAAAGAACAGCACTGGAAGTCAGTGCTCTTAACCTCTGAGCCATCTCTCCAGCCCCCGGCTCTTTCTTTCTTTACCACTGGGGTGAATTCTCCTGGATTGCCCTGGCTAGTTTATCTCTTCCAGGGATTAACAAAGGGATGGAGTTAGTTCTTCCACACCTACAGCTTCAGGGTCACCTCCACTAAGTTTCCCAGTTGAGGACTACCCCACTTTTCAATGAGTATTCCCCAAACATATTCAACCATTAGACTGTATAATAGTGGAATTATAGATATTCATATTTGGTTGGTAAGTGCTCACTGGAGCTTACAGAGCAGTTGGTTATTCCACCCAGAGCTTTCCAGCCCATTTATTTTTTTATTTTTTTAAAATTTTATTTATTTATTTATTTGCCTTGGTGTTTGCCTGGAACTGGAACTATAGACAGTTGCTAGCTGCCATGTGGGTGCTGGGAATCGAACCCCGGTCCTCTGGAAGAGCAGTCGGTGCTCTTAACCTCTGAGCCATCTCTCCAGCCCCCTCCAGCCCATTTATTAACCTATGTCTGGCATACGAAGCCTCAGAGAGAAACTATGTATGGGTGGATTTTTATAATTTATACACAGATTCAAGACTTAATGGACTTTTTGCCTTTCATCATAATGTCACCAAAAAAGGCAGAGCGAGTGGGGATGGCATTTTGACATCAAACTCCATGTTTAAATGTTTTCACAAGACACTTTTTACATATCCCAGGCACCTAAAAGTTTCTACATTTTAGCCAATCTCGTCATATGACTCCAAACTGGGACAAGCAGGAAGCTCCCTCAGCTGAACACAGAACTGTCTCAGGAGCCTAGGAAGCCATGAAACCTTTGGCCAACTAGCATCAGTAGCCGCAGCCAAGTGTGAACTCAGCTACTTTTAGAAAACTGTTTCTTATCAGGCTAACGGTGGCATCTAAAAGCAGACACAGGGGCTGGAGAGATGGCTCAGAGGTTAAGAGCACTGACTGTTCTTCCAGAGGTCCTCAGTTCAATTCCCAGCAAAACCATATGGTGGCTCACAACCATCTATGATGAGGTCTGGTGCCCTCTTCTGTAAAACTGTATGCATAATAAATAAATAAAATCTTTAAAATAAATAAATAAATAAATAAATAAATAAATAAATAAATAAATAAATAAAAGCAGACACAGCTAGACTACTATATCCAAAGTGAGTGATGTCAAGACCTCCAGGAATTCCAGCATGGACAATGCTCAAGTCCCTTGGCTACTGTGTTGCAGAGTTTACCTTTACCTGCACATCGTCTCTCACACACTTTAAATTGCTGCTAGATTGCTAAGAATCTTCAGTGCACAGTGTAGATGGAAGTTGGATTGTATTGTCAGGAGAGTGGCGGGACCACACACGTGCATGTGTTAAAACTAAAGTTGTTATCCGATTGACACACACTTGTAATCCTAGAACTTGGGAAGACAAATGTAGGAATGGCAATCCATGTGTATAAGGCTGGCCTGGGTTATGTAGCATAACTTTGTTTCAAAGACCCTATTATGAAAACTGTTATAAAAATTGTTTATGTTGGAGAGAGGGCTCAGCGGTTAAGAGAGCACTTGATGCTCTTGCAGAGGATCCAGGCTTAGTTTCCAACACCCACGTGGCGGCTTGAAATCCTCTCTAACCACAACTCCAGTGTATCTGATGCCTTCTTTTGTCTTCACTCATACACAAAATAAAAATAAACAAATCATTTTTTAAAAAATGTCATTTTGATTAAATGGAACTTAAAAACATTTCAAAGGAACAGATAGAGTTGCTAAAATGATAAAAAAAATTTAAAAATAGTAACTATAACCAAAAGTTAGAATTTATGCCTATGGGCTTGACATGGTGGCACATGCTTTTAGTCTCAGCATCCTGGAGGCTGAATTGTTTGAGTTTGAGGCTAACCTGGTCTACCTAGAGAATTTCAAGCCATGCAGGGGTAAGATCCTGTCTAGAAAATGTGCCTATGTATAAATCCTTCAGAATGCAAGTAATTTTAATGTTTTAAAATATGGTTTGTGTATTTATTTTTTGCAGTTGATGGGCATTTAATGCAGACATCATTGTGCATGCTAGGCAAACACTGTGCCACTGAGCTATTTGCCTAGTCCCTAGAGGCGGTTTTATTCTTTTATATATATCTGTGTGCTTGTGAATATTAAGTATATAATTTTATTAAATAACATCGTGTGCTAATCTTTACAGTGGAAAGCAATCCCTGGTTTCCAATTGGTTCCTCTTGGTAACTCTTGTTACATGTATTTCACCTCACTCTTGTTTCCAGCAGTTGAAAATGTTACCTTTGACCCTTGTTTTGTCAAGTAGAAGATTTGCATCTTTCTTGGTGGCTTCATTCTGTTCCTGATTGATTTTCCCATTATTACCACATAACCATCTTGTTTTCAGCAATAATAACATGTGCATTTCTTGTGGGGCCATGATGAAATCTGCTGTCCAATGTATAAGTTGGCACTTCATGAGGAATTGTAGGCTGTAAAATGAAATGAACCCTCTTCTCCCTAAGATGCTTTTAGTTGTGGTGTTTATCACAGCAACAGAAAACAAATTAGACTATTGTAGAATCAGAAAACAACAATTCTATCTATGCAGGCTTTTGTGTAGCTGTTCCGCATAGAAACATTCCCTCTTCATAAGAATCAGGATGCTCAGAACCCCTTATAAGAGTCACATGGGCTGTCTCCAACAAGCATTGAGCAGTTGCTGGAAAGAAGGGCACTCTTCTGGGGGAACTGTCTATAAGATGAGCCAGGAGCTCTAGGGATCCAGCTCCAGCTAGAAGGAAAGATGAGGCCTCTGAGCAGAGAGAGTTAGGGATATTGGAGGACAGACCTCTTACACAGTCCCTAGCAGCTGGCTTAGGGTTTTGAAGCCAGGGTGTGTTCTGGGGACTCTGTTGAATATGTGTTCTATGGTGCCATGGTAAAAATTAACTGGTAGATATGGCACACGGATGGGAGGTGTCTTAGGGAATAAATAGCCTGGCATTTGGGAGGCAGAGGCAGGCAGAACTCTAGTTCAAGGCCAGCCTGGTCTACAGAGCAAGTTTCAGAACAGCTAGTGCTACACAGAGAAACCCTGTCTCAAAAAACAAACAAATGAAAATAAATGTAGAGTCTCAAGTGTATCAGCTGGGTGACCAGACTTTTGGACCCACTTGGAGTCCTTTCTGGGAACTGTTTTGTGTACAGCATCTGCTTTGTTGCAGAGGATTGTATCCAGTGCCTCCCCATGGTTCTTTCTGGGCCAATGATGTGAAGGGGCTGGTACTGTGAGTTATTGGAAATAAAGAAGCAGGATCTGGGCTGAGTGGTACAACTCTGTTGATGGGATGCTTGCCCAGCTTGCATGAGGCCCAGGGTTCATCTCTAGCATAAACTGGGCATGGTGATGAATAACCACAACCCAAGCACTTGGGAGATGGATGCAAGAAGGTCAGAAGTTCAAGGTCAGCCTGGGCTACATGAGACTCTCAAAACAAACACCCAAAACTCAACCTGGTGACAATTAGGAAAAGAGAACTCAGGTAGTGCAACTGTTTTAATTTTTGAACATTGACAAATGTCTTTCTGTCTGTCTCTCACCCCTGCCCCCCCAAAAAAAGAAGAAAAGGAAAAGAAGCAGAATCCACAGATGTGTGCTGCATGCTGGCAGTACATCTGTGTCTACGACTGTAATACAACACAGCTGAGGACATTAAGGACGGTATTCGAACTGATGAGGAGGCTCAGTGGACAGTGTCTACACCAACCCTGATAATGAGTGTAAGCCCCAGGGCCTAAATGGAGGAGGCAGAGAAACAACCCCCATGTGAACTGAACTGAACTGTAGCAGATATGCATGCATATGCATGCTTGTTCACGCGCATACACACATACACAAATGTTTTATAATTTTATTATTTTAAAGAAGTGCTTGGGGTGAGCAAACCAGGAGTCTGCCTGGAAAGCCCCTCATTCCTGAGTGCTGGGCAAATGAATTTATTATGCATTTTCCTTTTCCCACATCATAATATCCACTGGCTTCTGGTCTTTGGCTCTATAGACCTATACTGTTTGAAGTTGCAAAGAATCTACGACACAGTTATATTTTTTTGAGACAAGATTTCACATAGCCCAAGACTGGTCTTGAACTTAATAGGTAACCAAATTGGCCTTGAACTCCTCATCTTTTGGCTATCATCTCCCAAGTGCTGGAATTGTAGACATATACCACATGGGCTCAAGTGTGCATTGCATGCCCTGGGACTGGAGTTATAGCCTGTTTGTTGTGAACCACTTTGTGGGTGCTGGGACTCAAACCTGGGTCTTCTGCAGGGGCAGTCAGTGCTTTGTACACTGCTGAGCTGTCTCTCTAGCCCCCTATCAGGAGTGTTCTTAGCTAGCTCTTCTGGGTTAGATGTGAAGTCATTACGGTGAGCTGGGATACTGGGATACCTTTCTGCTTGCTAGCTGTCTTTCTTGGAGTGAGAACAGTGGACTTCTCTCAGAAGCCATTGTTTCTGATAGTTAATGTCCCCAAGCCCTGTGACATAAACCTGTCATGAGGAGTTGTCAGTTGGTTTACTGCGAGGCCTCTTTGAGCCATAGGTTAATATATTAATGAAGATGGTGGCTGCTACCCTCCATTAAATAATGACCGTGAGTGACTGGAAGGAAAACATCCCTGTGTCCCTCGGCAGCATGAGAGATTGATGGGAATGGATTGCCCTGCCAGGAGAGAGCAGAAATATGACAACCTTTTATTCCTCTGCAGCCTGGGTGAGGGTGTCTTCATTTCTGTGTTATTATTTTACAAAACCTTTTACGATGATTTGGAGCTAAAACCACATTAAATCATATATTTAATTATACCAAAACAGGACCCCGAGATTCTGTCACTAATCTAGCTTAATCTTGGCATCTCGTCTTCTAATATTTTACTTCTATTAGGGTCATATTAGTCAACTGGGCATAGGCAGCAGTGTTTATTTATCTTACTAGTTTATTTTGGTAAAGTAGTAAATTATGGTTAGAATTATAATAATTCCTCAGTTAGTATGCAGCTCACAATCACATGCAGATGATATTTTGAAATATGGTCTAACTCCAAAATTGGCATCAACACTCCTACCAATTGCCTTTTCCTTTTTTTCAGGACAGCCTAAGTGATTTGGGAATGTTCTAGATTTTTCCTACACTGCTTTTATTGTTTGTTAGTTTTTTTCACTTTTTTGAGACAGGGTTTCCCTGTCTAGCCCTGGCTGTCTTGGAACTCGGTCTGTAGACCAGGCTGGCCTTGAACTCAAATATTCACCTGCCTCTGCCTCCCAAGTGCTAGAATTTAAGGCGTGAACCACCACTGCCTGGCTAACCTGCTCTTGTCTAGAGTTCCACCTGTGACATTACTTCCGGGGCCTGGAGAGGCCCTGGAGTGCAGCAGGCATTTCGATAGCGTTGCCCATACTCAGAATTTCCCAGGGGAGGCCAGTGAGGAGTCCCCTCTACTCCTGCTTCCTGGCCTCGATTTCTGGTCGAGCTTTCTTGAAGTCCAGTGTTCCCTCCAGGATTGCCTGATTCTCTACTGGCAGAGCCAACACACTGGCTCTGTATGTCTCTTCCACACACTTCTCACAGGACCAGATTCCTTAGTGTCAAAGCCTTTTCAAGGTCTAGCCATGAGCTTAGCTTCACCAATTCAGAAATCCACTGTGGTGGAAGACCCAAAGCTGATCGCAGGGCTTTCACGCCCATGCCCATGAAGACATCATTGGGTGTGTTGACAGCATGAAATGATTGTAATACCATTGCAGAGGGTCCCTGCTACAACTAGCTTCTAGCTGCCTGTGTGCAGGTCCCCATAGAAAATATAAACACCTGAAGAGACTGGGATCAAGGCTGCAACACCAAAGAGCCTTCCAAAGGGAAGGAATTCTGGGAAACAGAGTTGGCTGACTCAGTGTGCCGAGTGACCCATGCCGGAGGATGCAGACTTGGTACGTGAAGGTCTTGGTGGGGGCCATGGAGTCCAGATCTACCAGCAGTTTCCATGCAGGACTGTAGTCTCTTCCTTCCTGATAGTCAAGGAACTTCCTCTAGCTGTTCTTCAGTGCGAGTTCTGAGACAAATTCTTTTCTTTTTCTTTTTCTTTTTCTTAAACTTTATTTATTTATTTGCCTTGGTGCTTGCCTGGAACTGGAACTACAGACAGTTGTTAGCTGCCATGTGGGTGCTGGGAATCGAACCCGGGTCCTCTGGAAGAGCAGCCGGTGCTCTTAACCGCTGAGCCATCTCTCCAGCCCCCTTATTTTTCTTCTTATCTTTCTTTTATCATTAATTAACTAACATTTGAGACAAGGCCTTACTATGTGGCCCAGGCTGTCTGGGAATTTGTCATCTTGCCTCTTGTTGGGACTACATGTGTGTACTAAGTTTATTTCACTCTTTTTTGAGGATAGGGAGGCTGTTTTGGCTTGAAGCAGTTCTGAACAGTAGGATGGGACGCATGGACCACCACACGCATTTCGGTGTGTGTATGTAATTCTTAGCTTATTATTTGAGAACTTCATACACGCATATAGTATATTTTGGTCATACTTACCTACTGCTTCTTTCTTCAGGCCTCAACAGTCACTCTTACATCTTCTTTCCTATTTGTTTTCCCATAACCTGTCCAGTCCAACTAGTACTGCCCACATACCCCTGGGAGTGAGGCCACCCACTGCAGCATGGATGACCAACCAGAGACCACACCATAGAGATATCTTAGTCTCCCTCCCCTAGAAGTCACCAGCTATCCATAGCTCCTCAGCTGGGGTGGGGACTGAGGACCTCTTTCCTCCTCACTCCATGATGGAATGTTGAATGGCTGCTCCACAGCTGCTGTGAGTCTTGAGCACAGCATCTCTCTCTCTCTCTCTCTCTCTCTCTCTCTCTCTCTCTCTCTCTCTCTCTCTCTCTCTCTCTCTCTCTCTCTCTCTCGCCCTAAACACTGTTTTACCTAGATCCTCTCCAGCCTCTGCATCCTCTTTCTGGATGGTCCCAGAGCCTTGGGGAAGAGGCTTCCTCCACTGAGGGATGTCTCGTGGAAACAGGCTTTATTTTCATCCTGTTTCATCAACAAGAGAAGATGCTGTCTCTGCTCTGACCATGAGAGGTCTCTGCCTTTGTGTCTCCAAATTGAGCTGCACTGTGTCTCCATGTGGATTTTTTGGATTTGTTCTGTTGGAATGTGCTTTGTGTTCTGAATCTGTGAAGTTTTTTTTTTTTTTTTTTAAAAAAAAACCAAGTTAGTAATTCTCCTGACATCATTCCTTGAATATATTCATGTTGTTCTGGGCCGGGACTTTAATGATCCTAATGCTGGGTCTTCTGTCATTGTCTCATTGGCTCTGAAGATCTGCCTTTCCACAGTGTCTTGAGCCTCTTGGTTAAGTGTGAATTCTAGTCTCCAAACCTCTCTCTACCACCAACACCAACCCTGTCTAGTATGTTTTCTGTGTTGGTTATTGTATTTTCGTTTTTATGATGTTTATTATTTCTTCTTAAATGATAATCTCATTTTCTTTACCAGAGTTTCTAGTTATTCACTTGTTTCTAGGGAACTTATAATTATTCACAGAAACTTTTTTTTTTATTGGTTTACTAACTTATTTTTTAATTCTTGGGACCAAATCCAGGGCCTGACATACACTAAGCATATACTTTACCACTGAACTGCACCTCCAGTCTCTAAAGCATTTTTATTCATTGCCAGTTCAGTTTGTTTTGCCCTGGAAACCTGACCCCTGATGGGTATGGACATTGACACTGTCTGATCCTTATTCCCCCTTCAGGCTGTGATTCTCTTGGCTCTTGACATGACAGGTCATATTCTTATTGCATCCTGGTTATTTTGGCTACAATATTAGAAAGCTGGGAGATTGTGGGGAGGTTGGTCCTCTGTGGAGCATTCTCTGTCTCTGAACATAGAAACTAGTGAACTGGGCCTGGAGCCCAGGCTCACAGCTATGGCTACATACCTCCTGGGTCCTCCTGCCCTCTCAGGAATGAAGCTGGAGGCTTCGTGTCCAGACCTTGTAGCACTGAATTGCTTTCTGGTTCAAGCCCTCCACAAAGACCAGAGTGTTTGTGCAGTAACTACTAAATATTATTATCACCTTTTCTCACTTGCTTTTTGGGAAGAGGAAGGTGAAAACTGGGGAAACAGTTGCCTGTGAGTTCAAGCCTTGGGCCTCCTTCAATCTGCTGAAAGTGGCCCTGAACCTGCACAGAAGTAGTCTTTGAGACTGACGCTATTTATTTTTCCTAATGAAACAGATTGGAATTTTTACAATGTTAGACACTATGTTTTCTAAGTCAACTCATTTAATTACTGTCCAGGCCCAAGGCTGTCCATCACACCAATCTTCACTCTTCAGTATTATCAAATGCTTAGGAGGAATTATCTGCACTTGAATTTCATTAGAATAGACCTATCATCCTTTTATAACAAAGCTTGTCCCATCTAATACTGAAAATTAAGCCAACTTATTCCCATGAAAATTGCAATATTTCTGGAACAAATCTCTCAGAAGAGGAATGATGGGGTTTTTTAAAATTTATTTTATATCCCAACTATAGAAACAAATAAGGTGGTTATAAAAAAACATCACCCCTCACTTAATGTTACAAATTTATTTGCCTGCTTTTCACAACTAAAATTTCTAATTAAATTCTATCACACTACCCAGCAGGACTTCTATGATGTTAAGTGCATAGACATTGTTAGAACAAGGTGCATGTTGAAGAGGGTGGTGTCAGGGAGTGCAAACACTAACACTGTTACCAAGGCTGGCTATGATTTCTCTTCCCAGGGTCCTACACATACATATAGACACACCCAGACACTCACGTACACCCTTCTGAAGGCTGATGCTGAGACAGGTTTGATATCTCAATCTTTAACTCCTATTCTGTTTGTTTGCAAGACAGGATTTCTGTGTGTATCCCTGGCTGGTCTTGAACTCATAGATCTACCTGTCTTTGCCTCTGTTGGGATCAAAGGCATGCACATCCATGCCCAACCCTCAATCTTTAACTCTTAAAGCTAGCAAAGATGCACTGGGAAGTAGTGCAGATAGATGGTGGAGTGCTTGCTTAGTATGTACAAGCTCTGGCTTTAAGGGATGAGATACTTTCCCTCAAGCTGGTGAAGGGGGGGTTGTCCCAAAAGACCCCAAATAATACAGCCTATCGCCATTGCTCTTGGTGGTCTATCAGAACTGGATGGTAGGACTCTACTGATAGGGACACCACACACACTTTTCTTTTTTTTTTGAGACAAGGTTTCTTGTAAGAGAAAGTTTCTGGCCTGGACTTTTGGGCCTAGCCCTGAAGTTTGGACCTGCTGTTGCTCAGCCCCAAATAATCACACAAAGGCTTATATTAATTTCATGCTGACTGACCTATGGCTCAGACATATTGCTAAACTCAGTTCTATTTCCACATTAGCCATGTGGCTTGGTACCTTTTCTCAGAGTAACATAGCTGTCTTTTTTCCTCTGGATCTGCTGGCATCTCTGCCTTGCTCTTCCTGTTCCCAGAGTTTTCTTAATCTGTTAGCCACGCCCATATTTCCTGTCTGTCTTCTAGTTGATCAGCTTTTTATTAAACCAATAGGAGGGATAAATATTTACAATGTAACAGAACATAATCCTACTACAGTTTCTCTGTAAAGATTTAGCTGTTCTGGAACTAGCTTTGTAGACAGGCTGGCCTCAAACTCACAGAGATCCTCCTGCCTCTTAATGCTGGAATTAAAGGCACATGTCACCACCACTCAGCTACACACTTTGATCACAGGCTATGGAGAAATCAAGTTGGCACTGACCAAGAAGATTCCTTCTGGATAATGTTTATGATGCCAGAGGATATTATTTAGGCTTCAGGAAGGAAAAAGCCATCAATACTCATGCCTACCTGGGAACCCTGTGAGCTATAATAACAGCTAGCCAAAATCTGCTCTTATGCAATAGTGGCACAAACACATGAAAGTAACCAATTGCTTCCGGCTAGATTTATTGTTAACTTCAAAGTAAGAAAAATATGTGGGCTGGAGAGATGGCTCAGTGGCTAAGAGCACTGACTGTTCTTCCAGAGGTCCTGAGTTCAATTCCCAGCAACCACTGGCTGTGGTTGTGAAATACTGGCTCACAACCATCTATAGTGAGATCTGGTGCCCTCCTCTGGCTGCAGGCATATATGCAGGCAGAACACTGTATACATAATAAATGAATAAATCTTTTTTTTTTTTTTAAAAAAAGAAAAACATGCCTGATGCTGTAGATCTGGTTAAGAACCTACATCTGACAGGCCCTCATGGTGAATCTACTCATTCTTCTGCTAAATAGACATAGTATCAAATGTCCTCTAAATCTATATCTCTCTGTTCGTAGATTATTGCAGTTTTCAGACTTGATCAGAGAAGTGTCTTTGTGTAGTTGATGGTGGCTGATGAAGGAACTCACAACTGGTCAAATTTCAGAGAATAAGAGTCTGTAGCGTGCTCAGACGGGAATGGGGCATCTACATCATACCTACTTCCCGGGGCTCAAGGACCGAGAGCAGAAAGGCTGTAAGAGCCGGAGGTCTGGAGGACCTGAGTGAAACAGTGTCTTGTAGAAATGACAGGACTGTTGTACTTATGAACTCACAGCAGGTGTGGCTGCCTGCAGAAGATCTGCATAAGACTGAGCCAGGCAGCATTCCACCATGGGGTAGGAAGGGGCTCATGATCATCCATCCCTTGCTTAGGAGCTATGAGCCTCTGGCTTCTGGTGGAGGGAAAGTCAGTTTTCCTTAAAAGTGTGGCACCAGGTAGGTTGATCATGCTTCAGCCCCTTAGCTATGAATAGATACATGGGCAGCAAAAATTGGATTTGGTGAGTTTAAAAAAAAAAAAAAAGGGATACAATTTTGGGAGACGTGGAGGGTGGACCTGGAGGAGTTAAGGGTAAATACAATCAAAATACATTGTATGCATGTATGAAGTTCTCAAAGATTAGATTGAAGTAATCATATGTATATATATAATATTGGATCCCATGGAGCTGCACTTCTGGATGAGTGTGATATGCCATGTGAGTGCTGGGAATTGAACTCAGGTTCTCTACAAAAACAATAAATGCTCTTAACTGCTGAATCATCTCTGTAGCTCAAAATGGTTATATATTTTAAAGGCCCTGGGTTTGGTCCTCAGCATTGCATAAACAAGGTCAGGTGGTACATGTTTGCAGTCCCAGCACTTAGGAATGAAAGGCAGAAAGATTAGGAATATGATTAGCCTAATAAAGATTAGGCTATATGTAGAGTTCTTGGCCATCCTGGGTTACCCCTGCCTCAAGCAAATGGAAAAAAAAAAATCAAACTCCATAGTTACTGATAAAGTCACAGGACAGGAAAGGAAACTGTCTCCTGAATTAATACGTGTAAGCAGTATGTATGTACCATTTAGCCCAGATCCCACCTCTCATTCTCTACAGTACTTTTCATGCAAAATGTTTACTTGCTTAATACTGTAGCTGCACAGTCAGATGTCTTGTTAAAATACCAGCTGTAAGGTAGCAATATAATAGAACAATTACAACTATGCTGAAATACAACCAAGTATCTCTAGCTGGTTTTCACACACATCTTTTCCTAGCTTCCTAAACAGATGAAGCCAGGCTTCAGTGGGGATGCTGTGCCATCAAGGTGTTGGCACAGGTATAATCTTAGGCTACATCTGACATTACGGAACTACTGTTTTTTTTTTTTTACACTGAGAAACCAAACACAGAACTCTTTTGCTTGGGTGACAGAGTCATACACTTTAGAGTTGTGAATAGTAAGCATTGCAGTTAAACCCAGATCACGATTACAGATGGGTTTTTCAGATCAGCAGTTTTCAGTACTTAATAAACATCTATCCAGGCTGTCAGCTCAGCGAATACACCTACCTCTCTCTTCCGAATACCAAAGTGTGTTCTAGGAGCATTCGAAATTCATAAATTGTGGAATGAATGTTTTCTCACATGCTGGCTTGATATAATTCATGCAGGGATTAATTTTCATCCTCAGAGCCCTCCTCTGCCCTGCGCATTATAGGAATGTCAGGCTGGATTTATCTGAGAGGGTCTCGAAAGGAGAGGTTATTGATGGCAAGTGAATCTCCAGACAGAGGAAATCGAAAGTTCTTTTGAAAAAAAAAAAAAGAAAGAAAATCCTTTTTATTTGAAAGGACTATAAATCTGCAAATAATCCCTAATTCACAAGCAAACTGTTAATGCAATAAGTTGATAGCAGATCCATTACTGAAGAGACAAATACATAATTATCTTTAAATCTACCATGGCTAGAAGTGTATTGTAGTTCTAAATTAGAATAACATACAATAACAGTTTTTACTTTTTTGAGTTTTAACTTTTATCCTCATGTATATAAAGACACATACAGATTGTTTATAAATTAATATCACAGACTATCCAGGAAGTCCTCACATTTTCTAATTATAGAAAAAGCTGACTTTGATGACAAGAAAAATAAATACTTAAATCTCCTTTTCAAAATGTTGACTTGACAGCTAGGGAGATGGCTCAATGGTTAAGGATACTGACTGTTCTTCCAAAATGTTGATTTGGCTTGCTGTGGTGGTGTATAGCTTTAATTCTATCACTGTTGGAGAGGGGAAGAGACAGGTGGATCTCTTTGAGTTCAAGGCCATCCTAGACTATCTAGTGAGTTTCAGGCTAGACAGGGCTACATTGTGAGCCCCCTTCTAAAAAAGGGAGGGGCCTCAGCAATAAACACTCTTAACTTCAGAGACATCATGTCTGGGTTAAGCCATACATTATGTCCCCTAGGGTAGAATTTCCATGGGCTGAAGAAGCTATTAGAGGCTGGGCTGTGTGATCCAGCTGTGGGTGAGAGTGTTTAGAGCATGAA
Organism: Sigmodon hispidus; assembly: GCA_004025045.1. Lineage (NCBI taxonomy): Eukaryota > Metazoa > Chordata > Mammalia > Rodentia > Cricetidae > Sigmodon > Sigmodon hispidus. Next base: position 262,231 of record PVIH01000124.1, read on the forward strand.
GGGATACTTGTATCTGTATCCTTTTCTATATTAACGCATCCATCAATACATAACTATATCTACATCCAAAACAATAACTATATATCTCTGTATAAATAGTATGTATATCCATAATTATGTCTTTGTTTGCTGATATCTACGCCCATAGCCATATTTAGGACTGTCTCCATAAATAGATCCATATCATTCATTAACTTTCTCTCTCTTCTCTCTCACACAGTTTATGTTCATGAATGTCTGCCTGTGTGTATATATGTGCACCAAATGCGTGCAGTGCCTGAGGAGGCCAAAAGAGGTGGACAGATGTGGAAATGGAATTATAGATGACTGTAACAGATTGATGCTGGAACTGGACCCTGGGTCTTGTGCAATAACAGCAAGTGCTGTAAATCACTGAGACATTGCCCCAGTCCATCTCTCTCACAATTTGCTGTTCGGGTGTTAGACTGGCCTGTCTGTCTCTCTATGCTAGAACCATGAGAGTATATGAAAGAGTTATGGGCTCAGGCTGAGATGTGCAGTTTAGAATTGGCTCTGCAATTTGCTAGCTGTACATCGTGTCTGGGCATCGTGTCTAAGGTCATTGTCTTTCAGTTTCCCATTTGCAAATAGCAACTAAATATGTGCATTGCGGAAATATGCAAGAAACCATATAAGTCAAATAGGATAATTGACTAAAATTTCTGGATCTAGTTTGGGACGTAAAAACAAGAGTTTTCTTTTTAAAGCTTCTTCTGTAGAAAACTAGTGTGATTTATTCCCAGTACAGATCCCCTGAGTTAAGGTCAGCTGATTACGCTGAAGAGCGGTCTCCTTCCCACTAAGCTTGATCTCGACTAAGGAAAGTTAGGAAACATTAAATGTAAATATAAGTATGATTTGCAACATTAGCTTTGTTTCAAAAATTTCCAATACTCTTAATTCACTTTGGGCATTTAACCGGCAAGCTCGTAACCCTTTCAAGAAGACAGCACAGGGGTTTGGAGAATATCCAGCTCTGCTTGTGGCGCTCGCGCCCCCTAGCGGTGCTCATGGCCTATAGCGTATTGTCACTGCCCCTAAGCAACACCAACGGTTGCTCAAGAAAGGCCGCTCCCTCTCTAGATCAATTAAAGAACTGAGCAGTGTTAAGAAGCTTCGCCAGAGTACCTTCTTGTTCAGGGTGGGAGACCCCCATCTTCTTCCTAACGCAGAGTGGGCGGGCTAACAGGCTCACCCCAGACACAGGTTACTAAAAGCAATTTTACAAGTGTTATACAAAGTTACTTGCTTGGCTAACTTTTTCATAGATTTTTTTTTTCTTTTATCTTTTTAGGTAGGGCTAAAGTCCAGTTAGCTTTGAAGTTGAACTTGAAAGGTATCTAAGGCTGGTCTTGAATTCATATCCTCCTGTTGCTACGTTCAAAGTTGCTGGGTTTGCAGGAGTTCTTCCTTCCTTACACTGTGTTAAATTTTAAAGTGTAGATTTACATTGAGTATTTTGCTTCATTGTTACAGCGATGTACAGATGAACCACTTATTGCTGAATCCATCAGAGGTTTGAAATCTTGTACCTATTGTCAGCTAGGGGTTTCTGTGAGAACTCTGCTAGGAGCTGCAAAGAAATTACAGGCTGTGGTCCTTGCCTTGCAAGATTTGAAATGTCCGTGCAAAACTTAGCTCTCCCCTCAAAGGGAAGGAGAGAGGGTTTATTCTAAAGTCAAATCTTTGTGGCCATGCCTGGGAACACAGTCAGGTTTCCCTGAAAGAGAAGTTCCATTGAAAAAATGAGTACATGAGATTTTATTAATTATAGACAACGGAAGTCATGGTCAAAGCATTTGCCAAATAAATTGGTGGAGAGTGCAAGCAGATGGGCAGGGCAGATTCTAGGTTTCAGATGTTATCTGATTGCAATCTTAGTATTTTGGTTGGGGACTATAGTGTAGTCTGCTAAGAATGTCTTTTAAAGGTTTTGCTCATCACAAGGACATTAGGTCAGACGCAAGAGCCGGCAATGATTGGTTATTAAAGGGACTAAAAATTACCCTAGATAATTTCAGTCTGCAACATTCTGATTCTTGACAGACATGACTCTCTAATCAGTGAGTCTTCAAGACAAGTTTGGCCTTTTTTTTTTTTTCCCTCTCTGAGAACTTCAGTTTCTAAAACTATGCTAAAAGATATATTAGTCAGGGCTCTCTAGAGGAACAGAACTGACAGAATAAACATACGCATGTATATTGTATGTAGTATATATAAAATCCAATATATAAATATATATATATAATACATACATATGCATATATTAGAATGACTTACAGGCTGTGGTCCAGATAATTCAATAATAGCTGGTCTAAGAATTCAGTGGTTTCTTAGTCCATGGGGCTGGATGTCTCAGCTGGTCTTCAGTATTCACTGGAATCCTGAAGAAGTAGCTCTAATGCCAGGGAGGGGATGGACTTGCCAGCGGGAGTGACAGCAAGCAGGAAAAGAGAGCAAGCCGCCTTCTTCTTCTTCTTCCTCTTCTTCTTCCTCTTCTTCTTCTTCTTCTTCTTCTATTTCTTCTTCTTCTATTTCTTCTTCTTCTATTTCTTCTTCTTCTATTTCTTCTTCTTCTTCTTCTTCTTCTTCTTCTTCTTCTTCTTCTTCTTCTTCTTCTTCTTTGTCCTTTATATAAGCTGTCGGCAGAAGGCTTGGCCCAGATTAAAGGTGGAGCTTCCCACCTCAGAAGACCTGTTTTAAAAGTGGGTCTTCCCTCTTCAAATGATTTAATTAAGAAAACATTCTTCACAGGTATTCCCAGCCCCTTGGGTTTTAGTTAATTCCAGATGTAATCAAGATGACCACTAAGAGTAGTGAACAGAACACAGAACACAAGCCACATGCACAGGAGTACAAGCAATGTCACCTACCACTTCAGACTATGTCATATGTCCCATTAACACAAGGTTCTCATCTACTGTTCTGTTTGGTTTTGTGTGTTTGCCTTGATGTCTCGAACAGTATCCGAGGAAGCAAACTTCTATAAAATGGTCCAGCTCTGTCCAGAGTGAATGGACACTGGACATTTTCTCTGTTTTTTTCTAGCCATGTCCTCACCTATAGTTGGGAAGTCATTCTTTATGTCTGCTCTCTGATGGCATTTGTATTTCCTTTGTAGGGAGCCTGTAGGGCTAGTCTGGCCGCACCAGACATCTTCCTTCTAAAGGTCTGTATGATGGGCACAGTCCAAGGATTGCCTAAAACAGGGGTTATAGCATACTCCTTGGAGATTTGGTTTGCGGATGCAGGGATGGAGTGCTGAGAGGGACAGGGCATTTTGGAATGCCACAGCATCTGGGCACAAAGCTGACATGAATCTTTCCATCAAGGTTTGTATGCTGCCTCAGTGAGACTCTCCAGGCTCCATGAAGGTGCTTGCTTGGTACTGAGGTTACAGCAAGCAGCTGGGATCTGGTTCTCAACAGTGAACCAGGACTGTGGGAGGAGAGAAGCTCTGACCCTGTGATAGAGAGATGATTTTGGAGCGGGGAGAAGCCTGCTCCCAGAAACCCCTTCACATGTGTCTGTTCAATGGTTTGGCTTGTAACCTCAGAGCCAAGAGCTGACAAAAAGATGTTCACTTATTTAAAGACTTCCTTCTCTTTGGCCAGGAAGGCTCAGACACTGCAACCATGCCATTGTCCAGCTCAGTTCCAACTATGTGTCATCAGGGTTTGGGGACAGGGGAAAAGGGGAGACAAAAGACATCAAGTTTGTCTGAAAAGTAAACATTTGGGAACAACCAGGAAACCTTGAGTCTGGAGCAGGGAGAGGCCCAGTCAATTTATACCCTAGCCCTGACTCTACCTCCTTCAGCTCATCTCAGGGCTGGAGGTTATGCCTAGAACCTCTGGGCAGGCACGCTCCAGACCTGGGTCCCCAGGGCTTCAATGCATGTTTTCCTGTGTCTTGGGGCAAGAACCTCTTCCTCTGCCTGGGTTAAGAGTCAACTCCAGGTGATTCTAGTCTTCCGAGGTCTCTGACTTCATGCTTAGTGGATGCTCCTGGACTAGATAGGCTTTGGGCTGGCTGCCTCAGGGGAACTTCATGAAGCCTATTTAGTCTGGGAAAATTCTTTGAGGTTCCTTTGCCTACTATTTTACTCCACCCAGCCAGGGGCCAGTGAGACTAAAAAAAAAATTCGATGTCCTGTTTCCTGTCCTTTCTTGTCTGGCCCCTTTGGTCTACTTTTTGGAATGCTTTGCTCTTTGGGAAGCATTTCCCAGGAGCCACCTGGATATCCAGCCTCACTCCAAGAGACTCTCTTAGTTTGCACTAGTGTGTGAGGAGCAGAGTGAGGTATGCCTGGGCATTGTTTAATAGAATCAAAGCCAATAAGAACTGAGAGTTGTAGCCAGAAGTTTCTGGCCTGGCCTAGCCTTGAGGTCTGGACCTGCACTTCCACAGTTGCTTAGTCCCAAATAATTACACAAAGGCTTTTATAAATTACAAACTGTTTGGCCTATGGCTCAGGCTCATTACCAACTAGCTCTTTTAACTCAACCCATTTTTATTAATCTGTGGATTGTCACGTGGCTCCGTGGCTTTACCTATGTTCCATTATATCTTGCCTTCTGTGTGGCAGCCTGCAGTATCTCCTTGACTCCGCCCTCTCTGTCTTCATTTTTTGCTTAGATTTTTCACCTGCCTCTAAGCTGCCTTGCCATAGGCCATAACAGTTTATTAACAAATGGCAATAAAGTATATTCACAGTATACAGAAAGACATCCTATATCAGAGAGTAATCAGAGACTGGTTAAATAAATGCAGCTACTCTAACCAGTGAACTACTGATCAAACATGAAATAGAATAAGATCTGGGCATTATGCATGGGAAAATAACCAAGGTTTATCAGTAAGCAAGCTTGCAATCGCAATGACAAGCTACAGAATGTATGTCTATGTGCAGAGATTTCCAGAGGGACTTTACCCTCAGGTGCTGCTCAGTGCTCAGAAGTGGCAGATCCCCAGAGGAGGAAAGAGAGCCACATGCCTCCCTCGCTCTTCCGGTCTTTCTTCTCAGGAAGTATACTTCAAAAGCTAGTGCGAAGTAGGAGTTGCCAGCCCATCTCACAGCCTCGTTCTCCTTCCTGGGGGCATTTCTGAGCCAACTGTCCAGTTGGAATGTTTTCCAGCCAGAGAGTTTCAGGACTTGGCTTTGGAGTGCTTACTCCCAAGGCATTTGTGAGAACTCTGGATGGGCATGCCAGAACTCACTCTGTCCTGTGGGTTCTGGATAGAAGTGGGTTAATCAGTCCCTGCAGTGCTTTCTAAACCAATCTAGGTTTAAAAGACCCCAGAAAAACATCCCGTCCTCTGCCTGACTCTGCCCTTCTGGCCTTGAAGCATCCTGTTTTCCCCCTAGATGATGTACCAATTGCCCAGTTTTTTTTGCTCATCCTGTTAGCTGACTTCCTGCTATTCAGTGTGTGTCCCCAGGAGCCCAGTCAGCTCTCTCCATGGCTGAGTCTCTCTGGGTCAGGCATTTGGATATCTGTGCTGTCCAGAGCTGAGAGGAACCATACTATGTCTGAACAAGTCTTTTACCTTAGGCACCATGAAATTTGCTTTTCCAGAGACCCTGTGATGCAGTACTACAGGGTCTGCACCTGGCATCACTTCAGACATTAAACTAAGCCAACCACACATGGGGTTAATGTCACCAAACTGATTACATGTGTCCTGGTCATGCTTTTTGCCTCTTCTGCTAGCAGACTCTTGATCATACATCCTTCTTTTTTTTTTGGAGACAAGTTCTTGCCATGTCTGGCTGGTCTTGAACTTGCTGTTTCATTCAGGTGATCCTCAGACTCTGCCTCTGCTTTGTAAGGATTATACACTTGCTGCTGTTTATGAACTTTATCTTTCATTATCCTTCAATGAGAGTCAGTGACTGAAATTTACACTATTAGGCTTAACATAAAAACCTTTTAAAAATCAGAGACGAACCTCAAAGGTAGATGTGGATGTGTAGAGGCTGAGATTCCAGTGTGAGTGGTCCAGAGAAGCTAGCTAACAAGGAGGACCCTAAGAGGGATGCATGGATCTCCCTGGGAAGGAGAGGTAGATGAGATCTCCTGGAGGTGAGGGGGCAATTGAGGGGAGGAGATGGGGGATGGGGATGAGAACATTCAAGAACGAGCGGGAACAGGGATGTGGTGGAAGAGTAATGAAAGAGATATCTTGATAGAGGGAAACATTATGGGGTTCGAGAGAAACCTGGTGCTAGGGAAGTTCCCAGGAATCCACCAGGCTGACCCCAGCTTAGACTACTAGCAATAGTGGAGAGGATGCCTGAGTTAGCCTACCCTGGTAACCAGATTGCTGACTACCTAACTGTCGTCATAGAGACTTCATCCAGTAACTGATGAAAGCAGATGCAGAGATTCACAGCCAAGACCAGGCTGAGCTCTGGGAGTCCAGTCAAAGAGAGGGAAGAGGGATTATATGGGGGGAAGTCAAGATCATGATGGGGAAATCTACAAAGACAACTGATCCAAGCTCATGGAACTCATGAACTTTAGATCAACAGCCGTGGAGACTGCATGGGACAGAACTAGTCCCTCTGAATGTGGGAGACAGTTGTGTAGTTTGGTGTGTTTGAGGGGCCCTTGGCAGTGAGATCAGGATCTATGTCTGGTACATGAGCTGGCTTTTTGGAGCCTATTACTTATGGCAGGACACCTTGAGACAGAGGTGTGGGGATGCTTTGTCCTGCCTCAACTGAATATACCAGGCCTTATCTTTTAAGAGGAGGGAATAGGGGGTGGGAGGTCTGGAGGAGAAATGAGGAGGGACATCTGTGGATGGTATGTAAAATGAATAAAAAATTACTTAAACAAAATTTATAAAGGTTACAGTATGTGCACATAAGCTATCTATGATTCTCAGAGACAACTCAAGTTCTGGGATCATGCATTTCCTCTGATCATTTCTAGTCAACCTCAACTCTTATGGCTACCTCAGTCCCAAATCCCAGATCTAAATTAAAGCTCTTTTTTTTCCAGGCTAAGTATTTTTGCTTTTGTTTTTTGAGATGATCTTGACATATAATCATGCTAGTCTAGATTTCTGAAGCCTTCTATTCTTGTTAGCCTTCTGAGTTACAGGATTTCAGACACACATACCATCATGCAAGACTTTCAGCATTCTTTTGTTCTTGGAAAACTGTGAACATTATGATATATACAGCATTACAAATGTCAGTACACGTTCCCCTCAGATCTCAGTATTTCAGATGATGACCAAGAGTTGAGTTTTACAAAAGTTCATACACCTGATGGCTTATGTCACTTAGTTATGACAACCATACCTGGTGAATTACCCCCTCCCCCATATTACTGATGAGGAAACAAGAGACATAGAACAGATAAGTACTTGACCAAGGTCAGGCACCAAAAACCAGTGAAGCTGGCATTCATACTCCATGCTGGTGAGACCTTCACTAATCTTAACTAATCTGTCCAATGATAAAAATCTCAGTTCATCTAACTCACCAGGTGTTGCTCAGCACACACACAGTATGGCTCTATGTTTAGCTCATAGAGTCTCTGAGCAGATGGGGCATCAGTGCTGGGGCCCATGATGTCATTAAGATGACTGAGGAGCTGCCTAGAAACCAGATGATGTGATTCTTCATTCATTCCTGACTCTCTCCCTCATATGCCTTCCCTTCCCTCTTCCCTCCTGAATTCTCTCACACAACTTGCCTCTTCCCCTGGCTGGCTGAACTTGCTGTCTACTTCCTGAGGGAGATGTGGAGTAGAAGACAGCTCTTACATACTGGTGCATGCCGATTTGTATCCCTCCAACCCCAGGACATAGGATGGGACTGACTCTGGAGACAGAGTCTTTCCCCCTACCTCCATGTAGCATTGCTGTTCTGGAATTAAAGGCATGAGCCACCACTGCTTGGCTGGAGACAGGTCTTTACAGAGGTAAGTTAAAATAAAATCATAAGAGTTGTCCGTGATCCACTAGGATGGATGTCCTTGGAGGATGAAGATGATTTCACATACAGAGGATGATCGGGCAAGGCCTGAACACAGCATAGTAAGATAATTAGGAATCGATGAATTTTTGAAGTATTTATTATCATTTGGATACATGATTTAAGTGTGTAAGTTTATGACATTTAATTTTAGAATAATGGCTATGTTCAACAACCAGCTTGCCAATTTCCTAGAAATTAACCACCAGCTCTTAAGAGACAGTGCCAATAGCCGACTGAAGTCTTACTGCCTGCTTACCACCCATTGAATTCTAAAGTCCATTTTTTTTTAATGAAAATTTAATTTTCATGCCTGGGCTATGCTGCATCCTCAGAGAGCTTTGTACTGTTTCTGGATAGGCAGTGTCTGACACTTCCCTCCCCATCTGGCACAGTGAGGACTCCCTCGCACGAAGGCACCTCACAATACCAAATCCTTTCTCTGCAGTAGAGGACCCAGACTCTGCTAAGCAGACATGCTCACCCCAGTCCATCATGGTAAGCAACAGCTATATTCTGGGTTCAGAAAAAAGCAAAAGCGACCAGTGTAAGTATTCCCAGCACTCCACGTGGCTCTGGTGGGATGCACCTGGGATGGAGGCACGCCCTTGGGCGTGGCTGCGTAAACCCGTGCACACCCCTTCTCTTAAAAAGAGACAACATGTTTTGATCGCTCTCTCATCCTGTCCTGTTTCTCTCCTTCTGTACCTGCCTGGGAACTCCCTTAAACCCTCGTGTGGCCTTGGTAATGTGAGTGTGTGTGTGAGTGAGTGTTTGTGTGTATGTATGTGTGAGTGTGTGTGCCTCTTCTCACGTGCAAATCTATAGTTGCTTCTAGAGCAATGAGTCTGTGTCACTCTTGGTTGCTTGTTCTTTTCTGTCTTCAATGAGCAAGTTTTTGGTTTGGGGAAGCCTGACTCACTGTTGTTTTTGTGTTAGGTGTGGTATTTTGGAAGTCATCGCCTAAACCAGGGTAGTAGAGACATACACAGAGTTTCCATCTCCCACAGAGCTTACTCTTCACACCTAGGTTCAGCTTCTTTTCTTGGATATCTGCTCCAGACTGCTGTGAGCCTTTGGCTAATTTCCAGAGTGCTGATGATACTGCTTCGGAGGACTTCTGCCTGTGTGTTCCTCGCCTCAACAGAGGAGTGACATTTGGAAGTCATTCTGACATTTTTGCAGACACCATTTTAAGTTAATTGTGGGATAAAGGAAGAAGGGAGTATTCTTTTAAAAAAGAGATTTGTTTATACTCTAGTGTGTGTGTGCAGGTGTCCATGGAGGTCAGAAGCAGGATGGCAGATCCCTCGGAGGTGGAATTAACAGGCATTTTTGAGCCTTCAGCTGTGGGTGCTGAGATTGGACTTGGCTCCTCTGATAGAGCGGTGAACACTCTTAATTGCTGAGCCATCTCTCCAGCATGGCGTTCTTTTAATAAGTTTCGTTTCTGTTTCAGTTGGTACAGTCCCCCCCTTTTTTTTTAACAGAAACTTCTGAGCTGGGTTGTGGTGGGACATGCCTTAAATCCCAGCACTTTTGAGGCAGAGTCAGGTGGACCTCTCTCTGAGTTTGAGGCCAGCCTGGTCTACAATGTGAGTTTCAGGACAGCCAGGGTTACACAGAGAAACCCTGTCTTGAAAAACCAAACCAAACCAAAGCAACCAAAAATCAAATTCTTTTTTTTTTTTTTAAAGATTTATTATGTATACAGTGTTCTGCCTGCATGTGTCCATGCATGCCAGAAGAGGGCGCCATATCTTATTATAGATGGTTGTCAGCCACAATGTAGTTGCTGGGAAGGACTCTATATCCTATTACAGAGACCTTTGTTTACCCATGTACATTGCTGCTCTATTTATAATAACCAGAAATTCAAAATACTCTGGATGTCCATCAATGGATGAGTGGATAATGAAAATAGGGAGCATTTAGACAATGAGATATTATTTATTGGGAAAACAACTGACTAATGTAGTTATGGATAGATGGAAGCAGAGACTGGAGCAGGAGAAATGGGTGGAGAGAAGGAGAGAAGAGGGAAATGAGAAATAGAATAGAGAGAAAGACAGCTAAACTTAAGGGCCATTTAAGGGGTAGTATTTAAGCCTAATATATTAGAAGCTTCCTTAAATCTATACATATATGGAGGTAATCTAAACAAAACCACCAAATCATGGAGACAGCCACATCTGGCCATCTTTTGTCACTAAATGAAGCTTCTAGTACTAGGATTGGGTTACATCTCATTGAGATGTTGGTCAAAGGAGTCCCATGGAAACCCCCAAACAACTCAGGCTGTTGCCAAGACAATAGATTCCTCTCCACAAATTGATGGCAAGGCGCCATCACTGAAAATATTGACAAAAGTCATTGAACACAGAGAATTTGAGCTGGTACCTAGATAGAGCCTTTACCCCTTCTTCTACTGTCTTTGGTACATAAAGGTCCTATCATGCTATCAAAGAAGAAATGTTAATGGCAACCCAGCCACAAACCTCTTGATTTACAGTGGTGCCTGGCCTGTAAGATATGCTAATAAAATATGACAAAAGTTTTGTGAGAATAGCCAACTAATATCTGATTTGACTTAAGGGCCACTCCTTGAGATGGAACCCATACCCAGCACTGCTTGGATGACCAAAAACCCGAGACTAGATAGCCCAGGGATCTAGGGTAAAACTAAATACTATTAATCTTTTAACAAGTAGCAATAAAATGACTCCTAATATATTCTGCTATACTTATAAATCAGAGCCTTGTTCAGCCATCAGCAGAGACGTTTCCTCTTGCAGTAGCTGGGAAAAAATATAGAGACCCACAGCAGACAATATTCAGAGAGTGAGAGACTTGGAACACTCAGCCTCAAATGGGATGTCTCCACCAGACTCTCCCCTCAGGGTCCAGAGAGCCCTGTGGAAGAGGAGGTGGAAGGAGTGTAGGAGCCAGGAAATAGAGGATAAAAGAAGACAATGCCCACTAAACCAGTAAGATCAATGCACATATGAACTCAGAGGCTGAGGCAGCATATGTAGGGCCTGCATGGGTCTGCTCCAGACAGTATCCTACAGCTAAAGGAGAAGTGGACACATGCTCCCATCCCTAACCCAGAAGCTAGCTTTAACTGATCATCACTTGCAAGTTAAAATTTAGATTTCTTGGCATCTCACTGGGGAAACAAACTACTCTTAAGGGTAGGTTATATGCCCAGCAGATGGCCAACAGAAAATGAACTCAATGCATTCTTTTGGAGGTTCTTTATTCTTATCATGTGACAGGACTTTAAATGTCCTGTGGGTTCTTTACATATATATCCAGTTTAGTGTTTTTATGATATTCCTGAGTATGGGTCTCTGTTTTCTGTGCCCTCTCTTGGGCTCCTTTCCTTCTGTTTGTTTTATCCTATTATGTGTTTTTTGTTTTATCTTATTATATTATATTATTTTTTCTTAGAAGCCTATTTTTTTATGTTTTTGGCTTTTTCCTTTTTTTAAAAAAAGGACTTGGGCTTCAAAAACTAATTTATTTTTATTTTATATGAATTTTTTTTTTGCTTACATGTAGGTCTGTATGAGGGTGTTAGAACTCCATTGAGCTGCCAGGTGGATGCTGGGAATTGAAACCCGGGTCCTCTGGAAGAGCAGCTAGTGCTCTTAACCACAGAGCCACCTCTCCAGTCCTTGTTTTGTTTTTCAAGACAGGGTCTGTGTAGCTCTGGCTATCCTGAACTCACTCTGTAGACCAGGCTGGCTTCAAACTCAATAGAGATCCAGTTGGTTCTGCCTCCTGAGGGCTGGAATAAAGACACATGGAAATAATCAGCTGTGAAAAAACAAAGCTTGCCAGGCACGTCTGTTTGTCTTCTAATGAGACAGAAAGGAAATGGATCAGAGAGGGATGTGGGGAAGAATTGGGAGTAGTAGAGGGGGGGGGGAAACTGTAATCAAGATATATTATTTGAGGGGAAAAATCCATTTTCAATAAAAGGCAAAAGAGAAATTGCTTTATTAAATATTTAGCAGATACATTCTGTGTATTATACATAATGTATATGGTGTAAAGAATAACAATATAACAGAGTAGTGAAAACCCAACTCCAATTTAAAATATTCAGTATCACCATCAAGTCTTTATAGCCACAAATACCCCTTACCAGTTCCTGCCCCCTCCCACCATTTCAGAGTTTTATCATTTTCTGCTTTTCTTCAGGCTCTATTGCACATTTGCCTCACCAAATGATACATTTTTCTGTTTTGCATTGTTCTGATGTATGTAAATGGACTCCTGTCTATTTTCTTGCAGCTTTCTTTTGCTCAAAACTATGTTTCAGAGATCCATCTGCATTGTCCTGTGTGCCCTTGTTCATGGAGTTTTGACCCAACACATTATAGTTCCATGCACATGCCATTTCTCCATTCCACTGTGGGCAGGCAGCTGGGCTGTGGAAACTTGTTTTCAGTCTGGAATGGCAGGTGCAGCTTCCTGTCCATCTCTCCTGGTGCACATGTGCAGGAGCTTCTCTGCGATGGTGGACAGGAGTGCCGTAGCTGACTGATTATTTACAGCTTTACAGGGAAAGCCTACATTATTTTCTGGAGACAATGTATTGGTTTACCTGGAGTCCAAGAGAATTTGTTGGACCCATACATTCTTGACAACATTCCACACTATCAGACATTTTTATACTTTTCTACCAGGTGAGTGTGATGAGTTGCATTATTTACATTTTAGTAATATGCTCCAAGTATTAAGTAAATGAAATATCTTTTATGATACTGTTGGTCATGCTCTTCTGATATAAAGCTTAGTATACAGTACACAGTGATAACTAGGGAGTATTATTCCCTCATTTTAGGAAGCTCTGTCCACACCTCACTTCACTTGCTTTACCAAAGCCCTCTATTCTTAGGCAATACAATTCTAATTCTCTAAGTGTTAGAAGTCTCTTGAGCCTTCTCTCTCCATATATATGATAGGAATTTTTGCTACTGACTTTCAACACACATCTGGTCTGCATGCCTCTTATCACTTGGACCGACTCCACTTGGATCCAATACATGGGCTCTGAATATCACAGTGAGTCTCATGGCTTCATCCTTACCTGCTGTCTAGTCTCCAAACACAGTAAGGACAATTGTACACATCCCAGGATGCTTGCTAACGCCTTCCAGAGTAAAATTCAAAGCCCTGATAGTGGTCCAAATAGTCTTACAGGACAACACTATTAAGAATTTTAATGCTTTTTCTAATTTTAAAAATTATACCTATTTATTTGTATGTATGCTCATGTGACAAGGTACATGTGGAGGTCAAAGGACAATTTGTGAGAGCTGGTTTTCTCCTCTACCCCATGAGTCCTGAGGATGGAATTCAGGCCACTAGACTTAGCAACAAATTCCTGTACTGGCTGAGCCTTTTCGCTGGCCCAATTAATCATTGTTAACTGGTGTATATTCATTGTACATCACTATGGGTATCATAACGGCATTTTTCTTTCAAGTCTACTTTTATCATTTGCACTTCCATGCACTTTTCATCCTTCCTCCTCTTCCTCTGGCTAGTTCCCTTCCTTCCCTCAGATGGTCTCCATTTTACTTAATCCATATATGTATATAAGATATCAATATAAAATCCCTGATCTACAAATGGGTAAACCACATGTCACGTCTGGCTATGTCTGACTTATTTTTACCTAAGATTAATCTTGAAGAGGGATTTGGGGAAAAGGTGTTCATTAGTGTAGCAGAAATAATGGGCCTCCCAACTCCAGCTTGCCCAGGGCTTCTTTTTACCAGCTGCAGGAGTCACAAGAAGGACAAGCTCTGAGGCACAGGCCTTCTTTTCTCCCATAGTGTCATAATTTTGGCTTTCCTATTGGCTGGAGCATGTCACACAATCAGGGCCAGATTCAAGGGTGACTGCTTCTCACTGGAAGAGAGGCAAAGCCAGAGGGCAGAGGGGTGAGCCAAGGTGCCTGGCAGGGGAGTGGGGAGTCTGCATCCATTTTTGAAGCCGATCATCCTGGGTTAAGTTTCAAAAGTGACAAAGACAGCAGAATAACCAAATAAAAGCTGGGTAAGCCTCTACAAATAGCTCTATAACAGAAATGTGAAGGTTTAAAAAGTTGCAGTATCCAACTGGAAAGATGTGAAATACTGTATGCTTTCACTTTTTTGAATAGGTACCCAACTGCCACACACTTCAACAGCTGATGTGCTTATAATTTCATTTGGACAGAGTTACCCAGAGATCATCTAGATAAGTTCAGGTGAGTATTGAACCTAGCTTTCAGAATGTGAGTGTCCATAAAAAGAGACCAGGATTCTACTCTTTTCCTAGTTCTTTAGGGTTGAGATATTTAAAGACATATCAAAGGTGAATTGGTTTGAATTCAACCAGCTGGAGAAGTTGTTACCAGATGATCAGCCTGCTGTATCTGGAACACAGGCTGGGAGCATGTCTCAGGTACTCCAAGATCTTCTATCAAACGAACCCAGAAACACAATTACAAATACTCCTTTAAAAGTTGGGTGGTAGCAGTGGTACACATCTTTAATCCCAGCACTCAGGATACAGAGGCAGGCCCATCTCTGAGTTCCTCAGAGTGAGTTCCAGGACAGCCAGGACTACATAAGAACCCTATTTTGAAAATCAAACCAACCAAACAAATACTCCTTTAAACTACAATTTTAAAACAAAAGAATTTCAGAATAGAGAGAAATTACAGTGTTGGCATATTTAGCAGTGCTCCAAATAAGCACGTTAAGGCCTACAGAGGGCCATGAACCTGAGCTGCCCTACTCATTTGCACGGCGGGGAACCGCACTATCTCTGCCCTCCAGAAAGGCAGCGGCTCTTTTATCTCTGCAGAGAGGCTGGGCTTCTAGTTTGAGCCTAGAAAGCTATTCTGCAACCACTTTCCAGCTTTGCGCTTGCTTGGGAGAGAATTTCTGTAGCAGATCCCAGTCCGCCTCGGCCCAGGTCTTCAGGCTAGGCTAACCTAGTGCTGAACTCAGATGCAGAGAGGAGGGGAGGAGCAGGGTTGATTAGTCCTGAGTCATCCAAAAGCTTCAGCAAGGCAAAGTACCTGCGCCTGGATGCACTTGTGCCTGGATCTCACCACGCTTCCGAAATCCGCCCTCACCAAGGGTTCCGCCTCCCTCTCTGAAGTCTGGGTACCGCCCTTATTCTCAAGTCTGGGCAATGGATAGCTAGGCTGGATCCCAGCACTTGCAACAAGATTTCCGCCCAGCCTCACTTAGCATGCCAGACCCACTTCAATCCAGAGCCCTGTTAACCCCGCCCCCATTACGACGGCCACGCCCCCTGGCGCCTAGCGACCCTCGGCCCAGCGCCCCAGGCTGCGAGGCGCGCGTCTTTGACGTCTGGCGCCTTCCGAGTGACGCATAAGTCCCGCCCCGACCTCAAGCCCCGCCCAGGCGGTGGCTGTTCCCCGCCTCCCGGAGCCGGAGCCCATTCTCCCTGCACTGAGGCTGCGGCTGAAGCGGCGTTTTCCGTGTCCGCTGCGGTCTAGGTGGCTTTCCTGTCCCGCAACGAGTAGCCGTGCAGCCCCGGCGCTCACGGGCAATGGTCCGGCGGAGCGCGCGGACGCGGGCGGCCCTGCGGTGGGCATGAAAAAGGATGGAAGGGCAGGACGAGGTGTCGGCGCGGGAGCAGCACTTCCACAGCCAAGTGCGAGAGTCCACGGTGCGTGGCCGGGCGGTTCCCCTGATCCTGCGCCGCGAACCGGACCCGGGAGCCGCAGCTCAGATCAGCATGGTCCCCTAGCTTCTCCCGGGAGCCCCTGCCCACTCTGGCCTTCCAGCGCCCCACCGGGTCTGCTGGAGACCGACGCCCCACGTCACTTACGTCCTCTGTCACCTGCGACCGGGTCACCTGTTCCCCATCTCATCACCTAGACCCCTCTGCTGTCACCCGCTGCCATCTCCTTTCATAGGTTAGGTCTCCCTGGCGCCACCTGCGTGCCCTCCATCTATGCCTTCGCCTCACACCTGCACTTCCTGCCCCCTCTCTTCATCTTCCTCTTCTTCCACCGCAGCCACTCCTGTCACTCGTGTCCCCTCCCCTCGGCTCCCCTGGGCTCCCTCTCTCCTATTATCTGTCCTGCAGTCACCTGTGCCCACCTCTATCACTTGCAGTCCTTTCCATCACCCATGTTCTCCTCTCCTGTCGCTTGTCCCAAGCATCTACACTTAATCTGTGCCATTTCCTCTGTGCATCCCCCCCCCGCCGTGTGTTCACGCACCTCATCTGCTCCTCTGTCATCTGCTTCACCACCTCTGCTTTCTTCTTCACATCTCCTGCTGACTCTCAGGGTGTAGGGTGATGGCTGGCTGCGGCTTTTCCTCCAGCCTGGTGTGGTACCTGGGCTGAGCTGGCTGTGGTTAAGGTGTAGATGGTGCAGACTGCCTGGCTTCCCAAGCTTCCGGCCCTCCGTGACTTTGGCTCTCACTCATGGAGCCCGCCCCCGCCACCCCCGCCCCCAATTCCACTTAGTTAGGACAGTTAAAAACTTCCAGAGGAGGGAAGAAGACAGGTCACTCCTGGGAAGGGTGAGAGCAGAAGCCCACAGTGCTCGAAAGCTGTTGCTCTGGAAAGGATGGGTCTGCTTTACCCTGCTGCTTCTAGCAGGTCAGAAAGCCAACTTGACTCCCTAAATTCTCCTTTGAGGACCACCTTTCAAGATACCCTGCAGTGTTATAAAAGGGTTTGTTTGTGTCTCCATAACTCTGTAAAGTATGTCCAAGTTACATGTTTGCATCCACCCCTCTTTTAGCTCACTGAACAGGAAAGGTTCAGTCACGTCCTTGGTTTGTGAGCAAAGCGGTTCCGAGTTGTCTGGGTTTTGTAGTTACTGATTTTGAAGATTGAGAATTGACTTGCCGAATCATGAAGGAGTAAGAGGAGACGCATAAATCTGTGCTGGTAGAACTTGAATGGTACATTTGGTTTAATTTTAATTTTTATTAATTCTTCGAGTATTTCATACAATGTATTTTGATTATAATCATCCGCACGCCATCTTCTTTCGGACCTCTCCCCATCTACTCAGTTTTGTGATATTAAAAAAAAAAACCATTTGAATCAAATTTGTGCTGGACTTATACTTTTAGGCGTGTGGACATTCATCGGAGTAGTGTTGACCTGTTAGGTACCACACCCTTGAAGAGAAGTGACCCTCCTTTTGTCTGCGCCAGTTGATTGCCAGTAACTCCTCAGTTAGGGGTGGGACTTCATACCCACCTCCCCACTCCATGCTGAGATTTTGTCTGCATTGAGCTTGCTCAGATTTTGTGTGTGTTTTCACAACTGCCCTCAGTTCATTTGTACAACGGCCCTGTTGTAACTGGAAAATACTGCTTCCTTATGGCCATTTACTGCCTTTGGCTTTTATAATCTTTTTGTCTCTCTTCCACTATTATTTTAAACATTAAGAAGAGGGAAAGTGGGGCTGGAGAGATGGCTCAGCGGTTAAGAGCACTGGCTGCTCTTCCAGAGGACCCGGGTTCGATTCCCAGCACCCACATGGCAGCTCACAACTGTCTGTAGTTCCATTTCCAGGCAAAACACCAAGGCAAATAAATAAATAAATAAAATAAAGTTTAAAAAAAAAAAAGAAGAGAAAGTGATATAGACATTCTATTTAGTCTCTTATTCTCTGTACCTGGACCTCTGTTAACAGTCATATACATGGAAAGCATCTCTGGTGAAGGTTGAGAGATGCACTCATCTGTGGATATAACAAGGTCTGTAGGAGTCAGTTTACTATGTTATCATATATATATGTTATATTATATATATAATATATATACTAATAACATAGTATTATGTTATTTATTTTATATATATTATGTTATTATTATAGCAGTATAATAGTAGTAGGTTCTCTCCTAGGGGCTCTGACTTGTCTAAACACAGGTTCTTGTCTCCAGTAACAGTGTCAGGTATGGTTTTTTTTTTTTTTTTTTTTTTTTTTTTTTTTTTTTTTTTTTTTTTTTTTTTTTTTTTTTTTTTTTTTTTTTTTTTTTTTTTTTTTTTTTTTTTTTTTTTTTTTTTTTTTTTTTTTTTTTTTTTGTGGAGCACACCTTAACTTCAGTCAGAAAGTGGTTGGTTACTCCCACAACAGTTATGCTACTAGGAAGGAGTCTGTAGTTCAAAGTGTGCCCTGGATGCATTTCTTACTAAACATACTTGACTAATCATGGTTTCAGATGCAGAAACAGACTTTTACTGCCAAGCCAGAGGCCACCTTCCCTCTCCCCCATATGTGTAAGAGGAATTGCTGCTGTGGCTTCTAAGAACATAGGTTAATTTTTGCTTTATTTAAAAAAATATTTATTTTATTTTATATGTATAAATATTTTGTTTACATATCATGTGTGTGCCTGCTGCCCATGGTGGCCAGAAGAGGGCATCAGATGCCCTGGAACTGGGGTTAGAAGTAGTTGTGAGTTGTCAAACATTGGTCCTCTACCACTGAACGACAGTGCCAACCCAGGGTACTGGTAGGTTCACTTATTCCTCTGGGTCTGGTGCACCTGGTAGTGGACATCGGTTAGCTCCTGAGAGTTCTGTCAGGCTGGGTCTTCTCTGGCAGACTCATGAATCTGGAACATGCCAGTACAGCAGCACAAATCTGCCCCTCAACTTCTGAGGGCTGTCTTTGGGAGATCCCAGTGAGCACAGGTGGATATTTTTTAATGGGTGGTGATAAGCTGAAGAGCTTGTTTTGTGAAATTTGTAAGTATTGTTCCTTGTTTCTTGCATGTGGATGGGTGTCTAGTTATCTAAACATATATTGTTTTTCTCATTGTATTGTCTGTGCTTTGTAAAAGATCAGCTAACTGTATTATGTGGTTACATTTCTAGTGTTTCTATTCTGTTCCAATAGTCGATACTTTATCAATACTATACAATTTTAATTACTTAAGCTTTAGTTTTACGTTACAAAGTCCTTTGATTTAATTTTTTTCTTCAAATTATGATTATTCTGGGTTTCGTCTCTTCAGATAAACTTTAGAATCAATTTGTTTCTATCTACAAAGTAAACTTGCTTAGATTTTGCTTGGAAATCATTAAGAGATGGTTCAGAAGTTAAGAGCACTGGTTGTTCTTCCGGAGGTCCTGAGTTCGATTCCCAGCAACCACATGGTGGCTCACAACCATCTATAATGACATCTGGTACCCTCTTCTGTACACTGTATACATAATAAATAAATAAATCTTTAAAAAAAAGTTTGTAGATCAAATAGGAAGAACTGACATCTTTCTGTTTATGAACATGGGCTATCTCCCATTAATTAAAGTTGTTTTTAGATGTCTTTCATCAGAGTTGCATGGTTTTCCTTATGAATATTTTGAATGTATTTTGCTATATTATAAATATTTGATTAAAATTCATTTACATATCGATATCTATCTGTCTATCTACCCATCCATCCATCTTGACATGCTAGTATAAATGGTTTTATTTTAAATTTCACCTCGGCTGGTAGTACACTCCTTTTTTGTTTGTTTGCTTGTTTTCAAGACAGGGTTTCTTTGTGTAGCCTTGACTGTCCTAGAACTAGCTCTGTAGACCAGGCTTGCCCTTTAACTCACAGAGTGAATCTGCCTCTGTTCCTTCCTAGTGCTGCTGTGTGTGTGTGTGTGTGTGTGTGGTGGCAGCATACACCTTTAATCCCAGCATAGGTCTGCTTCTCACGTGCTGACACCCCATGTCTCTAAAGGACGAGCTCAGTTCGTATTCGTTCCTATCAGATTCAGAATTCTGCAGATCTATGTGCAGGATGTGCCAGTGTTACAGTGAAACAAACATCTGATCACAGGTGTCTTCAACTCTGACCTCATTCATATTCAAGATAAGCCTTCTCTGATTCTCTGATATTCAGAGACTGGGCTTTCTGTCCTCTGCCCAGTAATTTTGGCCTTAGAAGCTTTTTTTTTTTTTTTTTTTTTTTTTTAAAGAGAATGTAGTTTCTTTCTTACTCGTCTCTTTTTATATATTGATGTTTCTCTTCTTTGGGAATTTCAAACTTATCATGAATTTTCTGTTACCGAGTTGATACCACAGTCATTAAATTCAGGATATATTCTCTCCTCATCTCTGTTTCAAATCTTCAGTAGGAGAAACGGGGCTGTCATAATCCAAATAATCATAGCTCTGTCAGGATCTTCTTCTTCTACAACTTCACCAGTGTGCATTTGCTTTACAGATTCCTGAAGGTGGCTTTTTGGTGTGATTAAAAAAAATTCTCTTGAAGGCTGTGCAGTGGTGGCACATTCCCTTAATCCCAGCACTCCAGGTGGATCTTTGCGAATTTGAGGCCTGCCTGCTCTATAGAGATAGCTCCAGGATGGCCAAGGCTACACAAAGAAACCCTGTCTCAAAAAAACAACCAGCCAACCCAAACAAACAAACAAAAACAAACAAACCACCAACCAATGAAACAAAAACCAACAAAAACTATTCCCTTGTAACAGACCCTGCATATACCAGAGCCATGTTCACCACCTACCTCCTCCTCTACCATGCCAAAAAGCTGGTTTATTTATCTATACCTATACCTGTGTGATTAAAAAAGTATTTTAGCACTATGCTTTTTTGGCACATGATGATTCATGATAGTTACTTCTTTCTTGTGGGTTATACCATTTATTTTTAAATTTTTTGGTTATATCATTTTTAATAAAGTGCTGTAGTGAGACTTCTTCATTGTGTATGTGAAAGAAACAGTGTCTCATACAGCCAAGAACTCCGAATGAGCCTTGAACTCTTCATTGTGTAACTGAGGATGAACTTGAATTCCTGAGCATTACTTCCATTTGTCAAGTCCTGAGAATATAAGTGAGTGCCATCATTCCTGGTTTAAAATATTTTAAAATCACAACTATTTAGATTTATTTATTTTATATACATGAGTGATCTATCTGTATGTATGTCTTTATGCTACAAGAAAGCCTCAGGTCCCATTATAGATAGTTGTGAGCCACCATGTGGTTGCTGGGAATTGAACTCAGGATCTCTGGAAGAGCAGCCAGTGCTCTTAATCTCTGAGTCATCTCTCGAGCCCCAATCACAACTATTTAATACGTATTAATTTACCAATGGTTGGATTTTACTGTGACATTTCCACATAGAGTTTATCTTCCTCTTGGTAAAAAATGGCCTGTTGGGCAAAGAGCTGCCCTTGTCTCCACTGCTCACAATAAGATGCTGCCTAGTTTGGATGGGCACACAAAGGATAAGAGACTGTGGGACCCTGCCAAGACAGGGTAAGATGGTCTCTCAATATACTCTGCTTCTGAAAATGATCTATCAGATATTCTAGGCTTTAGCCAAAAATTAGATACCCTAACATTGCAGAAAAACTTTGGGTAACTGTCCAGGTAGCCAGCTATCTCTGTCTTCTTTTGCTAAGTTTTGGAAGTTGCTTGCTTGCACTTTCTGCTTACTCAGGTAATATATTTCCATTCTCAGGTCTTTGATGGGGTTGAGGACTAGATGGTTACACTTACAACTATCTCATATCTTAGCTAAGAACATATTAGGTACTAGATTCAGATTCTTCAAGATAAGACAGCTTTTGGAGTAATCTCTGTATTTTGCAACCTACCATTAGTCTGGACATTTAGTATATGTTTTTTTGCTTCTTCTTGTTGTTGTTGGTTGTAGTTTTACTTTGTTGATGTTATTGTCATTTTCCTCTCCTGCATATTACTTGGTAATTGTTCCTATTGTATATCATTTTATATTTAGGTTTAGAATTTTCTTATTTAGACAAAGGAAGAAGATATGGTGGAGAGCAGAAATTTCTGCCTTGACCTTTGGATGTGGCCTTTGGCCAGCATAGTTCTGGGGAACATCTATGGCTTTTGGTATTTAAGGTATGGCCAGAGGGTCAGTTTAAAATCCAGGCTACAAGTCTGCAGCCTCTTCTCTCTCATGCCATTGGATGGAGACCTGACCTGAAGTCTCATGGAATCAGTCCAGCCTTCCAGGGAATGGCACTGTATTTTTCCTCTTTTATCAGTGAGTGCTCTCCTTTGAACCCTTTAATAAATAAATAATCTTCCTCAGTTGCTGTGATTGTCTGCCTATGTGAAAATTTCATGAAATCATTTTTTTAAACTGCTGAACAATACTCCATTGTGCAAATGTACCCCATTTTTAAAAACTTATTCTTCAGTAGAAGGACATCTAGGTTGTTTCCAGCATTATGAATAATGCTGCTGTGAACATAGTCGAGCAAGTGTCCTTGTGTCCTTGAGCATCCTTTGGGTATATGTCCAAGAGTGGTATTGCTGGGTCTTGAGGTAGATTGATTCCCAATTTTCTGAGAAACCACTATGCTGATTTCCAAACTGGCTGTACAAGCGTTCACTCACACCAGCAGTAGAGAAATGTTCCCCTTATTCCACATTTTCTCCATCATAGACTGTCAGTAGTGTTTTTGATTTTAGCCATTTTGACAGGTGTAAGATAGTATCACAGAGTTGTTTTGATTTGCATTTTCCTGATAGCTAAGGATGTTGAACAATTCTTTAAATGTATCTTGGCCATTTGAGATTCTTCTGTTAAGAATTCTGTTTAAATCTGTACCCCATTTTTAAATTGGATTATCCAGTATTTTGATGTCTAGCTTCTTGAGTTCTTTATATATTTTGGAGATCAGTCCTCTGCCAGATGTGAGGTTGGTGAAGATCTTTTCTCATTCTGTAGGCTGCCATTTTATCTTATTGACTGTGTCCTTTGTCTTACAGCAGTTTTTCAGTTTCAGGAGGTCCCATTTATTAATTGTCAAGCTCAGAGTCTGTGCTACTGGTGTTATATTCAGTAGTCTCCTGTGCCAATGTGCTCAAGGCTACTTTCCACTTTCTCTTCTGTCAGATTTAGTGTAATTTCATTTATGTTGAGGTCTTTGATCCACTTAGACTTGAGTTTTGTGCAGGGCAATAGATATGGATCTATTTGCATTTTTCTCCATGCTGCCGTCTAGTTATGCCAGCACCATTTGTTGAAGATGCATTTTCCATTGTATATTTTTGGCCTTTTTGCCACAAATCAGGTGTTAATAGGTGTGTGTATTTATGTCAGGGTCTTTAATTTGATTCCATTGATCTATGCGTCTGTTTTTATGCCAGTACCAAACTGTTTTCTATTACTATAACTTTAAAGTAGAGCTTGAAGTCAGGGATAACGATGCCTCCTGAAGTTCTGTTATTGAACAGGATTGTTTTGGCAATTCTGAGTTTTTTGTTTTTCCATATGAAGTTGAATATTGTTCTTTCATGGTACATCAAGAATTGTGTTGGGATTTTGATGGGGATTGCACTGAATCTGTAGATTGCTTTTTGGTAAGATTGCCATTTTTACTATGTTAATCTCATCTTTCTAAGAGCATGGGAGATCTTTACATTTTCTGATATCTTATTTTGATTTCTGATATCTTCTTTGATTTCTTTCTTCAAGGACTTGTCATACAGGTTTATCACTTGTTTGGTTGGAGTTACCCCAAGGTATTTTATATTATTTATGGCTAGTATAAAGGGTGGTGTTTCCTTGATTTCTTTCTCAGCTTGCTTATCATTTGTACATAGAAGGGATTTTGATTTTTTTTGAGTTAATCTTGTATCTCTTCACATTACTGAAGGTGTTTATCAAGTGTAGGAGTTCCCTAGTACAATTTTTTGGGATCACTTACATATACTATCGTATCATCATGAGGGAGATTGGTTTGTAATTCTCTGTATTGTCTTTGTGTGGTTTGGCCATCAAGACAACTGTAGCCTCATAAAAAGAGTTTGGCAATGTTCTTTCTGTTTCTATTGTGTGGAACAATTTGAGGAGTATTGGTTAGCTCTTCTTTGAAATTCTGGTAGAATTCTGCACTGATAACCATCTGGCCCCCAGCGTTTTCTTTGGTTGGTAGACTTTTAATGACTGTTTCTATTTCCTTAGGGGATTATAGGTCTATTTCAATTGTTTATCTGGTCTTGATTTAATTTTGGAATGTGTTACTTATCCAGAAAATTGTCCATTTCTCTTGGGTTTTCCAATGTTGTGGAGTGCAGATTTTTGAAGTATGATCTAATGCTTCTCTGGATTTCCTTAGCGTCTGTTGTTATGCCCCTTCATTGTGATTTTGTTAATTTGGATGCTGTCTCTCTGCTTTTCAGTTAGTTTGGATAAGGCTTTATCTCTCTTGTTGATTTTCCCAAAGAACCAACCCTTATTTTCATTGATTCTTTGTATTCTCTTTGTTTTTATGTTACTCATTTCAGCCCTCAATTTCATTATTTTCTGTCATCTACTCCTCCTGGGTGAGTTTGCTTCTTTTTGTTCTAGAGCTTTCAGGTGTGCTGCTAAGTTGCTAGTGTGAGATTTCTTCAAATTCTTTTTTTTTTTTTTTTAAACTTTATTTATTTATTTATTTATTTATTTGCCTTGGTGTTTGCCTGGAACTGGAACTACAGACAGTTGTTAGCTGCCATGTGGGTGCTGGGAATCGAACCCGGGTCCTCTGGAAGAGCAGACGGTGCTCTTAACCGCTGAGCCATCTCTCCAGCCCCCCAAATTCTTTATGTAGGCATCTAGTGCTATGAATTTTCCTGCTTTCCTGGTGTCCCATAAGTTTGGGTATTTTGTACATTTATTTTCATTGAATTCTAGGAAGTCTTTAATTTATTTTTTTTTTGACCTAGTAGTGATTCAGCTGAGCATTGTTTGGTTTCTATGAATTTGTAGGCTTTCTCTAATTTGTGTTGTTATTGAATTCTAAATTTAAGCCATGGTGATCTGATAAGATATAGGGGGTTATTCCAACATTTTTGTATCTTTTGAGATTTGCTTTGTGACTGAGTATATGGTCAGTCTTAGAGAAGGTTTCATAAGGTGTTGAGAAGATCTTTTATGTTTCAATGAAATGTTCTGTAGGTGTCTGTTAGTCCATTTGAGTCATAACATCTGTTAGCTCCTTTGTTTCTCTGGTAAGTTTCTGTCCGGTAGACCTATCCTTTGGTGAGAGTGGGGAGTTGAAATCTCCCACTGTCAGTATGTGGGGTTTCATGTGTGAGTTAAACTTTAGTAATGTTTCTTTCACAAATGTGGGTACCCTTGTATTTGGGGCATAAATGTCCAGATTTGAGACTGTATCTTGATGGATTTTTCCTGTAGTGAATATGAAATGTCTTCCATCTCTTTTAATTAATTTTAGTTTGAAGTCTGTTTTGTTAGATATTAGGATAGATTCAGTAGCTTGTTTCTTAGGTCCATTTGATGGGAAAATATTTTTCTAAACTTGCACTCTGAGGTAATGTCTGTGTTTGAAGTTGAGGTGTGTTTCTTGTAAGCAGCAGAAGGATGGATTCTGTTTTCATATCAATTCTGCTAGCCTGTGTTTTTTTATAGGCAAGTTGAGTCCATTGATATTAAGAGATATTAATGACTGGTGATTGTTCATTCCTGCTATTTTTTGATTTTGTTGTTGTTGGTACTCTGTGTGTGTTTCCCTTCTTTGAGGTTTTTAGGTGTAAGGTTATCTATTGCCTGTGTTTTTTTGGGTGCAACTAACTTCCTTGGGTTTGAGTTTTCCTTCTAGTACTTTCTGTAGGGCTAGATTTGTGAATAGATATTGTTTAAATTTGATTTTGTCATGGAATATTTTGTTTTCTCCATCTATGGTGATTGAAAGTTTTGCTGGGTATAGTATTCTGGGCTGGCATCCATCATCTCTTAGTGTCTGCAGAACATCTGTCCAGGACATTCTGCCTTTAAGAATCTTCATTGAGAATTGGCTGTAATTCTGATATGTCTGTCTTTATATGTTACTTGGCCTTTTTCTTTGCAGCTCTTTTTTTAAAGATTTATTTATTTATTATGTATACAGTATACAGAAGAGGGTATCAGATGTCATCATAGATGGTTGTGAGCCACCATGTGGTTGTTGAGAATTGAACTGAGGACCTCTGGAAGAACAGTCAGTGCTCTTAACCTCTGAGCCATCTCTCCAGCCCTCCTTTGCAGCTCTTCATATTCTTTCTTATTCTGCATGTTTAGTGTTTTGATTATTATATATCAGGGTACACTCACCTCTCCTTCCAATTGGTGCAGGTGTTGCTTCTGGGCCTGCTGATGTTGGGGAGGGGAAGATAGTTGGCCACAGGCAGGATGATGGTTTCTCGTGCTTTTAGGTGTCAGAGTGGGTCTTGTTAGTTACAGAGTCCAGTGGGTGGTGTTGGTGTTGGTGGTGGGGTGGCCTGCCTGCAAGACTCTTACCTGCTGGCTGGCTGGCTGCTAAAGATTTCATTTATCCACATCTTCATCAGCATTTTGGATAACAGATATGTTGGCTGGAATGAAGTGGAACCTCAGGGGAGTCTTGATTTGTATTTTCCTGATTGATAGCTAAGGATGTTGAACATTTAAAAATACATTCATTGGTGTTTTCTTTCTTCTTTTTTTAAATGAGAAGTATTTGTTTTGATCATGCATTATTTTTATTGGATTATTGGTTCTTTTGCTATTAAATTTTAAATTAAAATATTCTGGTTACTAGTTCTTTTTCAGTTGAATATCTGACAGAGATTTTCTCCTACTCTTGGATTGACACCTAACATTGTTTTCTTTGCTCTCGAAGCCTTTTAATTTGGTGTAATTTTATTGGTCAGTTTTTGCATTTATTTCTTGAGCTATTAGAGAACTACCAGGCAGTGATTTCTCTGCTTCCCTCTTGTAATTTCAAGTCTTATGTTAAGACTTTCGACCAATTTTTCAATTGATTTTTGTATAGGGTGAGTGATAGGGATCTAGTTTCAGCCTTCTATGTGTGGATATTCAATTTTCCAGTACCATTTATATAAGA
The DNA here is from genome assembly GCA_004025045.1 of Sigmodon hispidus. Lineage (NCBI taxonomy): Eukaryota > Metazoa > Chordata > Mammalia > Rodentia > Cricetidae > Sigmodon > Sigmodon hispidus. The sequence continues at coordinate 289,129 of PVIH01000124.1, forward strand.
AGATGCCTTCTCTTCACTGTCTAATTTTGGAACTATTGTTAAAAACCATATAGCTGTAGGTGCATAGTTTATTTCTTGGTCTATTATTCCATTGGTTTACATGTTTGCTTTTATTCTGTATACATGCTGTATTTTGAAGTCAATAACTGTGGTACCTCTATCAATTTACTTTTTTTTTTTCAGGATTGTTTTGGATACTTAGGGTCTTTATGACTCCAAATAATGTTTTGTTACTTTTTATAGTTCTATGGAAAATGTCTGTATTTTAACTGGCATGCACTGGATTTGTAGATTGCTTTTGGTAGCATGCCATTTTCATAGTATTAATTCTCTCAATCAGAAACATTGAAGGTCTTGCTATCTTCTAGTGTCTTCTTCAGTTTTTTGAGTGCTGTATAGTTTTTATTGTAGATGTCTTTAATGGTTTCTGTTAAATTTATACCTACCTATATTTTTAAAAAACTTTTAGTTATTTCTTTTTTTTTTTTTTTAAAAAAAACTTTATTTATTTATTTATTTATTTGCCTTGGTGTTTTCCTGGAACTGGAACTACAGACAGTTGTTAGCTGCCATGTGGGTGCTGGGAATCGAACCCGGGTCCTCTGGAAGAGCAGACGGTGCTCTTAACCACTGAGCCATCTCTCCAGCCCCTATTTCTCTTTTTTTGACATAAGAATTATACTACTTACTCCTCACCTTTCTTCCCTTCAAGTATTTCAATATATTTTTCATTTCTCTATTTCAGATTCATAGCCTTTTAAAACATTGTTTGTGGTTTTTAATGACAGTGAACTCTTAAGCTAATAAATTTGAATGCTTAGTACTCAGTTGGTGGAACTGCTTTGGAAGAATTAGTAGGTGGTCTTATTGGAGCATGTGTGTTCCTAGGGAGTGCTTTGAGGTTTCAGAAGTCCATTGCTGATTCCAGTTAGCTCTGTCTGACTCCTGTTTGTGGATCAGGATCTAAGCTCCAGCGGTTGCTGCAATGCCATGCCTGAATGCTGCCATGCTTCCTGCCACAATGGGCATGGACTCACCTTCTGAAACTGTAAGCTCCAATAGCTGTTTCTTCTATAAGTAGTCTTTATAGAAGTCATAGTTCCTCTTCACAGCAGTAGAAAAGTAAGACAGAGGCTGGTACCAGGTTGCTGGCTATTGCTGTGATAGTGTTGACCATGCTCTTTTGGGACTTTGGATGAGGAAAGTAGTTGAATGCTCTAGTGGTGTTTAATGAACTACCATAGCAGGAGCTTTGAAGACATTATTGCTGTGAGCTGTGTGGATAATTGAATCCAAGCTCAAGAGGTTTCACAGTGGAACAATATTAGCAGCTGGGCTAGAGATCACTCTTGTGATATTTTAGCAAAGAATGTCACTGCTTTTTCCCCTCATCTTAAAAATCTTCTTGAGGCTAGATTGACTCAAGCTAAATTGGACTAACTTCATTAGCAGAGATTTCAAGACAGCCTAATATTGACTCTGCTATGTGGTTATTAGTTATCATTCTTATGCAGGCCTGTAATGAAAGAGAGCAAACAGTGCAAAAAGAAATATAAAACATGCTTAAGGAGAAAAAGAGTACCAGAAATTTAATGTTGGAGCCAAAGTTTGTGCTGAAAGAGATAAGGAGAAATGGAGTAAAGAGCATGGTGTCTTTATTGTGTGTGTGTGTGTGTGTGTGTGTGAGAGAGAGAGAGAGGGGGGGGGAAGGGCGGGAAGAGGTGTTACACTAAGCAAAACTGGAGGGGTGAAGCCATGCAAATCCTTTGACTTTGGATATAGAGCTACAGGATTTATAATTTGCACTGCTCATTTTTGGTCTTGCTTTGGTCCACTATTCCTTGATATACTCCTTTCTGCCCTTTTTGAACAGTAATGTATTTTGTTACACTGTATGTTGGAAGTAGGAACTATGTGATCTGCTATTTTATTTTACAAGAGGTTACAATTAAGAGATTGCCTTGGGGCTGGAGAGATGGCTCAGCGGTTAAGAGCACTGGCTGTTCTTCTGGAGGTCCTGGGTTCAATCCCCAGTATCCACATGGCATCTAACAACTGTCTGTAATTCTAAGATCTGACACCCTTACACAATTATACATGCAGGCAAAACACCAGCTCACATAAAATAAATAAATAAATAAAAGAAAAGAAAACATAAAAAAGAGATTGCCTTGAGTCTCAGAAGAGACTTTGGACTTTTAAACTGTGTTTGAGACTTAAAGACTACGGAGACTCTTGAAGTGGAACTAAATGGATTTTTCTTTTCTTTTTTTTTTTTTTTAAGTATAAGCACCATTTTATTTTTCCAAGGTGTTTTTTCCTTCTGTCTTTATGTAGCCACCGCTTTACATGGGCTTTGGTGGAGGTCATGGTGCAACACCAGTAGGTCTAAATCGAGGTGGATGTGTTCGGTCCTTGCGGGCTTCACGAGACCAATTCCTGACGACTTTGCTATGTACAACACAACTCACACAGTAATGAAGCTTGACATAGAGTTTGGGAAGCATATAAGTGTCGAAGACACTTGCTTCACATATGTTCCTGACAGCAGCGGCCTCTACAATATTCTGGATGACGAACTTCTTTATGGCCTTGTCCTTGGGCACGCACCAGGCGCAGTTCGTGCAGCGAATTGGCTGCACATGGCCACGGCCCTTTTTGGCACGACCGTTGTTTCTTCTTTTTTTGGTCATCTTGGAGCCAAGACCCGAAAGAGGCCTAAATGGATTTTTCATTATGATGTGGCCAGGGGAGCCTATAGGGACCAGAGAGTAGAATGTGGTGGTTTGAATGAGAATAGTCCCATAGGCTCATATATTTGGAGAGTTGGTTCCCAGGTGGTGGAACTGCTTGGAAAGGATTGGGTGTGGCCTTATTGGAGGAGATATGTTACCAGGGGTTTTAAAATCCCATGCCAATCTTAGCTGTGTATGACTGTAACCCCAGTGCATGGAGAGTTGAGACAAATGGATTCTGGGGTTTTACTGGCCAGTTGTATGATCTTTTAATATGCTGTTGAATTCCATTTACACATTTTATTGAGAAGTTTTGCATATGCATCCATGTATATTGGTTTACAATTTTTGTATCTTATAAGATTTTGATAGCAAGGTAATAATAGCTTTGTAGGATGAATTTAGAGTATCTCTTCCCTTTCTATTTTATGAAATAATTTAAGGATATACTTTGTCTTATTTCTACCTACTAATTTATCTTTTCAATAAACTTCATCTTTATCTGGGAATAAAAATTGAAACTCAGTCCCAGCACTCTAGAGGCAGAGGCAGGTGCATCGATGAGTTTGAGGCTAGCTTGATCTACAGAGTGAGTTCCAGGACAGCCAGGGCTGCAGTAGGGAAATAGCTATATATTTACCTATCCACTCATCTGTCCATCCATTAGTACATGTGTGGTTAAAACTTGGAGCTCACTGCTTGGGTTAGAATGGCTGTCCAGTAAACCCCCCAGATCTACTTCTCTGAACTCTCAGTATCCTGGGGTTACAGATGTATGTTACTGAGCCTTGCTTTTCTGTGTGAGCTGGGGATCTGAACTCATGTTCTCATGTTTGTCCAGCAAGCATTTTATTCACTGAGCCATCTCCTCAGTCCCTGTTTTATCTTTCTGATATTTTAAAAATAACTATTTGAGTCTTTGTGTTTTTTTTTATTATTCTGGATTTTTAAGTTTTTCTTGTCATTGAGTAATTTCAAAAATGTATAATTTAAATTTGATTTAACTGGTGGTTAGTTTGTAGACTTTCTGAATACTTAGGTCTTTATATTTTGAATCAATGATATTAAAATAAATCTTGTGCAGACAATGGGCCTTTCAGTAATAGCTCTTGACTCTCAGGTTGGGTAGAGATGTTTCTAGTCCTGCTTGGCATTTTTCAATTTTAGATCTTAAATAATAAGATAAATAGTAAAATTTCATGGTGTTTGTTATACCTGCTTGTATCTAAGCTTAATGTTATACCTGGAATTTAAGACTCTTAACTTTTTTAAAAAAAAAACTTTATTATTTATTTATTTATTTATTTATTTGCCTTGGTGTTTGCCTGGAACTGGAACTACAGACAGTTGTTAGCTGCCATGTGGGTGCTGGGAATCGAACCCGGGTCTTCTGGAAGACCAGAGGATGCTCTTAACCGCTGAGCCATCTCTCCAGCCCCCAAGACTCTTAACTTTTGACAATACATATTAAACTTAGGTCACTGGTGACTAGGTCCCTCAGTTAAAATCAGGTGTGAAGGCCTGTGGATCACTTTCTCCCCAGGCTAGATGTCCCTGAGAAGTGCTGTGGTTTCTCTGGCAGCCGGATGAGAGAAGCTCTTGTCCTCAGCGCCCTGCCAAGCCCTGAGCTTGCCCATCCTCCCCTGCTAGCTGTGTCTCACCTTAGTGTGAGTTGCTGTAGATATGTTACTTCTTTTTTTGCTTAGGGATCTGCTGTTGTTCCTGGAATGCAGGGAGATTTGAAGGCAGCATCATAGTTTGCTTTCAGTTTACTAATCTTTACTGAGGTCTTGAGACCTCACTCAAGGAAAGATGTGTTCATTTAGAGGAGGACCTGTGTGTGGTCCACGTTGGGAGCCACACAGGTTTGTAGTCAGTTCTTTGGTTTCTGTCCTAGCCTCTTACACATGTGTTTTATACTGATGGCCAGTAGCTTTTATTCCGTGTGTGCAGCACTTAGGTTTTAGGATTTGTAGCCTTATCTTTACTCTTAAATATAATGGTTTCCCTTGGTTCCCTTTTTTGCATTCTAGCTCTAGGCCTTTTGTTTATTAACTTTCATCATTTATCATCTATTTCTTCATGAATTCTGGAATTTCTGAAATTCCTTTCACTTTTAAATGTCATTTAAAAATTCTAATTATTTTTGATGAAAACCTCTATTCTTATTTTGGGAGAAGTGTTGAAGGTCTATTTGAGTTTAGTTTTTTTCAATTTGAGAATTTTATACATGCTTACCATATACTTTGATCCTGTTCATCCTCCATTCACCCCCATAACTTCTCCCAGATTCACCCTGACCTGTTTCCAACTTTGTTTTCTTTCATCCTTTTTCCCATTCCCCTCCCCCAATCTCTCTCTCTGCTCCCTCCCTTTCTTCCCATCAAGCTCAGTTTGTGCTGTCTATATACTTCTGAGTATGGGGCCATTCACTGGAACGTGGTTGACCTCCTCGTGGCATACCCTTAAAGAAAGCTCACTGCTCCTCCCCCAGAAGAAGCCGTTAGCTCTCTTTAGTCCCTCAGCTGAGGGTAGCTTGTGATCCGCTCCCACTCCATTCTGGAATCAGCTCACTGACTTGATCTGACACCGATCATCAGGCAACCCAAACTGCTGTGAGTTCAGAGTGCAGTGAACCCATCGTGTCCAGAAGACAGTTTTTCTCTGGTCCTCCCAATCCTTTGGCTCTTGTAATTTTTCAATTTCTTTTTTTTTTTTTTTAAACTTTATTTATTTATTTATTTGCTTTGGTGTTTGCCTGGAACTGGAACTACAGACAGTTGTTAGCTGCCATGTGGGTGCTGGGAATCGAACCCGGGTCCTCTGGAAGAGCAGAGGGTGCTCTTAACCGCTGAGCCATCTCTCCAGCCCCTTTTTTTAAATTTCTTTTTGCACTAAAATATCTATTCTTCCGTCTTTGGTTTTTTGATTGCAACCACATGTCTGCTGTGACCCCTGCTCTTCTGTTCCTTAGCCTGTCCTTGGCTTCACTGTCTTCCAGTCTTCATAGACCTCAGCTTTGTTTTACATTCTCACAAGCCATTGCTTCTCTAGTTGTGCTCAAGGGCTTCCTGGGGATGGAGGTTAAATATGGGACATGACAGAGCCTGGGAAGAGCTCGTGGAGTAGGTAGGACTGGGGTGCTCAGCCCAGGAGTCAGAGAAGTGCAGCTGGTGAAGGCTGAGGAAGACGGAAGGACACTACTTACTGCTGCTGCATGGAGGCCAAGGCACTTAGGACTTGCAGCTTGGCTGTTGGGTCATCACTCCATTGCCTGGGTCCTTTGAGCTACCCAGTAGCTATGAAGTCTGATTCATGATTAGAAGAATGAGCGAATGATGAAAAGGTAGAAACCTGTGGAAGTACAAGCTATTATTTTGAAGAGTTTGGCTGCAGAGGGAGGGAAGGGGCAGGTTGGAGGGGTTCAGGAAAGGAAGGGAAGAAGTGAGTGTTATAATATGGTGAGAAAGAGACCCTGGTGGGTACAAGACAGGGGGTCCCACAGTGGGTGAGGGAGATATGCCATGCAGAAAAACATGGTGGCAGAAAGAGGCACATCTTACAGGCTGTGCCCATGTGGAAAACTTTATTAAAGGCAGAGAAGGGAGAAGGAAGATGGGGAAAGAGAGGAAAAGGGTGAAAGAGGAAGAGAGAGAAGAGGGAGGGGAGGAGGGAGAGAGAGGGGAGGGGGAGAGGGGTCTTTTTTATAGATAACCTTATGTGTAGAATGACATCAGGATGCTGGGTGGGCCAGGGCATTACCTGATTATTAGCCAGGACTGCAAGGAGTGGGTCAGAATGCTAACATTAGTTATGGATAGTGATGGGGTAGGGGGTTGGGGGGGTGACAGCACAGATTTCTCAAGACTGCTTCCTGTTGAGTTGGGAGGAAGTGGGGAGGGGAGTGGGTCAGGCACAGCAGGAGGTGTAGTGAAGAAGCTGTCAGTCATCCTGGAGATTAGTTGTCATCCCGAGACCTCTTAGAAGGAGTTGAGAAAGAAAAATAGGAGAAAAAAATATTAACACCAGCCCTCTGAACAGGGCTAGCCATGAAATGAGTTATAACTACCAGAAAGAATAGAATGAAAAAGTGCCCTCATTATATATAAGAGGCAAGGGTGAATGAATGAGACATAGAGCAGATATGTCCTTCATTGGGACATCTTGGAAAACCAGGTTCCAGTTGCTGGGTAGGTGCTCGATGGAGTCTGGAGAGTTGGTACCAGCAGTGAAGTCCCAAAAGCTTGTTGAGATGGCACACCAAGACTGATAGTGTGTTCTAGGAGTACAGGAGCCATCGTACCTGCTGTTTCTCTAGAGGTGGGAAAAGCCTCTATCCATCCTGTAGAGTGTCAACAGATTAGGAGATAATGTCGTTTTATGAGTGGGCATATGGTTGCAGTTAATCTGTTAGTATTGGTTCAGTTGGTGTCCTTGGTTGGTGCAGTGTTTGGTGGTATATCTGGAGAGCCCCTGGGGTGAGGGTTTTGCACAAGTCTGCCAGGAGGGGTGAACTTGTGCAGGGACCTGTAGGTGCCTGTAAAATAACTGGAACAGATTTATATCTTGGTGTTATAGTAAAGGTTATGGCTTTGGATTTAAAGGTATGAACATTTTTTAGGGCCTGGTTTCAGCCCAATGAAACACCTCTTTCAATCTATAACCAAAAGAAATCTATTGAATAGAAGTGGTTGAGTGAGTGAAGGAGAAGGAAAGGGAGGCTTCCATATTCTCTAACGTGAACCTGTCTCTAAAAGCAGGAACCAGTAAAGTCTATGAATGAAGCACACTTGTCTGGATTTTTAACAGGAAACTTATTAATGAGCTACCAAAGTGCCTGTGGCCTTGGGATTAGGGGAGAGCTGTAAAACTGGCAAGTCTATTAATTATCCTGGCCATCAAACACCATCAGATCTGAGAAGGATAAATAAATAAACAGAAATGAGACAGCTTTCTATCTTTATATAAAGTTGAGGCGATGGATTCTCCAGAGTCCTGTTGCCCACCGTCTGAAGAAGGCCTTGGCAGCAGTGGAGGCAAAAGGCAGCAGGTAGTTTTTGTTCAATGGCTGGTGTTGCCACTCTGAAGAAAGTGGAGATTCTTCTGTGCCCATTGATCTTGGAGGAGATACAGGATGGTGTCAGGAGCTAGCATGCCTCTCTATCATGAAAAGCTTTTTAATTAAACATTTTTCAAATCCTTTTTTAAAAACTATTTGTTTATATTTATTTGCTTTGGTGTTTGCCTGGAACTGGGAACTGGAACTACAGACAATTGTAAGCTGCCATGTGGGTGCTGGGAATTAAACCCCAGTCCTCTGGAAGAGCAGATGGTGCTCTTAACCACTGAGCCATCTCTCCAGCCCCCTTAATTAAACATTTTAAATGCCATATTCTACACATCTCTGAGCATTTGAGGACTGTTTGTCTATTAGGTGTTAGTGTGTAAACATCGCCCTAGCTTGCCTCCTGGGTGTGACTGTGCATGTGATGCTCCTGTCCACAGCCACACCTGGGGTGTGTCTACATGATCACCCTTTAAAGAGCCCGAAGCCATTCTCTTTCCCTTTTCTCCCCACACCCGATTCCCCAATAAACTCAACATGGCCTCTTGGCAGCATGTCCGTGTGTTCCATCCTTAGTTAGTAAGTAAAATACTAACATTAGGTATGCCTAACACCTATCAACCTGGGTTCCCTAACAGTTCTCAAGTTGGCAGCTTTCATAAGACTAGGATTTACTACTGTCTTCTGAGAAGAAAAGAGACAGGGGAGGCTGGGGGAACAAAATCAAATGTTATTTAGGAAAACTATCAGTAGACAACTCTGGCTCCAGTGTCCTGATATATCAACGAACATTATATTATAGGTAGCCATTCTGTCCCTTATGCCAGGGAGTTTCCTTTTGACTTAGCCTGTCAGCCTGTTTTGGATGCAGGAATGATGTACTCTTTTCTATAGCTGCTTCAAGCTGAAATGGGATATAGATGTTCAGTGCCTCAGAGGTGCTGAAAGGCTAGTCAAAGGGAAGGAGGGAATTTAGGCATTGGGGCATTTATCAGAAGCGTGTGGTTATCTGATCTAGCCGTAGAGATAGGAGCAATCACCTTGGCTGGATTGGCCCACATCAGCCTAAAGCAAGTCTAGAGCTTGTGGTTGTTTGGATCAAGTTGCAATAGCAACTGATGTTTGGATGTGTGGTTGACTCTTGGGTGCCAAATATTGCACAAATTCTATTTGGTATATAATGAAAACCCAGAGCCAGATATTGAGGAAAAGCTTAAATATCAGAGAGATAGAGAAACAAACCACAGCCACTTTTTAATCCACCAACTTTTCAGGCCTTTCTTTGCTAAATCCTCCAATTCCAAACCTCTCTCTCCTTACCCCACCAGTGAAGTCTCTGGGAAACCTGAAAAACCTCCTTTCTCTTTCTTTGCCCGGCTATTTTAACTTCCTATTTCCACATTCCTAAAGATGGGGTTAAAGGTGTGGGTCACTACTCCCTGACCCTCAGGCTTGGCTATGTGGTTTACTCTCTGATATTAAATATATATCACCACATGGGTGTGTCTGCCAGCCAAGTGGAAACCTGTTGAGACAAGTTTAAACTTGGAACAGAAGTTAAAATTTATGAACTTATTTGAAACTTTAGGCCCAAAGTCTTAATAAATGGGAAGGAGAGGCATTCCAAGGCCAGGAGAGAGCCTCAGGTTAGCCTGATGAGAAGTATCTTTTAAGTTTTTTTATTTAGAAGACAACCCGAACTTTTGAAATTTTAATGTAACAATGTCATAGAGAAAGTAAATCATCTGTTTGTACCTTTGTAACTGGCATTCGTGTCTTAAATCATTTTTTTGAGATCCTCAAAGCTTGCATAGACTTTTATATCTTTAAATCTTTATATATCTTAAAATATTCTTAGATCTTTAAAACTTGTATGAATTTTTATAGGCTTGATTTTTATATATAAAATGAGCTGGCAAGTTGGTGATAGCCTTATAAATTTAAATATCTTAAAAACTGTTCTTAAAAAGGTTTAGAATCTCTCAGATTTCTTTCTGCAATATCAAAAATAAATTACCCCTTTTTAAGAGGTAATTTAAGAGGAAGAAAATATGACATGACCACTATCAAACTATTATTATCTGGTGACTCTGAAATTACAAAGTTCAGCTGGCAGAGCAAGGTATGTTTTTGTATATACAGGCACTGAGGTGCAGCTTTAATATCTTATTAACTTAATCCATGCATGGATTTTTAATCATATCTAATAAAATTAAATCTTACGGTGAAGAATGTTTACATAGACCATATATAGACAGAGTTGCATATGAATACAAGCTGAATTAAAGCTATCATATATTCACACATATAGGGTTAAATTCAAGTCACATGAATACACACAGAGATATATTGCACAGGAGTTGAGTAAATAGGAAGAGAGAACCAGTGTGTGCTGAGCGGGAGGCAGCTGGCTTCTCTCATTTCTGACTCACACGTTGTAGCAAACTCTAAAGCTGTCTGTGAACCAGAAAGCAAATGTTATAGTGGAGGGGGGCAAATGAGAAAGCACCTAGCAAGTGAACTCAAATACCTGTGCTCATCCGCTCACTTTTCCTCCTTTGAAACTGCGGATAAAGTAATGGGCTGTTAATAGACAGTGACTAAGTTACAGTGTGCCCAGTAATGCTTGGGCATGCTTAGGAAGCGCCAGCAGCAGGGCAGTGGGGTGTACACCTTGTCTGAGGAGGAGTTGCGGAGCAAAGGATGAGAGGTTCAGACAAAGGATGAGAGTCGGCTAGAGAAGCAGAGACAATAGTGATCTATAGAGGATGTGATGCGCAATAGTGATCTGTAGAGGATGTGATGCGGGGCGGGTCTGGGGTGCTCAGATGAAGAGGAAAACAGGAGGTGAGACAGAGATTTGTGAAACTACCCTCTTCCTCCTCCCTCCCTCCTGTCAGGCCTACTCCTTGCTCTTTCCAGCTCTTTCCAGCTCTTCCCAGAATCTACATTAGCCAGGGTTTCTGTCTGCACTACAACCCTTGTCAAAGTTGCAGTGACTTCCATGGTGTCAACTGCATCATCATCTGCATTCTGCTCCTCCTCCTCCTCCTCCTCCATTTCTCTCCTCCCCCTTCACCCCCCACCTCATTTAGAAAGATTTTTGTCAGTTCTTCTGCTTCGCAGTTACTTCAGTATCATTTCATTCTTCTCTTTTGAATTCTGTTTTTGTTTTTTGGCTGCTGGATTATTCATCCAATCTTCTGTAGCTCTTTTAAAAAGCCTCCTGACCTTGAGTTCCTCTCCACAGTCTGTCTTGTTGTAGCATTAGGGAAGAACTCCAGTTCATTTCTTTTTGCGTGCACTCTCCAGTTCTTCCTGGAATCCACTTTAGCCAGGACTTTGTCTCTGCTACTCCAGAAAAACAAGCTCTTGTCAAGGATGCAGTGACTCTCACAGCACCAAAGCTGCCTGTCAATCCTCTTTCCTCAGTTTGCTTGGCCTGTCAGCAGTATTTGACACTGTGGTAAATTCCTTCATGTGGATCGGGAGATGTGCAGGCCCTTGGTGCCCTGCCCTTGCTAACTGCTTACCTCTACACTGATGCTGAACATCTGAGAGTTGCCTTTCGCTTCCAGACTTCTCTTGTATACCTGCTTTTGCATCTCAGCCTTAGGACATTGTGTCATCTGCTGATTATTATTATTTTTATTTGACTTGTAACATAGCCTTTCCCTCTGGACAGTTTAGATTTCTTTTTTCTTTTTAAGATCTATTTATTATGCATCCAGTGTTTTGCCTGCAGGCCAGAAGAGGGCACCAGATCCCACTACGGATGATTGTGAGCCACCATGTGGTCGCTGGGAACTGAACTCAACCCCTGAGCCATCTCTCCAGCCCCACAGTTTAGATTTCTATACAGACCTACTCACTCAGCTTTCCACCTTCGTGGTGTATGCCTCAAACTCAGCAGATCCTCCTCCAGACCATTTCTTTTGTAATCTTCCCTGACTCAGGAATTGGCAGCTCAGTCTTTCCAGTTTCTCAGGATTTTGTGTTTATTTTTATGAGCTCTTGCAGGTCTGCTTTCAAAGCATTCATACCCAACCATTTCTTAATGCCTCACTCTGCAGGTCTGAGTGATGTCTCTTCCGCATAGTTCTGTGTTCCTTTTTTTTTTTTTTTTGGTCTCTGCTTCTGTCCTGGCAACTGGGATGAGTTTCTTCACTGAATCTGATTATGTCACCCCTCTGGTCACATTCTTACATGGATTCCTGTCTCCCTCAGGGGCAGAGCAAACCTGTCAGTTACCATCAGTTATCATGTGTAAGTACCAGCATCTGGAACAAAGTCCTTGGTTCCCTGGACTTCTCTTAATCCCTAGACATACCTCTTATTCTTTCCTTTCATTGGAACATACAAGAGACATCTTGTTTCAGGCCTGTGACAGACATTATTATTGTTACTGTTAATGACACTCTCTGTTTTCTTAGGCATATACTAACTATCCTCAAACACACTGTAATTTAGTTATTTGTTATCTATTTGTATAGTTATTTCTCTCTCTGGAATGTGAGTGTCACAAGGGTGCACCATTGCTCACTAGTATCCCCAGTGTTAGAAAGGGTTCCTGGGTGTAGTAGGGCCCACAAATCAACCCAGGAAGCCTCTGTCAGCTACCTGACACCAAACTTTAACCTTATAGTTTATTGTTTTACTGCAAAGTTACTCTTTTCTTGCTCTTGGAGCCAGACTTACATTGCATTGTAGACTGTTATTTCTTTATATTTTTTTCTTTTGGTTTTCTTTTTGACCCATTTTCTGTGCTTCAGAGGATTTCAGGAGGAGGCTCTTGTTCTTCAGGCCTCCAGAACATGTGTTAGGATTATCTTTCATCACTCTCCCACATGCATTCAGAATGCTTACACTCAGTTCATAGTGCTCCTCTTCATACATTACAGGGGTGACAACCACTTGGGTCCAAAGTCTTTGTTATCATATCCCACCAGCTCATCCGGAGAGGTCCATGCTCAGATGCTTTCTACATTTCAGCATTCTGAAAGTTTTCATTTTTTTTTTTTTCCCACATGCTCCATAAGCTTGGCTGTGGCTTTATTTTTAGCATTTGGCATTTGATGGATACCCTGTTTCTGAACCTTCCCTGTCTACCCATTTGTTGCCCCAGCTCTGAAAAAAGGAGTGCTTTGTAAGCACAACGACCCAATAAAAGTGGGCAGAAGACCTGAGTGGACATTTCTCTAAAGAAGATATACAAATGGACAACAAGTGTATGAAAATGTACTTAGCATCTTTTGTCATAGAGAAATGGAAAGGAAGACTCACCTCATATCTGTTGGAATGGCTGCTTCCAAAGAGCAAGAGAGAAGTGCTGTTGAGGGCATGGAAAGAGAAAGCCTTGTGTACCGCTGGCGTCAAAACAGCTGGCTTGCTCTCCAGAATTCAAAACAAATATGCCAAGTGGTCTACCTCTTCCATTCTGGAATCACATTCAAAGGAAATGAGCTGATTTGTGAGAGACACTGTACTCAGGGCTCACCATGTCAGATTACAGAGACAACTGGTGTGTGTCACAGTAGATAAATGGGTAAAGAAAATGTGATAATCCTTACATGTATCATTTAGCCTGAAGGTAATTGTGCCATTTGGGACAACAAGGGATAATCTGGGGATATTCTGTCAAGTGAAATCTGCATATATAGAAAAACAGGCACCAAATAATCTCATTTGCACTTGGGATCTAAACAATTATTGAGGTAGAGAGCAGAATAACAGTTCAGGGACCAGAAAGGGAGCTGCTGGGTTGAGCTGTGGCCAATGAATGCCAAAGTTTATAAGAATGTGAGTTTAGCATGCGTGCTTTATGACATGGTGATGTGCCGAAGAACAGTGCACTGTATTGTAATATATTGTAATTTCTGATAATATATTGTAAGTTCTGATCAATAAAGATGGTTTCAGTTTTCAGAATTGTTGATGGTGGTTTGGCTCTTTACACTTCCACATGACTTTGAAAACATTTGATGAAGTTATGAAAAGAGAGACACTCCAGTGGGCATTCTGCAGATCTTCAGAGCTGGCCAGTTCACATATATTAATATTTTTATCAAACTGTTTTATTGGTGAAATGTCCAAAAGTTTCACTTTTCAATAGTTTAGATCCTTTATTTTCTTTAGATACCAATGATTGTGTCTTTTGTTAGTTATAAAAATGACAGGCAAAAATGTAAATAACTTGTTAAATTTCATTCCAGATATGTTTTCTTCTTTTTGCCATTCTCTACATCGTTTCCTACTTCATCATTACAAGATACAAGAGAAAATCAGGCAAGTAGAAACCGTTCTGTTTTAGCTTTCTTCAGAGCTGGGTGTGTGAAGTGGTATATGGGCTCCACCCACCCACACAGTGCAGTGCAGCCATGCCGAATATGCTGGTGGCTGAAGTAAACAGTTGCCTGTACCAAGAACACTAAAAATAACCCCTAGGGAACCTGACTATGCCCAGGGGTCACCTTACTGGACTAGAGTCCTTGATTATCACAATTCTCATGTCCAACTAAGAATAGTGTTGGCTATTTAGTACCTGGGAAATCCTGAGTTTATGAGGGTGTTTGGTTTCTTCTGGCTGATTCTAACTGAGCATCCTGTTCACCCCAGCCCCTTATTTTCTCACTACAGAATTGCCCTGTCATTTCTTTCTCCCTGTCTCTGCCTTTCTCTCTCTTAAGAAAGATGTATTTGTTTATTTATTTAGCTTTGTTTTTTGTGTTATGGGTGTTTTGCATGTATATGCATGCCTATAGAGGTCATATTTGTTAAACATGCTTAACAGATATGATAACTGTATGCATGCTTCATGCTACAGAGGTGTGTTCATGCCAGAAGAGGGTGTTGGATCCCCAGGAAATGGAGTTACAAATGACTATGAGCCTCTATATAATTGCAGAGAATCAAACCTGGTCCTCTGCAAGAGCAGTAAGCGCTCTTAACTGCTGAACCATCTCTCCAGCCTTTTTCCCTTCTCCAAAGCAATATAGAATTTACAGTATTCATAATTGTACTGGTGTTTAATTATATAGTATCCTTGCATCATTTCATTTTGTTCTGAGCTAATCTTTTTCATGTCTTTATTATTTTTTAATAGATGGAACAATCCACACATTTCTGGTTAGAGTTTTATATGTGCTCTAGTGGCTGCCTTACTGATTTTTCTTAGATATTTTCTATCTGTGGTGCTGGGCTGATGGTCGATGCTGTATGATACCTAAAGGTTTCATGCATGAAGGGTTCTTTGATGTACTCTTATCAGCTTAAAGCTCATCAGACTCGAGAGAAAAGGAGCAGCTCTTGTTGCCGTAGGGTGTTTTAGAGCCGTTACCCGGCTCTGTGACTGTTGGGGTGTGGCCTTCCAGATACGTGAAGATCTGCAGAACCAAGACACTGCCTCAGTTGTTTTAAAGATACTTGGTCACATGGCTTCATAGATTACACACCTAGGAGAAAGGAGAAGATCTGAGTGAAAGACATAAGTGGATTGTTTAAGGGGAAGTTAAGGGTGATGCACAGGAAAACTGTAGACTTAGATCTTAGATGATCTTTAGGTTAATCCAGTGGTTTCAGGGAGTGAGAAAGGCTAGAGCCCTCAATGGTAGGATAAAGTGGATGTGGATACGGAGTTAGTGAGCCCCCCCCACTTGATGAGAGTATCAGGATGAACATTAATCTCGAATATGATTTTGTGATGTCTTTGACTGTAAAGTTATTTTGGGAAGACCATAATTCATGAGACACTACGAAGGATGGCCAAAACTCTCTACTGACACTGAGGCAAGTGAGCTCCCAGAGCTTCAGGTACCCAAGGAGAGCCTTTCAGGACATGAGGCAGATGAGGAGCTGGAAGGACTAGGAGGGTTTTGCAATATCTGTCTACTTAGGGAGTCTCTTTGACTGGTAAGTTTATGAGCAAGGACAAAAGAGATGGTGGCTGAGAGGTCTGAGAGAGGAAGAGGGCGAGAGGAGGTATTCTAATGAAGTCTGCCTGGTACTTAAGGAGAATGATATTTTTTCTGTCTGTAACTTGGACAATGATTTTGAATTGTTGAGGTGATGCTATTCAAGGTAGTTTATGATGGTTTAAGAAAATATTAGCATTTAATTTACTAATGAAAATTCAAACTAAGGAAAAGCAGGGAAGTTCTAAGAGTATGACATTTTATAATAGAAATGTCTGTTGTCTATTAAATAGCCAGAGCATTTCATTTACGAGCATCTTATCCTGACATTGTCTACCTGCATTTCACAATCATCCTGTGGTTCTAAGTTTTATTTTCTTGAGATTGTGTATATGTAAAATTTTGATTTACATGTGTCAGTTTATCAGCTTTTTTTTTTTTAAAAAAAATCATAGCTCACTTTATACCACTTAACATGTTATAATGAAATTTACATTTCTGTCCTTGTTGAAAATATCAAATGCTCTTTGAAAGTCTTTTTTATTCTGTAACTGAATTTTTAAAACTATATTTTTGGTATATTTCTTAGATAAATTTATGAAAAATTTTGTTGGAGATAAAATAACATTATAAACATTTTTTTTTTTTTTTTTTTTTTTTTTTTTTTTTTACAGATGAACAAGAAGATGAGGATGCTGTAGTCAATAGGATATCGTATGTATTTGTCTTAATTAGGTTTACTATTGCTGTGAGGAGACACCATGACCACAGCAAATCTTATAAATAAAAACATTTAATTGAGGTAGTTTGCTTACACTTTCAGAGGTTCAGCCAATTATCATCAGGATGGAGAGCATGGCAGCATGCAGACAGATGTGGTGCTGGAGCTGAGAGCGCCATAACTTGACTCAGAGGCAACAGGAAGTTCACTGACTCTTACACTGAGTGAAGCTTGAGAAAAGAGACCTTAAAAACCTGCCCTCACATGACACACTTTCTCCAACAAGGCTGCACCTCCTAATAGTATCACTCCCTTTGGGGAATGCTTTATTTCAAACCACCATAGTATTCTAAAATTTAATTGTTCTGTTTAGTTTTAAAATTAGAGTCTGAAGGAAATTATTGCCTAAAGTACTAATTCTTATTAATCATATTCTTAAAAAGCACATGTAAGCAAATACACATGGTTCCTCTAGAACTGATTGTCTCTGGCTAAATGTGTTTATTCAAGCTGAGTGTGGCGCATGCCTGTAATCCTAATAATGGTAAGGGGGAGTTGGAATAATCAGTAGTTCAAGGCTAGCCTCAGCTACATAGTAGGGCCAGACTAGGCTACATGAGACCATATTCCCTTCCTCTGCTAAGTGCTTGTTTAAAGAAGTGGAAGATTTTTCTCTTCAGGAGATTTAGTGAGGCAAAGAGCTTAAAAGTGGAAGAGTGGTCTGAGAAAGACCTGGTTTGGTCTAGAGGGTACAGGCTTGCAGTCTCAGCACTCTAGAGGCGAAGGCATGAGGACTGAGAGTTTGAAGACAGCCTGGGCCATACATCAAGACCCTGAGAGAAAGAGGAAAGAGTCAGAGTGCCATCCATTTGCTTTGTGTCTTGAGCACAGTCTCTGAAGCAAGCAGCAGGTAGACTTTCTGGTCAGAGTAACACATTTACCTGGTGAGAGCACAGAGAGACCTGATTGCCTTGTAGGTTCCTTATGTGTGTGGAGGAGATATGGTAGAAATGTATTTTAACTTTTGAAGTATCAAACTGAATGGCAAACAGTTAAGTTCTTTCCATTAGATTTTGCCTATTAAATGTGAACTCTGGGGGCTGGAGAAATGGCTCAGTGGTTAAGAGCACTGTCTGTACTTCCAGAGGACCCGGGTTCGATTCCCAGCACCCACATGGCAGCTAACAACTGTAGTTCCAGTTCCAGGCAAACACCAAGGCAAATAAATAAATAAATAAATAAATAAATAAATAAATAAATAAATAAAGTTTAAAAAAAAAAATGTGAGCTCTGGGACTGAAGAGATGACTTAGTGATTAAGAGCACTGGCTACTCCTGTAGAAGACCTGGGTTTGATTCCATCCACCCACATGGTGACTCACAACCATCCCTAACTCCAGTTTCAGTGATCCCAAAGGGTGGCAAGGTCTCCATGAGAGTGTCATTGTCACCATAGATCAATCAAGTGTTCATGCGAAAGGGAGCCTGCTAGAGGTGTTGGAGCTGAGTTGGGGAAGGAGGGCGTCTTGAATGTCAGGACCATTCAGTCCAGAATGGGGAGCTACCCAGACAGGAAGGTATGCAGCAGTATAGAATTGGCATCAGTATGGTAGGACGCTTGATTAAAGTCAGTAGGAACCAAAAATAAAGGGGAAGCAGAAGTGATGACTGAGCTGCTGGTTTGCAGTTGGTGTTGTGCCATTGTGAACACATGGTCATTGACACCAGGAGTAGTAGGACTGCAGTATAAAGCAAGTGTGGCCATGTGTACCTGCAGAGTGCACACTGTATCCCCGGTTTTGTCTGCCTCCCGAGGATGTCTCCTAGTAGCAGAGATTTAATAGAATGCCTAGGCCATATTTAAATAGAATTTTCCACTAAGTAGAACTGGGACTCCATAAAGGAGGATAATAGAAGGGCTGGATGGGGAAAGGCCATGGTTAATTTTATATTTGCTCAGAATGTAAGAATATAACAATTATTGGGATATTTTAAAGGAAACAGTCCTTGAAGTGTTTTCACACCAAATTAGGGACAATTTAAATATCAAAATAAATAATTATTATAATGGATTTGAAGCCACTGAATATAGTAGGGCAATCTTGAGTTCATCGTGATAGAAACCAGTAGATGAATAGATTGGAAGTTAGACAAGAACAGGTTTCTTTTGTAGCTTCAAACTTAGCTTTCCACAGAATAATAATGGAAAGGAAGAGTGTCTTAGAGCAGAACATCCTGGTAGTCACTGCCTTGACCTGGGACCAAGAGGACAGGGTAAGAAGAGAGACAGCAATCCCAAGTCACCTGTGGCCTGCAGGGAATAATCACTGAGCATCACAGCTTGTGATGGTCCTGCCTTGTGGACGTCAAGCCACACCTGTCTAAGGCTGATTTCCTCACCTCCCTGTGCAGCTGCCCCCAGCCTCTCAGTGCCTTTGACTCCTCTTTCAGCTTCTTGTCAGGCGCCATGTTGGTTCTGTGTTCAGAGTCTGGCTTGCCTTACTGTTGCTACTCTGGCTTTTCTTACGTGTTCTGTTTTCTGTAGTGCCTGTCACTTGTCATATATTATGCAGTTACCCATTTAATATTTTATTTTTTTTTTTGTCTGCTGCTCTGATAGCACTAAGTGATGTTTCACTTAGATGCTGTGTGAAGGCAAAAAAGTACTGTTTTAACATGCCAGGTATAGTGCTGGCTCAGAATCAAGTGTTTGCAAATAGCTGTTTAGTGAGTGAGCATTACCGAGATTCCTGGGTCAATCTGTGGTGTGTGCACTAACAGAAGCCCTTTCAGATGGTTGGTTGCTTGTCCGTGAGCCTGATGGTAATACATTCTGATGTTCCCATTGGTTAAGAACCACTGACCAGAGTGAGCACCTGGGGGTGGAATTCACAAAGCTGCCTTTATTGATTAGCCAGATAAAGGCTGTGACAATCACTCTTCTCACTACTGTGACAAAATACCAGACAAAAACTAATGAAGGAGGAAAGGTTTGTTTCTCTGCAGTTTCACAGTCATCAGTGTTGGCAGTGTATGCCAGTATTTTGTTACGTGCAGATGGGCCAGACAACAGAGCAAGCATACAGGCTGGACCCAGAGGTGTGTGAAACCTAGCCAGCCAGACCCCACTTCATGGGGATGTAGCAGTTTTTAGGTAGTGCCACAAATTGTGGAATGTGCTCTCAAAATGTAAGCCTGTGGGGACTTTTCAAATTCAAACCTAAACACTTAGGATGGTACATTTCACAGAGTATTCAGACAGATTACACCTTTTTTCTTTAAAGATTCATCTATTTATTATGTATATAGTGTACACAAGAGGGTACCAGATGACATTATAGATGGTTATGAGCCACCATGTGGTTGTTGGGAATTGAACTCAGGACCTCTGGAAGAACAGTCAGTGTTCTTAACCTCTGAGCCATCTCTCCAGCCCAAGTATTCAGACAGAAAGGAGGGAATGCTGAAGAAGTTGTAGTTTTTTGCAAGAAGGAAATGTTGGTTTTGCACATAAGAGATGCATACCACCAGATGCCACACAAGAGTTTATTCAAGGGAGTTGCCGAGTGGGTACCGGGGAGCGAGGTGGGAGGAGAAAGAGAGGTGTTCACGTGAAGTCTCCGGGCAGGCAGGGTAGGCATGGATTTATGTAGCCACACCTAGGTGCATGCCTACTGAGCTCTACCTGCACCATTGTTGGCTTTACTGGCCAACAATGCTGGCCACTACATACCAGGAATTCTTATCTTACCAGGCACCCTGTTGGATTGCTGCTGCCAGGAATCCTTACAGGAAGTACTTATCCACTTGAACTATTCAAGGTCCAACAACCTGACTCTTGTTTGCTACCTAGGAGTGTGTGTGGTAGGCTTGTTGAAGTCATTTACTATGACCTGTAGTTGGTGGCTTTCTGGGCCACTGGTAACATTTAGCATCCAAGTAGGTTCACACACCTTCCACTTAAGAAGATAGTTACAAATGGCAGATATCCAAGGAAATATTTTTGTTTTACTACTACCATAGTCACAGAAGGTACAATATTTTGGATGTAGGATTATTTATTTATTTATGTTACTACTCCATTTTAGAAGGCATGTTTTGTGATTGCACAAGCAATGTTTCTACTCTACTTTTTCAGGCCAGGGCCTTATTTTAAGGACCCTTTGTCATTATTAACTCTACATGAACCTTTTATGAGTGGCTCTTTGTAGGCACAAGAGTGGTTTTTTGCTTTCCGTGTAGGTCTGTCACAGTAACAGAGTGTGGAGTGGAGGCTCCATAGCTGTTGAGGAGCAGCATTATGGTAATGGTGACATATACACTGGACTTTCTGGGCCACTTGCTGGTTTATCTCTTAAGTGAACTCCTTTTGTCAGGTCGTGGATTCTAGTATTGGATTTGGAAGTTATGTTGGCCTTGTGTGTGGTCAGAGTGTTAGGGAGATGAGAGCTGATTTTACTGAGAGGAACAAGAAGGTGAGATCGAGGGACACATGATAAGCAAGTGGAATTTGAGGTTTGTGTTGCTACTCAGGCACATGTGCTATGGGGAGTGTTGTAGGGATACCATGCAGTGTTGTAGGGTAACCTAGAGAGCAGCCTGTGTGCAGAGGCCTGGAAATCACACAGTACACAGAGGGTTAGGAAACACCCTCTGTGAAATGTGCCTGCTGAGGGGCCTAGGGTGTTGGGAAAGCTGTGCAGGCCCTGGGATAGTGAATATTGGGATTCAGTCTTGGCTTTGACATTGGCAGGGATGATGCTAATCAGGGTGATGGTCCTCTCTGGGCTGGAACTGGCCACCCACTTCAGGTGAGCAACTTTTCTGAGTACTTTTCTAGGACATGTGTTCTTCATTCTTTGAATCAATTCATGATGTTTTTGTGTCTGAGCTGAATTTTGTTTGGAGTGTTCCATTGATGTACATTAAATAGCTGGCATTTCCAGGGGTTTCCAGGGTACTTGTGGCTGTGTAGGCGTGCATTTCTGCTCTTCGCCACAGGATGGCATCGAGTGCAATGTTACTTGATTAAATTCGTGGTGGGACAATTACAGTGACTTTTTTGTTTGTTGTTTTCAAGACAGTGTTTCTCTGTGTCGCCCTGGCTGTCCTAGAACTTGCTCTGTAGACCAACTTGGCCTCAAACTCAAGAGATCTGCCTGCCTCTGTCTCCCAAATGCTGGGATTAAAGGTGTGTGCTACCACTGTCTGGCTCTACTCCTATGAATTTTTAATTTTTTTCTTACATTCTCAAGAATGTGAAAAGAACATTCTTTCAATGTTAACTTCAGTATTATGGATATTCAGGTTCTATCTTTAACGTTATTAGATTTCCTTTGCCATTACTGCTGCTGTGTCTGCTGCCTGCCTGCCTGCTTTCTTTCTTCCTCTCTCTCCTCCCTCCTCCTCTCCTCTCCCCACCCCTCCACCCCCCTTTTTTTCTGAGACAGGTCTCACTATGTTGCTCTGGCTGCCCTGGAACTCTCTGCAGACTAGGCTGGTTTGAACTCCCAAATTCACCTCCCACTGCCTTGCTATCTATATTTTAATTTTTTTTTTCAAAATTAGGTGTTTGTTTAAATAATTTAAAGATTTCAGAAAAGTGAAAGTTTCTCATGATTGTATTCTGTCCTGTGAGTTGTTATAAATGATGATGGATTTTGGAACAACACATTTCCTGATGATATGTAAGCATTTCTTGGTGGGAATAGAATAGAGAACCTGTTTTGTATTTATTGTCAGTTTTTTTCCAGTTTGTTTTGTTGACTTAGTTTATTTTAGGTTCTTTTTACATATTGAAGCTGTATTATTTAAGAAGTAGTGTTTGAAATAGTGATTAGCTTATTTACTACTTCTCTGATATTTACTAATATAATTTAAGCTTGTTTGATGAGATATTAGGGGCTGGTGAGATGGCTGTGTGTCAAGGTACTTGCTCTGTAAGCCTGGAGACCTGAGTTCATTGGCGAAAATAGACTCCACATAGATGTCCACTTACCTTACATGCATGCCACCCCCATCTCTCTCTCTCTCTCACACAAACACACACACAAACAACAATAATAAATAACTTCTTAAAGCTGTGTAGCACTCTCTTCGGTATGATCTTGTTATGGATTTGACCTGGTTACACTTTCTAGATCCTACACATGCTCAGTTGCATATCTGTAATGGGATTCTTGTGTAACACACTAGCTGTTGCTTTTTTTTTTTAAACTTTATTTATTTATTTGCCTTGGTGTTTTGCCTGGAACTGGAACTACAGACAGTTGTTAGCTGCCATGTGGGTGCTGGGAATCGAACCCGGGTCTTTTGGAAGAGCAGACGGTGCTCTTAACCGCTGAGCCATCTCTCCAGCCCCTAGCTGTTGCTTTCATGTTCACTACTTTCCAGACCCCCAGTGATGATGCCTCTTCTCTCCTGCAGGTTGTTTCTGAGCACTTTCACTCTGGCAGTTTCAGCTGGAGCTGTTTTACTTTTACCCTTCTCCATCATCAGCAATGAAATCCTGCTTGCTTTTCCTCAAAACTACTATATCCAGTGGCTAAATGGCTCCTTAATCCATGGTGAGTATATATTACTTGCTACAATGATGACTATTGCTTGAATTTTTAACTACACTGTAAGTCACAGGTTTTTCTTAGTTTCCCTCACAATTTGTAACTGCTTCCGGTGAACTACTGTCTTGTTAGGGTTTCTATTGCTGTGATAAAACACGATGACCAAAAGCAACTTGGGGGAGGGTGTTATTTCAGATTATACTTCCACATCAGAGTCCATCACGGAGGGAAGTCAGAACAGGAACCTGGAGGCAGAAGCTAATGTAGAGGCCATGGAGGAGTGCTACTTATTAGCTTTCTTCTCAAGGCATGCTCAGCCTGCTTTTTTATACACTCCAGGACCGCCTGCCTAGGGCTGTTATTGTGCCCACTGGACTGGGTCCACCCACATTAATCACTAATCAAGAACATTTTCCACAGACCTGCCTATAGGATAATATTATAGAGGAATTTTCTTAATTAATATTTCCTCTTCCTACATATGTCTAGCTTTATGTCATGTTAATAAAAAAATTAACCAATACAACTATTGAAACCCTCTGTGAAGTCAGAAACTAGCTTTTACTTAACATTGCTAGTTTTAGTTGGCTATTTTTCTTTACTTAACTAAGAAACAGTTCTTATATTTACTATAAGTTTTGCACTCGTGTGTGTGTGTATGTGTGTGTGTATGTGTGTGTAAATATGTGCATGCTTGCTTTTAGGAATATAGCTAATAGAAATTACCTGCCTTTATTGGGCACTGAGTATGTTATAGCTGTGTTAGGAATTCAGTGTGCATGCACTAGCTGTTCTCTCTGCTAGGACAGCTCTTTGTGGAGTCAGACTGGATTATGGCTGGAAGCTTGGATAGCTTTGTTAAGCTTCCTGTTCATTCTTATTTTCTTAGTATTGATTTTTTGTGGCTAGTGTTGTTAATTATGGTCCTATTACTGTCAAGCTATTTTATTATGTGAATATAATTTGATAATTATATAGAAGGTTAGATACGTTCTTTATGGACACCAAAGGCAGGTAAAATTGGGACATGTCACGCTGAGATATTTTTGTGTGGACGCAAATCATTACCCTTATCCCAGTGAAGATGTTTTATAATAGTGAAGACAGTCTATGAAGCCATATCTTGAAGAAGTTAGTGGCAAATATTTACTACCCCCCCATAGTATTTTTTGTGTGTATGTGTGTGTGTGTATATATAGCCATGGCTGTTCTGGAACTTTCTGTGTAGACCAGACTGGCCTTAAACTCAGAGATTCATCTGCCTCTGCCTTCTGAGTGCTGGGATTAAAGGTGTAAGCCACCACCACCCTCCAACTGTATTTACTATTTTTTAAGGTAAAGGATTTCAGATTGTTTTTCTAATTTAGGAGCCTTCTTTTGAGTTAATAAAATGGTAAAATGTCTTCCTTTAACAAAAGTTGGCTGACTTGCCACTTGGCGTAGAAAAGTCCGTATCTAAAGGTACCTTGTTTGTAGTGTACTGTTTCCCTCGTTGATGTCTGAGGGGTGGAGTCACTTCTCAATCTAGCACTACCTGTGATGATGCTGGCTGCTGGGAAGGCCTCACCACCTTGGCTATGGAATAGAGCTCCCTTTTTAGTTGCTGTGTGACATTTGTGCTGAAGCCTCCAAAGATTGGCAGTGCATCTGAAGTCATCATCAGGGTCATATAGTTGCTGTGAACCAGCAAACCGTCATCTGAAAGTACAGTTCTGTGCCACACAGGAGTAAGCTTTTTGTCTTCTCCTTCTGTAAGTGTAGGAGGCACTTTCTGTGGCTGCTGTTGCTGAGGAGATGGTTCTGGTGTGAGGAGCGGCAGCTGTGCCTCCAGCTGAGACTTTCTTTCCTGAGCACAGCAGTAGTAAGTAGTGTGTGCTATCTCTAGAATGGTAAGAACACCAGACGTACAAAGCGGGAAATGACATTGGTTGTTTTTGTAGTACATGGACAAACCATGTGTTTTAGCAGATGTGACTTGGATCTTTTCAAGCACTAAATCTGTGCTGATTCTTTTTCTGCTCATCCTCTTCTTTGAAACATTTTTAGTGCTTGTACTAGAGCTCTGTGTATACTCACAACAGGAACCCAGAGTTACCTTGCAGCTTTCAGGAGTGAGATCACTTAGTTTCCAATGACTGCCAACAGATTTGAGATGAGGGCTGCATATCTCCAGCTCCTGTGGGCCTTTACTTAACTGTCTCCTGTTGGGTATCCAGGGGATCTTCACAGTGACTTCCTCATAATTTACATAGATAATTAGGATCAAAATTTTTAGGTTAATAAAAATAATTGCTAAACTATTTCCTGGAAATACTTGCTTATGTCCTTCTGACAGATGATGTAGGTGCCTTTGTTTCTAACATAAGCCCAGCAGCAGCAAATATTGTTGTCTTTGTTGCCAAAGATACGACTGAAAAGTAGTTATGATTATCATAGAAAAATTAGTGATGTTTGAATTGTAGTTTGTCTTTCGATATCTAGTACATACATAATTTGTCATGTTCTTTTTCTTTTCTGTTTTTTAATATTGAAGTATGTGATTTCTTTATGTAAACACAAACCTAGAAATGTTTTTACAGTGGCTATTTTGACTTTGTATGCTCTCTGGGGATCTGGAGTTTTTATATTTTTGTGTTGCCTGGTCATTTTCTTCCTTTGGCTTCTCTAATTGTTTTTCCGTGTAGGAGATCTCCTCTCACCATGGATGTTACAAATACTAACTTTTTCCTCTCATCAGTTTTGTGTGCACATGATGGGTCACTCCATCTGCAGTTGATGGAGTAGTTTTGTCTCTCACCCTCCAAAGTTCACTTTTCTGGTACTACCAGGTTACCAGCCCCTCTCTGGTGTCCTTAATGATACCTTTTTATTTTGGAAGTTATCCCATCTGGTGATATATTTTGTGCATCCTCTAAGAAATAAAGCTTGCCTGAAGATCAGAGGACAGAGCCAGCCATAGAGTTAGCCATAAGTCCAGGCAGTGGTGTCACACACTTTTAATCCCAGCACTAGGAAGGTTGAGACAGGAAATGATATGGCCGAGCAGAGAAGGGAGTATAAGATGGGAGGAGACAGGAGTTTGGCCCTGCCCTCTCCCATGCCCTTTCAGCTGAAGATTTCTGGAGAAAGTATCTTTCCTGTTTTGGCAGGAAGATTCAGTAGTGGTAAGAAGTTTCTCTAGTGGCTTGTTCTTCTGTCTCTGTGGTCTTTCAGCTTTACCCCAATATTTTGCTCTGGATTTTTATAGATCTGGCTTTGAATTTCAGCTATGAGTTTTAGTAACCATGAGAAAATTGTTTAAGCTTTTCAAGTTTTAGTGTTTTATCTGAAGAATGAGCAGAACAAGAACTAGTTGAATGCATTTTTATGTGTGGAGAGTAGAATGTGTATGGAAAAGTGGCCAGCCAAAGAAACCCACCCTGGCTCTTAAACCAGAGTCAGTGAAAGAAAACCCACCTTGGTTCTGAACCCAGAGCCAGTGAAAGAAACCTACCCTAGCCCTGAATTCAGAGCTAGTGAAAGAAACCCACC
Source organism: Sigmodon hispidus (assembly GCA_004025045.1). NCBI lineage: Eukaryota > Metazoa > Chordata > Mammalia > Rodentia > Cricetidae > Sigmodon > Sigmodon hispidus. Next base: position 315,651 of record PVIH01000124.1, read on the forward strand.
CTGGATCTAAGACCTGAGCCAGTGAAAGAAATACTTTATCCCTGAATTCAAAACCAAAAAGAAATGTGCCCTGACTCTGAAACCAGCACCAAAGAAATATACTTTGGCCCTAGAATCAGAGCCAGTGAAAGAAATGTGCCCTAACCCTGAAATTAGAGCCCTCAACCCCCAAAAAGAGCCAGTGAGAGGAACATTTTTACCCTAAAACCAAAACCAAATCACTGTAAAATATTTGACCAATCCCCACCCTGGAAGTCTTCTCCCTAATCTCCGCCCCCATGAAGCCCTGTATAAACCCTGCTCCTGCATCCCTTTCCCTGCTGTCTTTTCTCTTTTCGGGCTGAGGCAGCGAAACTCTCCTGGACCCTTCCCTCCCAATACATCTCTTGAATGAGGTTTGGGTGAAGATCTTCTGCTGGAGCAGCAGCTGCAGTGATAGAGCCTGGATGGAACCTGGACAGAGATCAGCTGAGGGAGCGGAACTGTAATACTCTCACCCAGGGAACCTTCTAACACTCCCTGAACAGAGAGCCGCAAAGAGGGGGGGTGTGGTGGTGAAGTTGTTACAACTTTGCTGGGGAGCCCTCCTGTGCAGGAGCAGAGCTGTTAACATTAGGGAAGTCTTTCCCTAAAGCAGGGCTGTAAAGCTGCTACCTATGCTTACTGTGTGTGGCCTTTGGTGTTCATTGGCTCCCAATTGCCTGAATACTTTCCATTCGAGCTGCAGTGCTCAGTGTGCCTGGGCTCCTGACTGCCAGGATCTCTTTCTGTCGGGGCTGCACAAATACCTACAGAATGTATATAGAGTATAAAGTGCCTGCCTTGTCTAATGCCTATGGCATTTTTTCATGAGCCCACTGGGTGATGAACAGTATCTGGAGAAAGGCCCACTTTATTTACATCTACCCTCTGTCCTTTTGGGTTACCATATCTATTTTATCCTCTTGATTGTTAATACCTCCTCGGTCCAGGGAGTATTCACATGGGATACAGGCATCTTATTTTTTAATTTTTGTCCAGAGAGGACTGTAGAGCTGGAGCCACCAACAAATGTATAGAGATTGCAAGTCCTGCAGACTAAAGGAGGCCCAGGGCCCTTCATCTGTCAGCTGAGAACAATATATGCAGACAGGAAGAGGCCTTGACTGTTTGGGTCACTTCTAAATGAGATAATTTATTCTCTTGGGGTCTGCTTATGCTGGATCACATATATATCATTTCTGTTTGACAGTACACAGTCCATGTATTTTGGAATAGGAGTATCATAAGACATTCTTTTATAATAGGCAGCTCAGGCCTATTACAGCCCCAAGATCAAGCAGTTAGTATTCATGAAAGTCCAGTATCAGGCTAAGAGCTGTTTCTCAAAAGGCAAGTAGTTATCCAAAGAGGGGTCCTCACTGTTATTCTTTGACTCCGCCTGCCTTATGTGTTAAGCTGGAACAGAGGAGGCAGAGATGACAAAGTGGCATCATTGACACGACTGAGATAGGAATAAAAGGATGGATGGTAGATGGAGAGCTCCATTTGCAGTGTTTACTTTCTGTGTCTTGTGCACTGTTAACAAGTTAGTGGAAAGATACAGAGCTTTAGTTCTGTGTGAGGATAAGCAGTGATACAATGTAGGACGTGTTCTAGAACCAGACAGAGGCAGTGGTTGCACAACATCTGGAATACACCACATCCCACTGAAGATCTTAGTTCAGAATGACTACTTTTCTGCAGTGTGTGTTTAAAATTAAAAGCCAATAATGGTGATATTTTGAAAGAGAGGAGAATGACAGCATTAACTTCTACTCTTAAAATCTGGAAATACTTTGCCAGTGTTGGAGGTATTTTTCTCCAGTGGTACCTAGTGTTTTCACTTTTATTTGCTGGTGTAGAGATACACATTGAGAACTGAGTGCCCAGCTTGGGTTCAGTTGTTAAAAATGAGCCTCAGAGATCTGGCTGGCTTCTGTGAATACTGCACTTTATTTTGATGTATCAGGAACAGATAACTGGGTATATCATGAAGAAACAGTGCAAAACCTATCTTTTCTCTGGAAATCTGTTTTTAAACTCCATAGAAGGCCAAACAATCTTTTAGGCTATCAGCAATCAAACTTAAAAGGAAGATATATTTGCATATGAATAGTTATTAAAAGACAAACCTTAAATTTTATTGTATCTTATTAAATACTACCGATAACTTTTGAGTGAATTGACACTGATAATTCAGCTTGTTATCACAGTTTGCATTAGCACAGTGGGTAGACACTGAGCTACTACTTACCATATTGAAACCAGTCTTGGTGCTTGGAGTAGAAAAATGACTTAGGTTAAATTTCTGTGGATCTGAACTGGGTTGGTTTGTTGTCCATCATGGATGAGGATGCCAATGAATACATCTTGTTAGATAAAGAGGTTGAGAAAAAGGATGCTTACAATCAGATGTACCTCAACATCACCTTGTTTAGTTTTTAGTTCAAAGGCTCAAATCCTGTGCCTTTGCTCACTGTTTTTTTTTCTTGCAAGTTTGTTGGAGTAGCAGAAGCTCTGGCTTGAGGTTCTCTCAACAAGAATTGACTATTGTATCTTACACTGTTTTGTGACACCAGCAGATGGCGGTAGAAGATAAAGAACCCAATGGTGATCTGGCAGTTTGAAAATGAGTGTTCTGGGACTGTTGTTTTCTCCCGCTGAAATGTCTTCTGGGGCTTGGCATTGCTTACCTTCAGTGCTTGCCATGGATGCTGCTTTAGCAAACTACCTTTTTAAGTTTTGCATTCTGTATATTGAAGGGTATAATTTTAGCATTTTGAAGTAGAGAGATTTGACAGTTTTCGTTTTATAGATTAGTATGCAATAAAATACGTGTCATGTCAGTAACAATAATTTTCTTTTTTTTTTAAAACTTTATTTATTTATTATTTATTTGCCTTGGTGTTTGCCTGGAACTGAAACTACAGACAGTTGTTAGCTGCCATGTGGGTGCTGGGAATCGAACCCGGGTCCTCTGGAAGAGCAGACGGTGCTCTTAACCACTGAGCCATCTCTCCAGCCCCAACAATAATTTTCAAATGTATCAAAATTGTAGAATGCTTTTAAGTGAAAGACTGTAAATTTATTGACCTTTGAAGAGTTGGTAAGCCACTTCACAATGCATATTGAATACACATTTTCTTTTTTCCCCCATAAAATACTAGCCTTGTGCTCTGGGTCCTTTTTGCCTCCACCTTCTAAATGTTGTGGTTACAGGTGAGCCACCACACCCGGCTCTAGATGTATTTATGTTTGTATATTAGATAGACTTCTAATGATGAGTTTAGATATATGTATGGTATTTTGTAATTAAATCACCATAATTCAGATCACTTTTATTTTTTTCTGCCTAATAAAGTTAATTAAAGATGCATGGCAAAGACATCTATTTTCATTAGTTGATATGTATAACTGTTATAATCCCCTGTGATTTTTGTCACTTGTCCAGAAGACACTATTTTCTTCCTTTCTTTTTTTTCTTTTTTTGAGATGAAGTCTCACCACATAGACCTGGGTGGCCTGGAACTTGCTGTATATCTCATGCTGACCTTATGATTTTACCTCCTACCTCCTTGACCCCAGGATTAAAGCATGTGCCACACTTTCGATACTTTTTTTTTTTTTTTTTTTTTTTTTTTTAAAAAAAACCTTTATTTATTTGCCTTGGTGTTTGTCTGGAACTGGAACTACAGACAGTTGTTAGCTGCCATGTGGGTGCTGGGAATTGAACTCGGGTCCTCTGGAAGAGCAGGCAGTGCTCTTAACCACTGAGCCATCTCTCCAGCCCCCTATACTTTTACATTGTTTTTTACATTAAGTTTAGGTCTTGGTACTCATGCAGCAGACTATTCACTGACCACACCAGCTCCCTGGCCCTGTCTTAGAGTTCTCAGTGAATCAGTTAGAGTAATTGTCATTGTTATTTTTGATTTGTGAGTTTTTGTCTAGAAGGGAAACTTTACTTTTTTGACTTTGGGCCTGCATAGGAGAATTTGGATTTTTTGTTCTGAAAATATGGTATAGATCAATAATAATAATAATAAACCTCTTTTCATGATACGAATGATGAATTTTTCTAATTATGAAAATATAGTAGATATTAGCATTCATATACTTATATTTGGTAGTTTTTCTGAGACTGGTGTTTGAATGATGTGGATAGTGTAACTAGCCACAGAGAGCTGGACTGGTTCTCCAGCTCAGCTTATCTTTGCTCTTTTCTGCCCACTTAATGTGTTGTATGGGGAATCTTAGGTGATACAGGGAGATGGAGAATTAGGTGTGTCACAAGGGTGTTTAAATATACACCTCATGAACTTTAGAGTACTTCTGTGCCTCTTCTAGAAGATTTATGCAGAAGGTAAGAAGGAAGAAAAGTCTACCAGTCTGCTATATTTGTGTCGTTAATAACTTGCATATCTCTCGGCAATTTTTTGTGCTAACTTTAAAATACTTCATTTGCTTGTGCATGTTTGTATGTATGTGTGTGTTATATGTGTGGTGTGCACGCACTGATTGCACACATGGGAGAGCAGTACGAGACACTAGCTGTCTTCCTCTATCATCTTCCACCTTGTTTCCTGGAGACAGGGTTTCTCCTGAACTGGAAGAGCCATCGTTTGAGTGGGGCTGGCTGGGCAGGAAGCTTGTGGGATGTCTGTCTCTGTGCTCTAGTGCTGGGTGACAGGCTTTAAAGCCCTGCCTGGCTTCTCGTGTGGGTGCTCAGATTCAAAATCAGGTCCTCATGATTGCAGAGTGAGTGCACTTACACACTGAATCAGTAAGGGTTTGGTGTGGTCTGTGCTATGGACACAGATCACAGGGACAGAAGCCAGATTAAAAAAAACCAAAACCAAAACGGCATCACTCATCCATGCAAACATTGTAGAAAACCTATTTTTTGAAGTATAGAATCAGTAGTAGGCTGGGATGAGTGAGCATGAAGAGAGGACAGGGGGCACAGATTCTGTAAGGGTTTAGGGAAATGTCTGTGACACTAGGTGTGTTAGTTATCTGCTTGTGGGTATAGAGTCAACACTTGTCAAGCTGTACACTTTGTGTATTACTCAAATTTATGTGGATGTAATAACATCTGGGATTGTTGCTTTAGAAAAAAGTGTTTGCCTTACAGTCCTGGCCGTTCAGGAATATGGGTCTCCTCATAAGTGTCCTGTTCCTGGTCCTTACCCCCAGAGAAGTAGTTAGCTATGTGCAGAATGTACAGTGGCGTGACCTCTTTTTACAATGACTTTTTCTAAGTACGAGGATGTACTCCCGTGAGAGAAGTATTAGTCCCTTCACATTGCTCTCTAGAATCTAATCATCTTTCAGGAGGCCCTGACTCTTAAAGATTCTACCATTTCAAATTGCTATACTGGACACCAGGCTTCCCAGATTTGGGCTCGTTGGGGAGGCACATTCAAATTACATCTGAACCAGAGTACTGTGTATACTTTACTGCTCAGTGGGGCTATTAAGATGAGCATATTTTATTTTTTGTACACATTGTGGTTTTCTTCATTTTACATTGACCATTGGGGATTCAAATGATGAGCAGTGTGATGCACCACAGAACTTGCATGTGGAGATTTCTTGTTATGGAGTTGGAAATATGGCTCAATGGTTAAGAGCACTTGCTACTATAGCGGAGCAGCCAGGTTTGACTCCCAGCATCCACATGGTGGCTTACAGCCACTTGTAACTCAAGTTCTTAGTGACTCACATCCTTATTTGGCCCCTGAGGGCTCCTGCATGTATATGCTAATTATACACAGGCTCACACATATGCACATAACTAAGAAAAATTTCAGATATATGGAATTAGTATGAGAAGTTTAGGAAATTGAATTAATTTTGCCTTGAAGTAACTTTTTTGGGTTGCATTAAAAAAATGAACTATTTTTTTTATTAATTTTAAAATTTAAACATTTAAAAATTGCTATGTATAACCAGTTTATCTGCATATTTGTCTGTGAACTATGTGTGTGCCTGCACCCATGGAGGCAAGTACCAATGGAGGCCAGAAGAGGGTATTGATCCCCTGGGACTGGAGTTACAAATGGTTATGAGCCACAATGTGGGTGATTGACATTGAACCCGGGTTCTTTGAAAGAACAGCAAGTGTTTTTAACTGCTGAGCCACCTCTCCAGTTCTGATCTTGCATTTCTGAACCTGAGGTTGATTGTAGAACAAGAGCCCTAGTTGAGAGATTGGGTTTGCCCTATGTTGCTTCAGTAGGTTCTTAACAGATACAGGTAGTTTCTTTAAAAAAAAAAAAAGTTTTCTGAAAGGGCTGTGTGTTATTTAATTGCATAAAAACTGTTTTCTCTAGTTGAGTATGATCCTTGACACATGACATCTTCTATAACACAAGTTATTTAAAATTGCTGTTTCTCTGTTTTCTACCGTACATACAGCTACTCATCAATACTAGATGTGTCTTAAGGATGTAATAATTTATATAATAAGAATTATTGCCCTGCCTCAAATATCTGGAAAACCTTAAGAAAATACTGTTGAACAACCAAAATAGGGACCAGAGACCCCACACAAAAGTTTATGGATGGACCTGATAGCACAGCTTTGATCCAGGCCCATTTATTCTTTCTTTAGATATAGTTGCTGAAAAATTGTGTCTTGAACTCTTCACTCAGAGCAGATGAGGGGCGGGCAGACTGTGGACAGACACATGTAGTTTGCTAGTAACAAAAACCACGAGTCACTTGCTGGGGTGAGTCTAGCATGCTAGGAGCTAACAGTCTTGTAAATTAGTTGCCCCTGGGGAAGTGATGGTTAATATAAGCAGAAAAGCATGGAGTGCTTGTTCTGGGGGGCATTGGTCCAGTTATTAGCCATGCCTTATTTCATTTAATGCTAATGATGGTCATACATATGTCATTAAAGCCTCAGCTGAGGAACCTGGAGCCTAGCAAGGTTGCCACAACCAAGTCTGTAATTCAGTTTGTGCATTTAGTTCTTTCTCATTCTCCACACCTTTTCTGGTGATTGTAATTAGAGCTCATCAATAAAGAAAAGAATAAAACAGTTTTCTTTTTTAAGGTGATTTGTAATTTCCCCTAAGTTACCCATGTTGGTCCTGAGTTTGTGATCCCTAGTGGTTTTCCTGGTATATGGGGTTAGAGGTGTGTTTGGCCTTACCTTTTTTTTTTTTTTTATTTTTTTTTATTTTTTTTTATTTTTAAGGGTCAGAACATAAAGAAGTATTTTAAACCATTTTTTTTTTCTTTAAAAAGTTCAAATTAGTTTCTCTACTGAAAGATGTTAAGACAGGAGCCGAGGGTGTAGCTCAGTTTGTAGAGTGCTTGCTTGATATGCATGAGACCCTGGGTTCCAGACCCAGCACCATTAACCGGATGTGGTAGGAATGTGTGTTTAGTCCCAGCACTCAGGAAGTAGAGGCAGGAGGACCAAGAGTTATCTTGGGTTACATAGAGAGTTCAAGGCCAGCTTGGGATACATGTGGTGTCTCAAAAAAGAAAAGAAAAAGATATTAAGACATTGATTTCTAACTATTTTTTGGACTTGAAAAAATTAAATGTGTATCATACATATATTAAATCTAGATTTCTGGATAAAACTATGAGTTGGTGTTATTAGTTATCTACTAAAATAAGTAAATGTCTTTAGATAAGTGATACAGGTGTTCAGGAGTTTAACTCCTTGTCTTCCACCCTGTCCTAGAGGCAGGGTGATTGTGCATACATACACATGTTAACTCATGCCATGGCAGTGGGGAGTTTGAATTGGGACTTTTTAAAAAAAATTTATTTAGCTTTATTTATGTGCATGTATATGAAGGTGTCAGATCTCTGGACAGGAGAGCAGCCAGTGCACCTAACCCTTGAGCTATCTCTCCAGCCCTGAGTTGGTACTTTTAATTACATGCAGTGCTCTTTGAATATATTGATTCCATTTTGAAGATTACATCCATAATTTTGAAGGTCAGTTTTGAATTTTAGTGTTTTATCTATCTGCCAGTGACATACCTGAAAATGTCACTTTCTGAATGTACTCTTATTTTCATTACCATATATTGTGGTATAACATGGCCAAAGGGGAAATGGCTTTTCTGCAGGCTTTTCCACTTGGGTCACCTGGGTCACATCCCCCACCCTCTTGAAATTGTTTCTTAGAACTCCTGTGTTGTTTTTTTTCAGGATTCCATGTAGTCTACCTTGATACTCACCTGCTTGGCAGCTTGGCAAGTGACAGCCTCCACTGCAGCAATGTGGGTCAGAGGTGCTGTCTGCTTAGGGACTTCTGTGCCTAGAAATGAGTTTGTAGATCTGTGAAGCACTTAGAGCAGTTTTGGGCTGGTGGGGTTCAGGAAGTGCTGCTTTCCACTGGGATGTCTTGTAAGGCTAAAATGAATTTGCTATGGACCTGGTATCTATTAAATGATAAGCAGTTGCCAGTGGCTCTAATATAAATATTTCCGTGCTGATATGTCTCAAGAAGCCGTATCTTTGGATCTCTGTGTATATGATATTTTTGGTTATTTACTTGAAGTGGTGAGGAAAAGCAAGTAGTTTCTGTATTGGCTTTCCTCAGTAGGTACAAATCACAGATAAAAATGTTTAAAGTAAATATATAATTATTTTCTAATTGCCAAATTTAGTCATTTCAAATAGGTATTGATTTTTATTATTAAAAATACAGATCTTGATGAGCATTATAATTTAGTTAACTTCAAAATGATGTGTCAATATCTAACCTGATATTCTTACTGTCATTTTTTTTATAGGTCTGTGGAATCTTGCTTCTCTGTTTTCCAACCTTTGTTTATTTGTGTTGATGCCCTTTGCCTTTTTCTTTCTGGAATCAGAAGGTTTTGCGGGCCTGAAAAAGGTAAGTAAATTGAGTTTGGATTAAATTTGTTAAATGATGAATTAAATATCACTCATATTAAACTAGAAGTTGATTTAAACAAGCAGTTGATTTACTAAATAATGATATTGACACATTGTTGTTTGAAATATTGATAACATTGCACAGGGAATTACCCATGTACTCAGCAGGAAATATGTTTATATGCACATCCTCCTGGAGGAGTGTCTCCTGTGGAATTGGTAGCCTGACATCACAGCTGTTAGACCTTTCTAGGAGGCTTCATCTATTTTAGAGCTTGATAGGACACACTTAAAGTACATTAAAAAATTACTTATTTATTTTTATTTTATGTGAATTGGTGTCTTGCCTGCATGTATGTCTGTGTGAGGGTGTCAGATCTTGGAGTTATAGACAGTTGTTAGCTGCCATGTGGGTGCTGGGCCTTGAACCTGGGCCCCCTGGAAGAGAGTCAGTGCTCTTAACCATTGAACCATTTCTCCAGCCCCAAAGTACATCTCGATGTGAGATTCCACATCTCACATTTTCAGGATGGTAACATTGTAAAATCAAGTATTCTGCAGTAGATAGATCTACCCTTAGTACTGAGAATAGCTCATCCTACATGAATATGGAAGACCTGGGAGAGAGCATACTGAGAAGCTTTTTGAGAACACCTGAAGACATACTATGATGTCTTTATAGGAGGGGATGGCTGACTCTGACTTTGAATATAGAGTGTCCAGCCAAAAACTTTGGAATATAATAAAAAGATTTAAGTAAATACTTGAAAGAGTGAGCTAGTATTACAGTTGAGGTATCTTAAACCTTTCTGATTTTTACTTTTATTCCAGTTGCAATATAGAGTGTATTGTACTTATCCATCTTATGAATTTCACCTGGAAGTTGTAAACTGTATGGATTATTGCTTTTTATTTCATGTAACTTGTTTCCTTTTTTGTATGTGACATATGTGCATTTTTATGTGTATGTTACATGTGTTTGTGTAGGTGCATGTACATGTAGAGGGCAGAGATAAAAATTGGATATTTTTTTCAGTTTTCTTTCATCATATTTTTTTTGAGACAGGGACTTTGATGAATCTAGAACTCAACAACTTAGCTCAGCTGGTTGACCAGTGAACTCCATCTGCCTGCCTCTGCCTTTATAGCACTGGAGTTACAGATACACACTACCATACCAGCTTTTACATGAGTGCTAGGGATTTGAACCAAGGTCTCTTGCTTACATTGCAAATAACTTCACTGGCTGAACCCCATTTCCAGCCCCCTCACATATCTGTACAAAGTATAGAATGCCTTATGAATTTGTTTGTCATCCTTGCCCAGGGATATGCTGATAACTGTGCTGTCTCAGTTTTGGTTAAGCTGTCAAAAGCGTGCTGTTTATGTGGGTTCTTGGGAATGAGACTGTTTAACACTCTATAGTCTGAGCCACACCGGAGAGGGCCAATGAGAGGTCAATGCTTTTGTGGACTGACCTATTGTTACTTTAGATGTGAACAGTGCAGCTGAAATCTGTCACCTAACTTCCTTTTCAGTAAATGTATGATGAGAATGGATTGTGCTTTGCTGCTCCAAATTGAGAAAATCGGCTTTTTAAATGTTGGAATTATTATTTATCCTCATGTGTTAAGATTGACAATTAAAATTATGTAATAGGAAAGAATTAGTTTGTTTTAATTTAGAAAGCTGCTATAGCTGGGTGTGCATGCCTTTCATCCCATCACCTGGGAACATCTCTGAGTTCGAGGACAGCCAGGGATATACAGAGAAAGCCTGTCTGGAAAAAAACCAACCAACCAACCATCCAACCAACCAACCAACCAACCAACCAACCAGCCAGCCAGCCAGCCAGCCAGCCAGCCAGCCAGCCAACCAGCCAACCAACCAACCAGCCAGCCAGCCAGCCAGCCAGCCAGCCAGCCAGCCAGCCAGCCAGCCAGCCAGCCAGCCAGCCAGCCAGCCAGCCAACCAGCCAGCCAACCAGCCAAACAAACAAACAAAAAAGAAAGATGCTTTGCTGTCTATAGTTTCTTGAGGGAGTTATGCAGGGTCTTATCACTGATTTAGTTCAAGTTCTCCTTATATATGACTAAAACTGAGGCCTAAAGGTCTTAGCTACTATTAAGATGTCTGAAGACCCCATGTAAAAAATAGCGGTGGCATGACATCTGACCTTCCCAAAGGGCACTGCTGTCTCTGTAATCCCATACTGGAAAGCACAAGGAAGCTAGCAGGAAAGAGGAGATGACCAAGGACAGATGTGAAGAGGGAGGACAAGGGGACAAAGAAATGCTTGACAGCGGAAGAGCTGTGCTGTTAGAGCATGTGAAGAAAGGGGAGGCATCACCTGAAACCTAAGCCAGAGGGCTTCTAGAATAAGTGTACAATACACAGCCTCACAGAGCACTCCAGAGAAGGGACAGCCTGAGGGCGAGGCCACTGGAAACTATTGCTGACAGTTTCTGTGAAAGTTTGGAGCTACAGTTTTTCATAGACATCTACAGGAATTTAGTAAGCAGTTCTAAATATGAGTTACTGTGCCCCGAAAGGAGCTTGCTGGGGCTGCTCATGAAGAGCTTAGAATCTGCACTGAGGGGACAGACAGTGCGTGTGTGGGTAATCAGCTGTGCACACAAATAAGCCATAGCTTGACATGTGCTGAGGAGCTGTGGGAATCACTAACAGAAGTGGTGTCTGGATCTTGAGGCAAGCACAGAGGCGAGTGACCAACTGGGATGAGGCTGAGCTTTGAGGATGAGCAGGGCTTGTGGAATGACTTTCAAGGCTTGCTTTGTGGTCTTGAGTTCTGATTGAGTTGACTGATGAGTGCTAGAAGATGGGGAGCAGTCAGGGACACAGGGAGTCTCAGAGTAAAGGTCCTGGAGGCTTCAGCTATGGTAGGTAGTTTAGATGCTGTATACACTAGGGAGCTGGGAAGAGATTTTCCCAAAAACCTGGGAGGGGTTTTGCATGTACCATTTCATTTAAGTGTAACAATTAGTCTGCATTTTAATGTTTCTCATTTGTCGTTAAGAAAAGGAGTAGCCAATACATGTGCCACCTAGTGCTAAGCACTATTGGGGAGGGTGTCATGCAGGCAGCAGTGCACAGATGTGTAGGCATAGATGTGTAAACTCACTAAGACCCCCTGCTGCTGTGTGCACAAGTCCCCTTCTTCCTAACCTTGCCTGTGTGTTAGTAATAACTAAGTGCAAGCAACAGGTGTAACTGTTCCTTTACTGTTAATCTTGTTTGGTGTTCCAGGAATATCTCCTCAGTTCACATCCACATTTGCACCCTCTTACTCTTAGTTATTTTTCACTTCTATTTTTTCTACGTATGGCTAAAGAAATACTTGTTTAGCACGTATTTAACCTCGGTTGTTTCTCTAACCCTTCAAAGGTCACTCCTTCTTTGATGAGACTGAATGTTGAATGTTTGAACAAGGCATTCAGTACCATAAAATGAGCTGATTCCCAGCCACAAGGGATTTAAAAAGAGGCCATGAGGTGGAGGCTAACAGGTAGAGGCCAGCAGGCAGAGGCCAAGAGGTAAAAGGTCAGGAAGTAGTAGAGGCCAAGAGGCAGAGGCCAGCAGGTAGTAGAGGCCAGCATGCAGAGGCCAGGAGGTAGGGACCAGGAGGTAGGGACCAGGAGGTAGAGGCCAGGAGGTAGGGGCCAGGAGGTAGGGACCAGGAGGTAGGGACCAGGAGGTAGGGACCAGGAGGTAGGGACCAGGAGGTAGAGGCCAGGAGGTAGAGGCCAGGAGGTAGGGACCAGGAGGTAGGGACCAGGAGGTAGGGACCAGGAGGTAGAGGCCAGGAGGTAGGGACCAGGAGGTAGAGGCCAGAGTGACTGTCCTTCATCTGACTTGGGAAGCTAGGGAATGAATAGGTGTTGCAGAAACCCATATAGACAATTTGTTTCTTAATGCTGCATGGAAAGAGATTCTGTGGCTCAGATGTGGGGTGAGGAGAGTTAACGGTGCCTGGCTACAATGGCACACCAAGGGAAAGGGGGATTTGAGGGTTTATCAGACTTGAGGCTGAGCTACTTCATCTGAACTGTAGATTTTCTTTCTGTGTAGTTGGCATAGTAGTAATATTTACTCTAATGTATTATTTGTTTGTTTGTCTTTTGAAACAAGGTCTCACTGTGTAGCCTTGGCTGGCCTGCAGCTCAGAGAGATCTGCCTCCTGAGTGTTGTGATTAAATGCATGTGACACCACATCTGGCCCTCTACTGTAGCATTTTGATGACTAAATGAGGTAATTTATGTAAAGGCACTCAGACCAGCACTTAATACTTTTTTTTTTCCTTTCTAAAATCATTTGTATTTTCTTAGACCTGAATATTTATAAGAGGGATAGTGAGAAAATAGACCTAAGAACATAGTAACCCTACACCACAGTAGGAAGGTAGTTGTGGGCTGGCAAGATGATTCTGTGAGTCAAGGGGCCTGCGGCCAAGACTGATGAGCTGAGTTCAGTCCCCAGGACCATACGGTGGAAGGGGAGAGCTGACTTTTGCAAGTCGTCCTTTGACCTCTGCATGTGCACTGTGGCACAGGTGCCCCCTGACAAATAAGCAAATAGATAAATTCAATTAATAAAAGGGAGATGAAAGGCTCTGGAAGGACGTGGCCAGCCCTCTAGACCTCCAATGTGCTGTTTCACTTAGCACAGTGATTTAATTAAGGAGTATATAGTCTGTAAATGCTCTCGGCTAATGAGTGTGCTTATCGAAGGCAGTGGCCAGCCCTGCGTAATGACACATTATCAGGTGGTCTAACGTTCCAAATTATTTTCTGCACTTTGAAGTAGAGAGGGTAGAAGCAGAGCAAGTCAATTTTAGCATTAGGAGCAGCATTCTTTAACAACATGCTACTGTAAGGTAAGGTGTACTACAAAGCCTAGTCGAAATGTTTAGAAAGTTTTCAGATTAAATGAGCAATGTTATTTTAAAGTGCTTATGGTTCTTTTCTTTCAGTTTTAAAATCAGTTACAGAAAAGCTACAAAGGCTGTTGACATTGTGCAATAAATGTCCCTGTAGCGTCTTGAAATCTATTGTGATGTTTGACTCTTGGGGGTTATCTGCCTAGGTCCTTGGTGCTTCACAGGCAGCAGTCATCTATCTAGCTTATGAGGCTTCATCAGAACAGTGAACTCCACTGACCACAGTCTTCCAAGCCCTTCAGAGCTCGCTGATGAGTCCATGCAGTCAAGTATGCTCTTGCACTTGGTTGCTGACTCACTTCATTGGGCATATCTGTTTCTGACTGGGACTGGTGGAAGCCTTCTTAGTGTGAATATACCCAGTGATTTGAATCATGACAATTACAGTCCGACCAGTTCCATTTCCCTTTCCCTTGTGGCCACCCTCCTGGGCTGTTTTACTGAGCCTACATCTGGTATATTCTCTAAGTGGCACATGGCCCCCCATGCATCCATGGATTCCCCTGGGCAATCGATTTTAAAACAGCTTCTTGCATATTGTGCAGAGATGCGGAAATTGGCCACTCGCTACAGGATGGATATAGAACTTGAGTTGAAAATCCAGTGAAGCAGAATTCTTTCCCTAGTTTTTAATTAAACAGCTATGTTAATTCAAACAGGACATTTTAGGCCTGGAGAGCTGGCCATATCCTCTCAGGGCTCTAAGTAGCCTTTCTTCTGTCTTACACTGGGTGAGCTGCAGTTTTATTAGGGCCATCTCCTCACTTTTTTTTTTTTTTTCAAGTTTAAGAGAATGTAGTTTTGAAAAGTGATTTTTTTTTTTTTTTTTTGGGTAAGAAGACTGCTTTTATCTTAGTGACTTAACTTCTCCCTGCAGTAATGTTTTTTAGGTGTACACTATTTTGCAGTCACTTACTTGTACTGCCTTGGGCATTGGGTCGGGGATATTTGAACTGATTCTGTATTTGGATCTTAATTCAACTCTGATAGGAACTGTCCACGCTGAACATTTATTTATTTATTCATTCATCCACTTATTTATTTATTTATTTACCTACCTAGCTACCTAGCTACCTACCTCAGACATTAGCTGGTATGAGAAAGTCAGTGGGTCTTAGGGATTGGAATCATCTTGGGGTAGACCATACTGCTGTGACTTTTGCCTTTGGTCAGTGGTACAGTGTTTTCTTCCTCTCCCTCTCAGAAAAGACCTCTTGGTTATTGACAGTAACTGCAGGTGATGTTTTCTGATTTCATAATGAACTCCAGAGGTTAACCCACTGACTAGTGTTTACATGAGAGGAATATATCTGATTCATTTTGTATGTTACCATCATATTTTAAATCCAAATCTTAAAAAGACAAAATTAACTTAAAGTGGGGAAAAGAATCTTATCATTGATTGTTTTTTCAGTATGATGTAAATACAATGACAGATTAATTCATAAGCCCAGGACTTTTCTGGTAGCAGATTTATATTGCCCTTTACTTTAATGCCTATCTTGGATTTGAAGTCCTGGCATAAAACTTAACATAACGACAGCAACATCCTGACCAATTATCCAAACCATCCAGCCATCCTAGAGTGTCCAGAACCTCGCACATGATCTGTAGGATTAAGAGGTTAGCTCCTGTAACTTCAAACAAAGTGCTTTCATAATAAAAGTAAAATGCACAAAATCTGAGGTCACTTCCTCTCTTAATTAGTTGCACTGGCCAGGTGGAGGCGAAGCGCTCTGTGCTGGGCTCGGGCTGTCCATAAAGCCAAGCAACATGACAGCACAATAGAGGAGGAACAAAGATCGTTTTAATATGTTTCTATCCTGTGTCACAGTTTGAGATTGCCCTGGTTTATGTCGCTTTTGGCAAACTTACATAAAAGTGACCTTGTACTGTATTTTATGACCAGATGACTTTTCCCCTCAGTGGCTAATTTGTCTCAGGCCTCCATCTTAAAGAGAAGTGAGTAGGAAGTCCAGCCTGGGACTCCATGAGCTTTCATTGCATTCTTTCATTATTTTTGCTCGTTTTTTTGCCACTGATGATCCATAAATTGTTGGAAATGAGTGATTAAGGAAGTGCTGCTTAGTGTTAGTGGCAAATACGCATACTCAGTCTGGTTCTGCTGGGTGAGAGGAAATCACAGACAAGAGGAAGGCTCCTGCTGGGAACCCTGCAAGGAAATTTGACTTGGACATGTTTTGATCTTGGCGTTTGTTACAGAAAATGAAGTCATATCTCACTAACTGTTGCTATGTGTTAATTTGATTCTCCCAACACCTGCAAGAAAAAGATGCAGTCATGTATTAGTCAGAACTCTTTGCCATCCCCCACTTGAAAGCACTGGTTTCTTCCCAGAAATAGTAAGGATAGGACTGGCTGTTTTCTAAACAGGAGCACTGTTCTGTGAAAGGTGGCAGTTTGGGTCTCTTGAGCTTTTCATATCTGTAGGTGCATGTAGGAACTCAGAGGAAGTGATTTGTGAGGAAGATAACATATGACATTTAATTTAACAATTGTTAAAATTTGTAAAGACTTTGATTTAAACTGTGTGAAGCTGCCAACATTGGAGTTATCCTTGCTTGTGTAAGGGAACTAGTTACATCTTTGGTTACAGTGTCTGCTTTTGTTGATGACATTGTTTTCTTAACACCATTCAGCTCTCAGGCATTAATTAGAGTGCTTTGATTTGACCTACTAAGTATTACTTTAGTTTTTCTCTGCATCTATAAAAATTGAGGGATTTCTACATTTAAGGGTAGATTCTCTTTATTTGCATAATAATAATTTATTATTACACATTGAGTTTCCAGACTCAAGTTCCACTCTCCTTAACTACTGTGCCTCAGAACTATTTCTCAGTCTTTTTGTGACACTCTCACGTGTGTTGGTAACATGCTCAAGATGTGCAGGGAGGGAGCCCAGTTATACTCAGTGTTCACATGTGTCTAGTATGTGGCGTTGCTAATGAGACATCAGGAGTGTCATGTATGAGGGTCACTTTTTACATCATAGCACAATAGGAGGTTGCGTTGTGTTGAGTTAGGGAGAGAGAGGCACACACCTGTAGTTGCAGCACTCGGGCAGCTGAAGCAGGAGGATTGTGAGTACTAGGCTAGCTTGACATACAAAGGATGAGGCCAGGTATAAAAAAGATTGTATTGTCACGGGACATTTTTGTTTATTTGTCTCTTGAGTTACAAGATGTGTTTTTACTTAGAAAAGTGCAGGCTGTAAAAGATAGCTGTGCAGCTTTCATAGGGAACCAAACCTCAAACTTCGTTTTATAGGATGATTAAATTAATGCCTCAGAAAGTCTCATACTTCAGCCCTCTGTTAAACGAGAAGAGCTTTGTTAGGAAAGAAATAAAAAGCTACCAGCTTCACATTTGAAAGTAATACGCTTTTAATTACCATGGTCCCAATCTTTACATTCAGAAAACAATTTTATAGAAATAATCATTGCTAATTAGAAACTTTCCCTCAATTTTTTTGGGGGGGTGTTGAAAACTCTCTACTTTTGGGTTAAAATGAATTTTATTTGAGAGTAAGTTAGATGTCAGATTTAATATTGCTGGAGACTTTTTAGTTATAGGATTCCAGGCCTACCAGATTGTGTTCACCATGCACCATGCAGCGTAAGTTGTTGATTTTTGTCCTTTGGCATTTAAGCTCATATTTACTTGCCTATAAAATCATTTTTCAGCATGTTGCTCTGGTCACAATTTGCAGTGTCTATGAAATGTTTGGTAGTGTCTCTCTAAATCTACACAGCTGAAACTGTCTGGCTGAAACGTGGTGCAGTGTATTAACTGACAGCCGTTTATGTAGTCTGTATACCAGGAATAGATGTGACAGTGAGACTGTTTGACAGCTTAGTTTAAATGGTGTTTGAAGTTGTGGTGAACTACTGTAGTCATTGACAGTGACATTACTTCAGACAGACTGCTGTGTACACCTTCAATTAAAGAAAAGGAAATTCTAGTCTTACATAAATACAAGGGTGATGAATTTTAAACAGCAGACATGCTAAACTATCCATGTAAATGTGTCTTAGTGGGAACAAATGAGATCAGCAGGCAAAACAGAAAAAAGGAGGGTACATTTCTAACTAAAACACTAAAATAAATATATTAAAAATGATTACTATTGTGAAAACAGTTCCCATTTTTTTCTTGGAATATAGTCAAAGAAGAAATTTCAAATTATTTTGTAACAATTTTAAATGTTTATACTTTTTTCTTCTAATTGGGATTATTTACTAATGTTTTTACTATATAATAATGAGCCTTAAATTCTACAAACAGCTAATTTTATCATGGATTTATGAAAGACATATTTTAAAAAGATTTATTTTATTTTATGTGTATGAGTGTTTTGTCTGCATGTTTGTATGTGTATGTACCATATGTGTGCCCACTGCCCAAGGAAGAAGAGGGTGTCAGATCCCCTGCAACTGGTGTTATGGGTGATTGTGAGCAACCATATGGGTGCTGGAAATGTAATCAGGATCTTCTGTAAGAATTGCAATTGTTCCTAACAGTTGAGCCATCTCTCTGGCCCCTAAGTCTTTTATTTTAAAGACTTTTTCGAGGTATCAGAATTATTGGCTGAATAATTTATTCTTTTAAAAACACATTTTTTTTTTTTGAGGGAGTGGGCACAGAGTCGCTCTTTGTATTCCTGGTATTCCTGGCTGTCCTGGAACTCGCTCTGTAGACCAGGCTGGCCTCAAACTCACATAGATCTCGCTGCCTCTGCCTCCTGTGTGCTGGGATTAATGGAATAAACTTGACATAAGTTTATTTTTTTTTTTAGAAAAAATTTAATGAAAGACTACTTTATTATGTTGTGGTAAGAATGTATTGTATTAGATGACTTATACTACCTTGATTCCAGAGAGGAGTTTTCTTTCTGCCAATATGGTGGTTCACCTTCCTGATTGCTCACTTGGAGAGTTCAACTACCATTTGTTTTTTTTTTGGATGTAGTCTCCTTTTCTGTACAAAATGCCTTCTAGTTTTGTCTTCTTAAAGATACAGTTGCTTATATAGCTAACTTACATGAAATTTTTGATGTCCTCTAATAGTTAACAAACTTGTTGAAACTTATATTACATGGATTACATACATACAGAGTGCTCTGAAAGCTTGACTTTGTTTTTAAAATTTTTCATTACATTTATTTGTATTTTATTTTATAGATATGTATGTCTGATGCCCACAGAGGGCAGAAGAGAGTATTGGATCCTTTTCAACTAGTTGCAGGAGACTGTGAGCTGCTATATAGAAACCAGGAACCAAACCTATGTCCTCAGCAAGGGCAGCAAGTGCTTCCAACTGCAGAGTCTTCTTTCTGTCCCACTGTCTGTCTTTGAAGCCACTGTTTCCATTGGGCACCCCTGCTTATCCTGTGCTATTCTTGTTGAACTTGCTCCCTCTTCGAACCTGCCTGCTGTTCCCTTTCCCAGATAGGAATCCCAGTGCCTCAGTCTGTAAATTGTCCCTCTCTGTCTTACCTTCCAACATCCTGTTCTTGACTGATTCCTCCAGGTCTTCCTAATGTTCTGTGGTGCCTTTCTGTTCTTGTAACTGTTAGGTGCTCTCACTTTAGGGTTATATTGTGATTGTTTGTTGATGTGCTTTTAACATAAGTACTTGAGACACTGTGGACAGAGTGCTTGTGTAGGAAAATGGGGCATCAAAGCTGAGTACCCTTTTGTCCCCTGAATTTATGAGAAGACCCAGGAGTGTTCCATACATCTCCAATGTAAATAGCTGATTCTATAATTAAATATGACTAAGTAAAACAATTCTGTAACAAGCATTGTGTATTTTAAATGTGTAGTTCTCAAGAAAGCCAAAACCAAAACAAACAAAAAGAAAACAAATAAAAAACAACAAAACAAACAGACAAACTCTGGATTTGGAGAGAGAAAGGGAAGAGCAAAACCCTGAGAGTAAATGAGTGTGTGATTGCACTGTTTCCTGCTCAGGGGAAGGACCGGCACTGACGTGAGTCTGCTGTACAAGAGGAGGGGCCCAATGCCTCCTTGAGAAAAGTTCTCAGCCACACTGGAGGGAGACTGATGTGTGGATGCCCTGCCACTGACAGAAGGATTTCTCCCCTGGGAGTTTATCCACCTACTTTTATCTCCCAAGAACTGGGAGTTCAGTATTATACTTGTGTTATTAGAAAATCCTAAGTCAAGAAACTGGTATAAAGTTACTGACAATTACTTTATCATTTAATATTATAATACTAACTGGACATATAATACTTTCAAGTGTATATTTGCCAACAGTGGTTTATATAATACACATTTAAGGCAGGTTTTAGAAAGTTTATTTGATATAATTTAAAATTTATACTACACAATGCATTGAACTTGGTCCTGCTTATGACACGCACTAACTATCTACTGTCCCTTAAATTAATTGTGTGAGAAAACCCAGGACTTGACAATAAGCAACACATGATCATCCCAAGCAGAACATTTTCTCTGGTTTTTCTGCATCTTTATTCTTAGCTTCGTTCTTGGCAATTTGATAGTTGATTTAGCTCTGAAAGTGGCACAATCCTGTTAAAGCAGGTGTGTATTCTATTTCACTTACTCACTTTTTTTCATGAGTTTTGGTAGGGATCTAATATTTATATATTTATTTTAGATAATTTTGTAGAATGATTATAAAAAGTGACTTAAGATTTTTTTTATTCATATTGCTATATAGTTATCCTAGAAAAATTTACACAACAAAATCACTCCTGCCTATTATTTCCTGATGTGAAATTCTTGTTCATGGTAAGACATATTTTGGGACTTTTGAATTATGAGTTTAGAGCATCAGGAATTATCACTAAGTCTTCTTTTCTTTTTTATTTATTTATTTTTTAAATTTTAGTCTGTGTTTTCCTGGCGTTACTCTACAAATTTG